>VCHN02000014.1:125950754-126456004 GCA_007115665.2 Sequoiadendron giganteum
CTCTTCCATAAAACTTTTTAATTTCTTTTAGATTTGATGGTTGTTGATAGCCAGCTTCATCAAAGTTTGTTGTGTATGTTGTATTTCCTTCTAAAGTGGTTGAGGTGGATGCTTTCAAAGGGTCTTCAAAATTTTGTCTTGACATTACTACTTTTTCTTTTCCCTTTTAAAAGTCTTTGTTTATGATCTTGTATCCCATGAATGTTGGTTCGAAGTCTAAGGAGCCCCAATAATCTTCTAATAGCTACGTGACTTCCTCAATGTGTTTTTCTTGGTAATTTTGTGGCATGTATTCTACTTATGTAGTTGGTGTCAATGATTTTAAAGGATTTTCCTTATTTTTCGAACAATTATTTGGTTCAAGGTCAGCTTCAAGTGTGTACACTTTTTTGTTGTAGACATACTTCATTATATAATGAAGGGTAGAAAGAACTCCATTCATTGCATGAATCCATAGCCTTCCTAAAAGAATATTTTATGAAATATGATAAGGCATAACATGGAATAGTGTTTCCAATGTGGCCTTGACAGCTGTAATAGGTAAAGTGATCACACCAAGTGGTTATTTTCCTACATTGTCAAATCCTTTGATAGATAAAGAGTCAGGTTGAATATTTGATTTATCCATGCCAAGCCTATAAAAAAGGGTCACACTATACACATTAAGAGTGGAGCCATTGTCAACAAGGGGTCTTTTTATTCCTCTTCACTTGTGTTGAGCTATAACCATGAAAGCCTCATTTTTTTTTTGCACTTGCAAAGGAGGGAGCTCACTTTGGTGGAAAACAATGTCAACATTTATTCCTTGAACCATGGCTTCTATGTCATTCTGATTTACACTAGAGGGGACCACAAAGTTTTTCAAGGAACTTTGAATCATGTTAAGGTAATGAGGGGAAGCTTGAATAAGGTCCATAATGATATCTTAGTAGGAGTATTATCTAGTTGTTTGACAAGATAATAATCCTATTCACGAGGACAACCAAGTAATATAGGGTTAGGGAGGATAGGATTAGGCAATGGGAGGGATTTTGAAGGTGTTTGTCTTGGTTGTGGATTATTCTTAGTGTTATATGTATCAGCGATGGTATTATGACTCAGTTATTGTGAGACATTATTATTAGGTGGGTAGAGGATAAGTTCAGGTTTGTTTTGAGTTTGAGGTTTGTGTGAAGGTGTGTAAAGAACTATAGTTTAAAAGGATGTCCCACGGGGTATGTAGGAGGTCCATTAGTCGAGGGGATCTAACAAAAACATGTGCATTCATAACATCATCAGTCTTGGTTTGATGTATTTGTAATAAAGGATAATCTAGTGTCATCTTGTCACCATAATCAAAGGAAGTCACATAAATATTGTTTTTATTTTCTTGCAACATGATATCCTCCCTAGGAGGAGAGTTTTAGGAGAACTACAAACCAAATGTTCTTGACGTTCAAGGATTGGTTCTTCCAAAATGACTTCACTGCAATTAGGGGAATGATCAATGGTTGAATTGTCTTGTTTATCAATGATGGCATTTTCTTGTTCAATAATTATTTTCCTAGGGGAAGAGAGAAACATAAAATTCTCATTACTTCTATTTTATAACATTGAATTATCTTCTTCACAAATAGGAGAGATACTAAGAGAAGAAAAAATGTTACTATCATGATATTCCATAATTTCATTCCTTTCTCCCATAATGCCTTCCAAAATAGGATAGGTAGGGGAAGGATCATAAAGAGGGTTGTTATAGACCTTAAGGATTTGATCATTTAACACAAACATATCCTCATCATTTACCATCTCATTCTCTTCCACTCAATCATTCTCATAAGAAAACAAAGAATGGAAATTAGGTAAGGTTATGTTTAGAAATGTGTCTATGATTTCATTCTCTTGTGCTATAATATCTTCCCAGGGGGGAAGAGGAGAAGGACAAGCAAGACTTTCATGATTCTTAATGATTGCATCTTCTTTCACCAAGATACCTTCGTCACTAAAATGAGAGGTATCATCAGAAAAACAATTATGATCATCATGATTATCATGATTATCTATGACTGCAATCTCTTCTATCACATCATCCCCACAAATAGGAGAGATAGGAAGGGATGTAAGTTTAAGGAAAGTGTCAATATTTTGACTCTCTTGCACTAAGAGACTCTCATTACTAGGGAGTGTATTGAATGAATAACTAACATGTTTATTGACTAACTTTTTCTTTGAAAACTTGGAAAAGATAGATACCAACATTTGTGAAAAGTAATCTATGCAAACTTGAAATACAATATAAAGACCATGAATGAAATGTGGCTATGTGCAAGATCATGATGGGGCAAAAAGTGGTGATATGTAAGTGATTTGATGGCCCATGTGGCTGACAAAAATTTTTTTACCAAAAAATTGATGAAACAAAAAGGGTTTTTAAAGGAGATTTTCAGATTTTCACCAATATAAAGTATTCTTTACTTTGAATTTAATAAATAATTGTTATTCATTTTCTATATGAATTACGATTAAAGTCATGATTGATAGGTTTATTGATAAACATTTATAGCTTCCAAATGGTATCAATTTTTTTGAGTCTAAAACATGCGTCACATTCTATGCTTCGCACACTATAGGATTTTTTTTTAAAAAAAATCATGAAGTTTTGACAAAGTCAAGGTGGTCAAACATACAAATTTTTATATATTTTTTAAGTTGTAATAAAAAATTCATAATTAATTATTTATTTGGAAAAAATTACAAAAAAACATGCATCACATCGGGACATGAGTCATCTAATTATATCTAAATCTTATGAAACAATATTATCATTTTATTGTGGTTAGGGTGGTCAGACAAACACCTACTTCCTATTTTTTCCCTGAAATTTAAGTACTACTATATTGAAATTTCAAATTTTCACCAAATAGAACTTTAAAAAAAATATAAACCTAGTAGTTTAGAAACTGCATTCAATTTCTTATAGATTCTATTATTACATATTTTTGAAATAATATAGATAAATTATTCAAATTTTTACGTCAAGTTGCCTAATTGTAATCTTCTAAATTTTCATCACCACTTAAGGGTATATTTTTTGCATGATGATCCTACACATACCCATGTTGTAAATACAAATTTGGAATTAAGAAATGCATGAAATGAACCACTTTAAGCTAGATTTAGAGAAATGCATATAATAGATGGATATGTGGAGGATCATGATGGGCCAAAAAGTGGCGATATCTAAATGATATAATGGCCCATGTGGCTGACGACTTGTTTTTACCCAAAATTGATGAAACAAAAAGAATTTTTAAAGGAGATTCTCATATTTCCACCAATATAATTTATGCTTTACTTTAAATTTAATAAATTATTATTATTCATTTTCTATTTGAATTACGACTAAAGTCTTGATTGATAGGCCGATTGAAAAACATCTAGAACTTTCAAACGGTATCACATTTTTTGAATCCAAAAAATGCTTCACATTCTATGCTTCGCATAGTATCAGATTAAAAAAAAAATGAATTTCACGAAGTTTTGACCAAGTTAAGGTGGTTAGACATAGAAGTTTTTATATTTTTTAAAATTTGTAATAAAAAAATCATAATTAATTATTTACTTGGAAAAAAATCACAAAAAATGTGCATCACATCGGGACATGAGTCCCCTACTTATATCTAAAATCTTATAAAAATATATTATCATTTTATTATGGTTAGGGTGGTCAAACAAACACCTACTTATTTTTTCCTTGAAGTTTAAGTACTACTGCAGTGAAATTTCAAATTTTCACCAAATAGATTTTGTTTTTTTTAAAATAAACCTAGTAGTTTAGAAACTACATTCTATTTGCTACAGATTCTATTCTTACATATTTTTTAAATAATATTGAAGGGAAAACGAGGGTGGATCTAATGACCCAACAATGCATAATACATTCCCTTAACACTAATAGAATAGAGGAGAAGAGAATAAACAGATTCTAATAGCCTCTAAAACTACTTGAGATGAATACAACTAGTAAAATAGATGACAGAATTAAGAATTCATAGATTGACACAAGATATACGTGGAAAGACCTTTTCAGGTAAAAAACCCACCACCCAAAGTCAAGACAATTGTATTACAGTAATAAAAATAATTACATACAATGTTCAGTATTCTCTGATCAACTCACAGTAGCACTTACAGTTCTATCTCACTATTAGAATGTTCTCTCAAACATACAGTTCAAATTCAAAGTATATTATTGGAAAAACACTACTCCCATGCATTTACTTTCACTTGACTTACATACCAAAACCATCACCTTTTGGTTTACATAAAATATTGTATTCGACTGACAAAGTCATACATCACATTCAATGTTCAAACCAATCACTGACTTCAGGTTCATGCATCGATCAATCAAGCAGTCAATCCAATCTGATCTGATCTTATTTTGCATCGGACTACCCAGGCATTTATTTCACCACCCAAATCGGGTTCCTGTCATCACTTGAAATTGGCCTGTAATAACTGCCTTTTCTATTTTTTGGCATTTGGCCAATCATACTGGTGTCAATCTGCCATGTGTCTATTTTTCATTTGTTGTTTGCTTTGACCACCTAGTCTAACTCGGTCAACCAAGCTTCGAGCTCGGCTGAGCTCTTACCATGTTATCGCAACCCTGTCTGAGTCGACCTGCGGTATGGTGGTATCAATCGAGCAGACCGCTGGTGGTCATATCATGCTACCATTGGGGCCGATAGGCCACCCCATGGTAGAGCAGTGACTATCAGCCAGACCACTGGCGGTCTTACTACAGCCAGCATGGTGAGCAAGCTCACCATCCGCGGCATTGCGATAACTGCTAGAGCCACCGTTGGCAGTCTCACTGTGGTCACCATTATGAGTGAAACCACTACCCGCGGTGCGGTGGTAACCAAAAAAATAGGCCGAATGAAGCCAACCATAGCCATCATGGCTAGGGATGAGATGATGAGTGGTAAAGAGGTAACCACTACCCTTCCACCATGGTACCGCCAGGGTAAGAACATCCCATCGCAGTAAAGTAGTTAAGGTGGGGAAGAGGCCAGCCACGGTATGGTGGTAAACTGCAAAAACACCATATTTTCACCAAGGCATGAAAACAAGGCCTTTAAGCTGGAAGTTGAGACACAAATTTCTCAGCAAGCTCCCACTTGGTGAAGACTTCCAGCTCCCTCTTGACTTTGAAAAATCACTGATGGTCATAGGCCCCAAGGCCCATGGATTTTGCACACCATCTGAACTTGTTTGTGCTCACAGGCTTTGTCAAAGTATCTGCAACATTCTTCAAAGTCTCAACCTTTTCAAGACAAACTCTTCCATCTTCCACCATGTCCCTCACGAAGTGAAACTGCACATCAATGTGCTTCGTCCTGGTATGGAAGGTCAGGTTCTTTGCCAAACAAATGGCACTCTGACTATCACAATAGATAGTGATATGCTGCATTAAAACCAATCTTTGAACACAAACGCCTCAACCAGAAAGCTTCCTTTCAGTCATGAGTTGCAGCCATGTACTCTGCCTCTATTGTGGATAAAGCAACCACAACTTATCGCTTGCTCATCCAACTGATTGCTCCACCATTAAGAATGAATGTGTATCCACTAGTGGATCACCTACAGTCAATGTCCCCTACCCAATCAGAATCAACATATCCCTAAATGTTGATTGTTCTATGTGATGCAACCAAACTGCCATGGTAACACAAGGCATAATCTGAAGTCCCCTTCAAATACCTAAACACTCTCTTCACAACATCCCAATTTGATCTTCCTGGATTTTCCATAAAGAACTCCCACTACTTGGGCAATGTCTGGTCTTGTATAAACCATAGCATACATAAAACTACCAACAACACTTGCATAGGGTACACTGGTCATGTCCTCCATCTCAATTGCAAACTTTGGATAGTCTTCAACAAATAGTTTTGTTCCTTGCATAACTAGAACAACTGACTACTTGTAGTCAATCATACTAAACCTCTCCAAAACTATATTCACATGCTTACTCTGGCTAACCCAAAACTTTATTCTTGTTCTGTTCTTGGTTATCTCCATTCCAAGAATGTACTTTGTTTCACCAAGATCTTTCATTTCAAACTTTGCAGACAACTGAGATTTAAGATCAGAATTCATAGTCTTACTATTTCCTATGAATAACATATCATCCATGTATAGTGTAATAACAAGCACGCGATCATTTTCAGATTTTGATTTTACAAATCCCATAGACAACACAAATGTGGAAAATTTTTGGTACCACATTTTAGGAGATTGCTTCAAACCATACAGAGATTTATTTATCTTCCAGACCAAATTTTGTTTACCTTTCACAAAAAAATGCTTAGGCTAGGACATATAAATTTCTTCTTCCAGCTCACCATGGAGAAATGTTATCTTCACATCCATCTGTTCAATTTCAAAGTCATACATAGCTACCAATGACAACAAAAATCTAATAGATGTCAGCTTTGCTACAGGGGAGAAAATCTCTCCATAATCAATTCTGTCAATTTGGGAAAATCCCTTTTCAACTAGGCATGCCTTATACTTCTCAACACTTCCATCAAGGCCTATCTTCTTTTTGACTATCCACTTACAACCAACAGGCTTTTTCCCTTTAGGCAGTGGTACCAAATCCCAGGTTTCATTCTTCTTCAATGAATCCATCTCTTCATTCATGGCTTTTAGCCAAGAATTTGAATCAGTCATGCAGATTGCTTCTTTTATAGTCCTAGGCTCATCAGTGCTAGTAATTAAAGCATAGACACAGTTCAAATCTAACATAGAGAAACCATACCTTTCAGGTTGCCTCTTTTCTCACATAGATCTTACAGGCTGAGGTTGTGGTTCTTCATCATCAGAACTTCTAGAGCTGCTTGAGCTCTCCTCAGTCTCAGGTACACCATGCATCTCTTCCCTTTCTGGAGTTTGGGGAATCTCAATTGCATCCTTCTTCTTGTCACTCTGATCTGTCTCAAGTTGTTGATCACTTACTGAAGGTTTTAGCTCACAAAATATCATGCTTCTATTGTACAAAACCTTCTCAGTAACAGGGTTCCAAAGCTTGTATCCCTTCACACCAACTCCATAGCCAATGAGAATACACTTGAAAACCTTGTTATCCAATTTAGATCTCTTTTAATTTGGAACATAAACATATACCTCACAGCCAAAGACACGAACATGCCTTAGAGAGAGCTTCTTACCAGACCATGCTTCCAAGGGTGTCTTATCAGCAAGAGAAGAGCAAGGAGATCGGTTTATTAGATAACATGTTGTAGCCACAACCTCAACCCATAACTTCTACTCTAGACCAGCACCACTCAACATAATCCTTGCCTTTTCCATTAGCATCTTGTTCAACCTTTCAACAATTCCATTCTATTGTGGAGTGTAAGGCATTGTCTTATTCCTTTTAATTCCATGATCCGTGCAATACCTTTCAAAATTTGCAGAACAAAATTCACCACCATTATCTGTCCTCAAACATTTAATTTTCCATCCAATCTAATTCTCTACCAAAGATTTAAATTATTTAAACTGACTGAACACTTCTAATTTACTTTTAAGAAAGTATACAAATGCCCTTCTCAAAAAGTCATCAATAAAAGAGACATAATAACTAGACTTCGATAATGAGGGAACATTAACTGGACCAAACACATCTAAATGAACATAATCTAGTATACTAGAAGATTTATGAGGACTAGAATAAAATAAAACATGGTGTTGTTCTCCATAGATACAATGTTTGCAAAAATCAAACTCAAGGTTACAATCATCAAGCCCTTCTACAAGATTTTTATTCTTCAAGGTTTGTAAACCTTTCTCACCTATGTGACCTAGTCTATGATGCCACAACATAGTCTCTTTTGTTGGGAGTTTTACCTCCAAAGAATTTGTAGATAAAGAAATGTCTTCATCTTTCTCTATAGGAGCAGCATTGCTTTACTTTGCAGCGACACTGTTACATTGAATAGGATGTGCATCCGGCTTGCACAGAGTGTCAGTACTAACACCCTTAGCCAACACCATTATGCCTCTAGCCATTTTACAACCTCTACTAGAGAATGAAACTTCTACACCAGCATCATTTAACTTACTGACAAAAAGAAGATTTCAAGCTAGACCTGGAATATGTAGTACGCCACCAATACCTTTGACTCTTTCATCAGGAAATTGAATTCTGACTCTTCCTCTGCCAACTATCTCTAGCATTGAATCTCTTGCCAAGTACACCTTTCCACCATCATACTTCTTATATTTAGAGAACCATTCTCTATTGGATGTCATGTGAAAGGACACACCTGAGTCAACCAGTCAGACATCATCTGATGCCTGAGTTGTCAAGGCTGCTGCAATGAAGGTGTTTGGATCAATTTGAGAAGATTCATTGTTAGAAGCATTCTTCTTCTTCTTCTCCTTTCAGTCCTTCCGGATATGACTAGGTTGCCCATAGTTCCAGCATCTCACCTTGAACTTTTTACCAGGAGACTTTGATCTCCCTACATATTTGGATTTTGACTTCTCGTCCTTCTTCTTGCCTTTCTCCTTTGGTCTACCTCGAACAACAAGAGCCTCTTGGGCCATCTTAGAAGACTTCCTTCACATTTCTTTAGACAGAAGTGAAAAAACCACATCATCCATCTTGAATGAAGTGGTTTTGCTTCCAATAGCCATCACTAGATGATCCCAACTGTCAGGTAATGAACACAACAGGAGCATGCAATGATCCTCCTCCTTAGTCTTTACACCTACAGATGTCAGTTGAGTAACACTCATGTTAAATGAGTTTAGATGGTCTGCAATAGATGCACCTTCTTCCATTTTCAAGGAGTACAACTTCTTCCTCAGGAATAACTTATTTACCAGAGACTTTCCCTGATAAATATCACCAAGCTTCTTCCACAAAGAAGTTGCAGACTGCTCCTCATGGACATTCAGGAGTACAAAATCAGCTAGACTCAGTCTTATCAGACCTCTTTCTTTTCTATCAGCAAGATCCCAAGCATCTTGTGTCACACTTTGTGGCTTAAGTCTAGACACTACTAACTAGAGGTCTCTATCCACCAAAAAGTCTTCCATTTTGAGTTTCCATAACTCAAAGTTGTTGCCATTAAAATTTTCAATATCTACTCTACTTGATGTACTCTCCATCTCAAGCAGAAACAAGTTTTAACAATGCAAGACTCCCACTAAAATAGTATTAGCACAAAAAATTGAGCTTTCTCTCAAGGATAACACAACGGGCTAGGCTCTGATACTACTTGAAGGGAAAACGAGGGTGGCTCTGAAGACCCAACAATGTGGAATACATTCCCTTAACACTAATACAATAGAGGGGAAGAGCATAAATAGGTTCTAATAGCTTCTAAAACTACTTGAGATTAATACAACTAGTAAAATAGATGACAAAATTAAGCATTCACAGATTGACACAAGATATACGTGGAAAAACCTTTTCAGGTAAAATACCCACCACCCAAAGTCAAGACAATTGTATTATAGTAATAAAAAAATTACATACAATGTTTAGTCTTCTCTGATCAGCTCACAACAACTCTTACAGTTCTATCTCACTATTACAATATTCTCTCAAACATACAGTTCAAATTCAAAGTATATTATTGAAAACAAACTACTCCCATGCATTTACTTGCACTTGATTTACATACCAAAACTGTCACCTTTCGGTTTACATAAAATATTGTATTTGACTGACAAATTCATACATCACATTCAATGTTCCAACCAATCACTAACTTCAGGTTCATGCATCGATCAATCAAGCAGTCGATACGATCTGATCTAATCTTCTTTTGCATCGGGCCACCCAGGCATTTATTTCATCACCTAAAATTGGCCTCCAATAATTGTCTTTGCTAGTTTTGGCATTCGGCCAATCATACTATTGTCAATCTGCCACATGTCCATTTTTATTTTCTTGTCTACTTTGACAACCTAGTCCAACTCGGTCAACCGAGCTCTGAGCTTGGCCGAGCTCTTAACGTGCTACCACATCCCTATCTGAGTTGCCTCACGGTAAGGCGGTGAGCTCATCGAAGTTCACCCATTGCCTTCACAGAGCATCATCCAAGTCTCCACCACACTACCACTGCCAGGTTGGAGTTGACGCACGGTATGGCAATATCAGCTGAGAAGACTGGTGGCGATCATACCGCACTACCTTGGTGGTGCAGGAGCACCTATTTTCCTTCAAGCCTCCATGAGGCCACATTGTATAAATTTATTAAATTAGGTGTTTTAATCATGTAATAAGGTTGAATGATCCATTTTAAATATTTTTTAAGTCATTTGGAGCCATTGATGAAGGTTTGGTGTCATTTGGTTGAAAAAATGAAAACATTGTCAAAAGTTGTCAAAAGTTGTCAAATGTTGTCATAACAACTTTTCTTGTTAAATGACAACTTTTTAAAAGTTTGTTAAAAAAATTTAAATGGTAGTTGTAGGTTGGTTGGAGAATAACTTTATTTTTCAAGTATAAAAATGGGCCTCCAAGTCGAAATGGGGGGTGGAATATAGTTTGGAACAAGGATTTATAAAGGAAGGCATGAATTTTTCTGCAATTTTCAATGTTCTGCCTTGTTATTTTATATGGTACAGTTTTGTATGAAGTTTTACAGATCTGAAATTGATTTTTACTGGTAGAGGAATGAACTGGCTTTAATTTTCAATTGGTTTTGTGGTTTTTTATTGATTTTGGAGAAAGTTATGATCATTTTACCATTGGCAACCCTTTGGGATTGTTTTCTCTAAAAGTTGTAGGCTATTACAGAGAATGGTACATATTGTGAAGATAAAATAATGATGTAAAAACTTTTTTAAATGTTAGATATGTGAATCTTGTTTCATTTGATTCAACTCTCATAAAATTTAATTAAAAATTGAATAAGTTATGACAATTTTGGTGATGGCAGTTTTGAACACTGCCTAGGGTTTGTAGTTTCGGGGAAAATGCAATAAATTTATTTTCCACCATTGGATCTTCATAAAAATTGGAAGGAAGGTCTGCAATTATGGTATCTTAAATGTCACCCAACTGATTGGATTTATGATGTTTTTTGTGGAAGTTATTAATGACTTTTCATTGCATTAAATTGTGGGCTACCATGGTTATGTTTCTGATGTGGTCTAGAATGCACTTAATAATTCTTTGAGATGAATAACTTTATAAAATTTGTGAAGTAAATGGAATGTTGAGTTGTGAATCCTCTTTTCTCTACATCAGTTTGGTATTAGAGCTTGAAGATGCTCTAGGAAGGTTGTTTGTGGTTTGTGTTTTGTTGTTTGCAGGTTGAGGAAGGAACCTGATTGCCTAGGTGTGGCAAAGTGAAGTGGAAGCAAGGAGAAACTTGCTTATGAAAATGGAATTTTTAAAGAGATGTTGGCAGGCTGAGGATTCATGAAGGAAGAAGGAAAGAGAGGAAAAGGAAATGAGAAAGAAGGAAAGACAAAAGGCAAGACAAATAGAGTTTGAGGAAGCCCTAGAAAAGATAAGCCAAAGGTTGGAAAGATTACAAAAAGAACACCAACTTCTTAAGGAAGCACAAAGGAGTTGGAATATACCAATTTCAAAGAGGTTAAGATGGCTTTTAAAGAAGATTATGAAGAAACAAAGACAACAAAAGAAGGCAGAAAATTCAGTCAAAGATGAAGAAGATGATTTGTGGAAAAATTTTGCATCCATTGAAGAAGAATGGGATAGTAAGATTGGTAATGGACAAGTCAATAAAGAGGAACATGAACTCATCAAAGTAGAAGAATATAAGGACATTGAGGCTGCAAGTGAATTGATTTTGGAGGGGAATGATATTGATAAGTTGGTCATGGGTGAAGAGGAGTTTCAAGCACAAGAAGAAAAGGAGGAGACCTCAAGGTCTCGATATTTTTTTTATGATTTTTCATTGGACTATGTATGTGTAGGTCATGAAGGACAAGGTGAAGTGTATGATGAATTCATAGAGTTTTGGGAACTCCAAGTTGCAAGGATGATTGATAGAAGAAGACATAAGAATAATAAAAGGAATACATGACAAAATATGATTGCAAAGACAAAGGAAAAAATGCAAAGTAACTGGAAGACAAGGAAGAAGTCAATTCAAAGGGGCTTGAATTCTTTTGCCCTTGGGAGTTTGGTGCAGGAGTACCTATTTTCCTTCAAGCCTCCATGAGGCCATATTGTATAAATTTATTAAATTAGGTATTTTAATAATGTAATAAGGTTGAATGATCCATTTTATATATGTTTTAAGTCATTTGGAGTCATTGATGAAGGTTTGGTGTCATTTGGTTGAAAAAATGAAAACATTGTCAAAAGTTGTCAAAAGTTGTCAAATGTTGTCATAACAACTTTTCTTGTTAAATGACAACTTTTTAAAAGTTTGTTAAAAGTTGATAAATGGTAGTTGTAGGTTGGTTGGAGAATAAATTTATTGTTCAAGTATAAAAATGGGCCTCCAAGTCGAAATGGGGGGTGGAATATAGTTTGGAACAAGGATTTATGAAGGAAGGCATGATTTTTTCTGTAATTTTCAATGTTCTACCCTGTTCTTTTATATGGTACGGTTTTGTATGAAGTTTTAAAGATCTGAAATTGATATTTATTGGTAGAGTAATGAACTAGCTTTAATTTTCAATTGGTTTGGTGGTTTTTTTATTGATTTTGGAGAAAGTTATGATCATTTTACCATTGGCAACCCTTTGGGATTGTTTTCTCTAAAAGTTGCAGGCTGTTACAGAGAATGGTACATATTATGAAGATAAAATAATAATGTTAAACTTTTTTTAAATGTCAGATATGTGAATCTTGTTTCATTTTATTCAACTCTCATAAAATTTAATTAAAAATTGAATAAGTTATGACAATTTTGGTGATGGCAGTTTTGAACAATGCCTAGGGTTTGCAGTTTTGGGGAAAATGCAATAACTTTATTTTCCACCATTGGATCTTCATAAAACTTGGAAGGAAGGTCCATAATTATAGTATCTTAAATCTCACCGAATCGATTGTATTTATGAGGTTTTTTGTGGAAGTTATTAATGATTGTTCATTGCACTAAATTGTGGGCTACCATGGTTATGTTTCTTATGTGGTCTAGAATGCACTTAATAATTCTTTGAGATGAATAAATTTATGAATTTGTGAAGTAAATGGAATTTTTAGTTGTGAATCCTCTTTTCTCTGCATCACTTGGGGGCTAATAGGCCACCCCATGGTATAGTAGTGACCTTCAGTCAGACCGTCGGTGGTCTTACCGTAGCCACCATAGTGAGCAATCTCACCGTCCGCAGTGTTGCGGTAACTGCCAAGGCCACCGTTGGCGGTCTCACGACGACCACTGTGGTGAGTGGACCCACCACCCATGGTGTAGTGGTAACTATTGGGTTGCCTGTAGACAAACACACCATGACCACCGGGGTCAAGGACTTAACCATCTATAGTGCGGTGATAACCAAGAAGACAGGCCGAACGAAGCAAACCGTAGCCACCGCGGCTAGCGATGAGATGGCAAGCGATAAAGAGGTAACCACTACCCTTCCACCATAGTAAATTGGTTAAGGCAAGGAAGAGGCCAGGTGCAGTATGGTGGTAAACTACATAAACACCAGATTTTCACCAAGGCATGAAAATAGGGCCTTTAACCTGGAAGTTGAGACATAATTTTCTCAACAAATATAGATAGCTTATTCAAATTTTTTCATCAAGTTGCCTAACTCTGATTTTTTGAATTTTATTGCCACTTAAGGGCTTGTTTTTTCCATGATGATCCTACACATACCCAAAAACTCAGGAAACTGAAAAAGATAATCAATGGAAACAAATAAAAGTGCAAAAACAAGGATTTAAATGTTGTAAAATGCAGTTTCAGATTTGCACTGTGACTAAATCGCCCAAAGGAGCATATGAGTCCTAGTGAGGGTTTTTTAAATAATTTTTAGAAAATTTTAAGTGATTTTTATGCTTTCTAGTTTGTATGATCTATAAACTAAATGCAAATGAAGATTTCATATGATTTTCAATGATTTGAGATGCAAAAATGCAACCTATATGCACTTTCACTAATGCAAAATTTAGAAACTCTAGAATTCTAATTAACTAATGCAAAACCTAATGCAAAGTTAATGCAAACTAGATCTAGGATGATAATGCACTCCAAATCAGAAATGATGAGTTCTAGATGCAGGTTCACCAAAATGTAAGGTAGAAAATTGTTGTTGGTAGGGTTTATAACCTAGGACAACAAACTTTCTATACTCCACATTCAAGGAAACCTTAGAGATCTCAACCTCATGTATGTAAAGGAGAGAGAGATATTGCATTAGGGTTGTCCTAGGGTCTGATTATGAATTAAAGAGGGGTTCACTACAAAGCTAGGGCTTGGAAAGATTAATGAAATGAAAGATATAATGTTTAAACCTAGTGATGCATGAAACTTGAATGAATGACCTAGAAATGCATATAAATTATAACAGTAGGGTGTAAAATCATAAGTGTGCACCTAGAAAACTATATAGGATTGAATGAGGATGAGAAATTATGGAAATGTTGATTTTAATGTTGACTAGGAATCATATGCTAGTCTAGGTGATTTAGTCCCAGACTGGGTTTTCTACACCAAAACTGGAATCTAAAAAAGTCTTATCTAAAGCCACTATAATCTCCAAAGTCATTTTAATGGGACTCATACACCACAAGTGGTGTATTAGTCCCACTAGGCCTTTTTGGAGGGTTAATATCTAAATTCGGTCTCCAATTTCTTCTCTTTCTACCATACTTTGCTTCCGGATCTGAAACCCTAATTTCTAACTTGTAGACGACTTTTCGTGACCTTGCAAGTGAGGAGACAGCTTCAAAAACTTCCTTGAAGCTTGTAAACTAATCTTCAAAGATCCTTCATGCTCCAAGACACCTAGATTTTAAATCACACATGTGAAGAGGAGAAAAATGTGTTGATTGTTAGTGAATAGGGGTTTGCCTTGGTCAAACCCCTTTTAGGCAATTAAACCAAATTATGAGATAATGAAATAAGGACATGAAACATGCAATAATGAACATGAAACATGGATAATGATGCCTTGAATGATGTCTCATAAACCAACAATCTAACATGAAATGTCCATGAAGGATGTAGATATTGACCTTGAATATGGATGTGAAACTATACTTGCAAATGGATCTTCAATGCTACCTCACAACACTAGCTCAACAACATGCTTGATTCTTGATGATCTTTACTTGATGATGGATCTTGAATTGGTGCAACAATTGATTAAGAATTACTCACTTGAATGTCATAGAAATTATCTTCAATGATTTCTTGACACTCTTATGAAATCTTGGAATTCTTAACTCTTGATTGCTTAGGATAATAACATGAAGGCTTAATGAAATAATTATTTTAGACCTCATTTATATAGGTAATTCATCTAATATCCCATTTATTAGATCCCAGAGGCCGACAATCATGATATTTGAACTTAAAACCTAGATTTCTTGTTGAAAACCCTAAAAAGGGGCTAAATGGAATATGCCACACCTATAGTATGGGTCCCACAGGGCCTCTTTAGGTGGCAAAAGTGTCGAGGTGTTAAGAAATTATGTTTATTTATTGATATTGTCAAAATTTTGATTGAACTATGCCTTGGGATGCATAATATCGCATATTATGGGCCTATTAATGATGATATTAAGGTCATAAATGTAACAGGGCTCAAAATTCAATGTGAAAGTGTAAATAAATATAGTTTACAACATCAAATTAAGGAAAAAATAGGTCTTTTTAGCTTAAAAGGGTCCTAAACCCATAGTGAAAGTGTACAACACATTACAACACTAGATTAGAGCAACATTAGGTCCAAGGGCCCTAAATTTAATTTGAAGTTGTAAATGAATACATTTTATAACACCAAATTAGGGAAAAGTTAGGTTTATTTAGCTTAAAAGGGCCTTAGATCCAATGTGAATGTGTACAACACATTACAACACTAGATCTAGATGTTTATTTTAATGTTAATCATTCCCAAATTAAATTAAATTGTACCATATCCAAGAAAGTAAAATTTCCATTGTTACAATCACTATTAACACCTATCATGGGCTCGCATATCTATCACTTTATTTTATTGTAGATGATCTCTCTTTTTAAAGCTATTGAGTTTTTTGGTTGCATTTATTTTGTGCACTTGGTATGTAACCATATGAAACATACCAATTTCCTACAACATCCAAAAGTGTTTTAATTTGTAGGAAACATAGCACATCCTCCACATGTGCCTACTATTCTCCACGTGGTTTCCTTTCTAGGTACTTAGCAACCAAATATTTAGCCTTGAGGACTTGCACACAAAGATTAAAAGGTTGATACATGGGAAATGACAGTTCCACTATGTCGGGATCTTCCATGAGATCTTTTTCTTTTTCTTGGACAACTTCCTTAGGCGTGGCTTTCGTCTGTTGGGAATCCTCAAGATTTTTATCATCTTCTATAGGTGGTGGCGACACAAGCTCTTCATATTTTAAGATCAAGCTCCCCTTTGACTTGGGCCACTTCTATTTCTAGTCAACACATATCCAATTCCACGGCCTCCTTAATGATTCCAACCTTCAATAGTCTTCATAAGACATGGTCAAGACCACACTTGGCTATCAAATGTTCATTTTTTCTAACTCTCAATGTTTTAAAAACTAAAATTTTCTTAATGTAAATTACTTATAGTTAGCTAATTGACAAATTACTAAGATTATTTGCTACCCACTAGTGGTTAAGATAGATCGTTAGGTGACCATTAAGTTCTTGTAAAGGGGTATTTTTAAAATTTTCATGTAACTTGCAAACGAGAGATCATATTTTAAATTGTGAATAGTCAACGAGAAGTTGGTTTCATTGCTACCATTTTGGAGTCGAGATGTTTTCAATTTTTTTTTGTTAAATTTTATTTTTTGGCCTTTGAAGTCAATTTTATAAGAATTTTTTTATGAGGCATAACTTTCATTTCAATTATCAAAATTTTGCAAAAAAAAAATTCATATCATAATTTTTGAAAGGAACTCATTTTTTCTTGTTTTTTAATATTTGGATAGGCGATTTTATAAAATTCATTGGTCATTCGAAATAGTCGACTTGGAATTCGATCTTCATAACTTATAAAACATGTCTTCCACATTCTTCTAGGGGGGCTACAGTCAACACTAATTATTCTTGGGGGAACTCTCTTAATCAAGAGGGCAATATAGATGTTTCTACTTTTAAGTTTGTATAGGAGCAAGTTTCAATGACATAGGTATCCAAATCTGCAAAGATCTCTAAAAAACTCATATAGTGGGACTTATTCACCATAATTGGGGGATCAATCTTGTTTTATCACAAAGTGTCCCAGGAGCAGAATCTTAAACTAAAACTTTGAAAGCCTTTGATGATGGATAATATAAGCACATTCCCACTAATTTCATTCAAATTGGATAGATATTTTTCCCTAGATTTGAGTTTCCATGAGTCTTGACAACTTTTCATGAGAAATTTGATAGCATTTGCAACTTTATCATTTTGGTGCTTTTGAAGGCTTCAAATCCACTTTTCTTCAATCTACAAACCTACAATCACACATTAAAGAGGGGAAAACTTGTTGAATATTAGGGAATAGGGGTTTTCCTTGGTCCAATCCCTTGTAGGTGTTTAAACCAGATGATGAGATAATGAAAGATGAACATGAAACATGGAATATAGGACATGAAACATGAAAAATGATACCTTGATTGATGTCCTATAAATCTAAAACTCAACATGGAATGCCCATGAAGGATTTAGATCTTGATCTTGACAATAGGAGTTGAATAATGCTTGATCTTGGATCTTCAATGCTACATCACAACAATGGCTCAATAACAGGCTTAATGCTTCACATTTTTTACATGATGATGGATCTTGAATTTCTACAACAATTGATGGAGAATTATGTCCTTGAATTATCTTGAAGATGCTTGAATGCACTTGTAAACTCAAACTTTCTATAAGGATGAATACTTGAATGCTTGGGGGTAAAATGAGAGAAAGAACCTTGTATTTATACTCAATTATGCCAGAATTCCCAAAATTACAACAGTATAAGCTGACATCATATCTAGGAGAATAAAATCCCACTGAAAATTTGAATTAATTTTGATTTTGGGCCACATGAGACTCATTCACCCAAGATGGAGAATGAGTTCCATCTGACATAATGTATGGGACCAAAAATGAAAAGTGATTAGAAAGGTGTAAAAATAGGTTTGGAAACCAAAAATCTAGGTGGGACTCATTCTCCCAAGGTGGTGAATGGGTCCCGAATCACTAAATCTGGGCCACACAAGCGAGAAACACCTAAATTATGTTTGGTTACTGATTGATGTTGGGATTATCTTTGAAAAGATGCAATAAATGGGGCTCGTTGATGCAAAATAGGGCCAATTAAAGTTTAATAAATCCTAATTATTAATGACAACCTTAGAGGAATGTAAAAGTGTGTTACAACACTTTAAAATACTCCAAATAAGGTAAGATTAAGGTTGATTATGATTAAAAATATGTTTATTATGCTTAGTTAATTGATAAAACCCTAGAAAAGTGTGAAAGTATGTTACAACACTTCACAACACTTTTGCAAGGCACCATGAAATTTAATTAGTTCACAAGGGCCCATTATGTAATGTGAATGTGTTATCCACATTACAACACTAAATCAAGGAAAAATTAAGCCAAAATCCACAAGGAGGACCCAAATGAGTGTGAAAATGTCAAAGGACTCATTTCTCGACACTACAATTTCTATGTAGAATCTTGGATTCCAAATTTGGATGACACCATTGATGCCATTTGTATTCTATTTGATGTCAACTTCAATGAAGTTATGTCACTATTTCCATCTTTGGATATTTCTGTTGTCTTTCCTACATCAACTTATATCATGATAGATTGGGAAAATATTCATGAGTTGACCTATCCAACTCAGTCATCATCATCTATAGTAGTACTAGATTCTTATCAATCTAGATATCACCATAATTCATGGTCCCTATTTTAAAATCATATATGGTACCTTATTCATCATATGAGAATATGTCACACATCAACATTGGATTGGAGATATTTGAGCATAATTTAAAAGAATCATTAGTATCATTTCAATATTTGGATCATATATATCATTTAGAGATATTGATCTCACTTCCTGCATATTCCTATCCAAAATGGGAAGTCATTTTGCACACATTTGTGTTGTTTTTCTTTCCAAGGGGAAAAAATTTGTTCAATGATCATGGATCATCTTCAACATCCAATTTCAAGCATCTACTAGCACTACGAGTATCTTTTTGAGGGGAGGATGCATGGTTTCTCTTCTCCTATTAGTTATGGGAGGAAGCATTTCCTCACATGGAGTTCATACCTCCATATTTTGGGGGGATCACATAGGCCTTCTCTCTTTTCTTTCCTATGGGGGGACATAAATTTTACTTTGTGCTAGAATTATTCCATGGAAGGTCATCATGAGTCCTTTTATCTTTTTAACTTTTAAGTTTTATTTCTTTATATCATTTTCTCTTTTGGAGAGGGGTTTTATTTATTTTTCTCCTTTAATCCACTTTATGAGAAATTTGTACATGAGTACCTAACATGGAATAATAGTCGAGACTCATCATTAGTGCATAAATTACTCCCTAAGTTTCACTTAAGGTAGGGGTGTTAGTTGAAGGGCACACAATCTACTAAGAGGGGGTGAATCAGTAGAGAAAGTCTATTTAAAAATATTTAACTCAACATGTATATGCAAAAATGAAACATGGATCATAACAACTATAATAAACTAATCAATCATACATGCACACATTCACACAATGAACACTAGATATATGTATCAATTAAGAATGGGAAAAACCATGGTCAAAAGAGCTACTTGGAACTATTATCCAAATCCAATCTCACAAAGAAGGAATATTGTAATGATGGAAAAGTTACTCCCTAACATGGCCTTGATTTAGTGTTGTAATATGTCTAACATATTCACATTAGGTCTTGGGCCCTTGTAAACTAAATGAACTTATTCATACCTTATTTAGAGTGTTGTAAAGTGTTGTAACACACTCTCATACTTTTATAGGGTTTTACTAAATAGTTAGGGTTCTTTATGCTTTAATTAGCCTAATTTTGCATCCACAATCCTCATTTAATGCATCTTTTTTAGGATAATCCTGACATAAATCAACATTGAATCATAATTCAAGTTTTTTTAGGTTGTGTGGCCCAAATTTGGTGTTTTGGGACTCATATTCTACCTTGAGCATATGATTCCAACCTAGGGTTTTGGTCCCTGATTTGGATTCCACACCTTTCTAAGCATTTTTGAAAATTATCTCATAATTAATACCAAATGGCACTCATACGCCACTTCTGGCTTATGAGTCCCATGTGGCCCAAAATTAAAGATAATTCAAATTATTGGTGAGATTTTATTCTCCTAAATCTGATGTTGTCTTGTAGTGTTGTAATTTTGGAAAATTTGGCATCAACAAGTATAAATACAAGTTTATTTCACTCATTTTACACCTAGCAAGTTGAATGAGAATTCTTATAGTAAGTTTGAGTTCACAAGAGTATTCAAGTGTTTACTAGAGCATTCAAGATCTTTCAAGGACATATTATTAAGTGTTCTACAAATTAATTCAAGCATCAAGCATCATATCAAAGTCATCATACATCATGTTTATTATTTAGCTAACAATTGCCATGTAGGGTTTCATGATTCAAGCTAGCATTCAAGTCAAGATCTATTACATTCAAGAAAGATTCAAGATCTACATATATTGGAGCCACTTCATACATGTTTGTAGCACTTTATTGCTAGATTTTGGTGATTTGTGACATTCCATGTTGTTCATTCACCATTCTCCATTCTTATTTCATTTCATTTAAAGGTTTGATTACCAAAAGGGGGTTTGACCAAGGCAAACCCTTTTCCACTAACAAAACACCATATTTTCCTCTTTTTATTGTGTGATTTGTAGATATAGTTTGAAGACACATTAAGAATAAAGCTTGGAGAAAGTTGTCAAAGTGTTCAAAGTTTTCAAAGTTGAAATCTTACATTGCAAATCATTAGAAGACATCTACATGTTACAAATCAAGGTTTCGGATCCATAAATCAATTTGAAAGGACAAAACATACATTGAAGAGTAGAATCATACTTTGAATTTCTAAAAAACCCTAACTGGACTGGTTCACCACTTGGGTAAGTGCACCAATCTATGACACAATTTTGGCTCTTAAGATGCCACTTTTTTCTGAAATCAGCAAAATCTAATGAGCATGAGAAAATGAAGATAGTTACGCTAAAAATTTCAAGATGCAGCAAGAAAAAAAGTTGAAGTGGTCCAAGTCTAGTTTCTAAACTACTATTTTTTTTAAAAAATTAATGAAGATTAAGGTTCTCAAAAAGGGGGGGGGCCAAAATAGGTCTTGTTTTTATCAAAAAAAATAGCATAACGCCTAAGGGTTCCCCCCTTTTTGATTAACTTTTTTTTAGAATTTTAAAAATACAAACAGTGAGAAATTAGCTAACACCATGTATTTTATCCTCATTCTTTCATATAATTTTTTAAATGATTATATAATATTTTATGAATTTTCCAAGTTCACACATCCTTAAAAGTTGAAATTTGAGCATGCTCCCCCCCAAGTTTTTTTAAAACTCATCGAAAATTGATTTTTTTCATCATGTATAGAATGGAGTCTAGTTTCAAAAAATTTAATTTGTTTCACATTTCGATGAATGAGTAAAAATATATCCTAAAATTGGCACATGTTGGTTTTTGATAAAAAAACGGAGGCATTTACAAAAGGAGTCATGGATCAAAAACTTAACTAAATCAAAATGAAAAAAAGAATTATATATTTAGATAGCTAAGAGAGAGGTTAACACTATCACCATTTTTTTTTATATAATTGCATTGAAAGACATGCAAATGAGATGAGGAGCATGGAAAAAAATATGAGGAAATTTGGAAAATCCTTTCAATTAACATGTCCAAAGTAGGTAATTTGGCGAGTGCCAAATTTGGCGCTTGCCAAATTACCTGTTTTGAACAAAACCTGAATTTCCCCTCTCTTTGGTCGACAACTTTGATAATGCTTAGAGTGCACAGTTTATGATCATAGATGGATAGTTGAGGTTTTACCTTTCATACACTCTCTAACTCATTACCATAATTGGATAACTCTTTATCCCTCTGAAGTCTCTCTCTCTCTTAGGTCTCACTCCCTCCCACACAACCTAGACTACTCTCTCTTAGTCCAATCCCCTCTCTCAAGTCTCTTTCCCTCCCACATAGGTACCTAAATAAATCTATCTCACTCCAATCCCCTTTCTCACTCTCCCTCTCTCTCTCCCCCTTTGGCCTTTTTGTCTCTCTCTCACTCCATCTCCCTCTCTTAGGTCATTATATTTCTCTCATTTTCTCTCTCTCCAATCTCTCCCTCCTACCCCCTCTCCCTCTCTTAGTTCTATCACCCAATCCCTCCATATCTCTCCCATTCCCTCTCCCTCACTCACTCTATCTCTCTCCCTATCTCTCTCACCCTCTCTCAGGTATCTCCATCCCCCCTCTCTCTCTCTCTCTCACACACACTCCCTCCCTCCTCCTAATCCCTATCTCTCACTCCCTCTATCTCTCTCCCACTCTCTCCCACTTTGTCTCTCTTAGGTATCTCCATCCCACTCCCTCTCCCTCTCTCTCTCTCAAGTATCTTTGTCCTACCCCCTATCCCTCTCTCTCTTTGTCAAGTCTCCCCCTCCTACCCCCTCTCCCTCTCACATTCACTCCCTCTCTCTCTCTTCCAATCCCTCCCTCTCTCACTCCCTCTATCTCTCTCCCTCTACCTCTCAATCTCTCTCAAGAACTCATAGTAGGTAGCATTGTGTGGCATTTCTACAAGTGAACCAATTGTTGCCATTGCATCAGTAGCTCAGTTGCTATCTCGAGGAATTTTCTCAAAGGAAATTGATGTGAAATAGGCCTTGAAGTCATCCACCATTCTTTTGTAAGGCATTAATTTTTCATCTTTTGTTTTGTAGTCATCATTAACTTGTTTAATCACTAGCCGAGAGTCACCAAGAACACGCAACTCTAGGATTTTCCATTGCACCGCCATACGAAGCCCAGAAAGTAAGGCCTCATATTCTGCAATATTGTTGGTGCATGGAAACTGTATCTTATAAGATTTAGGTATACAATCCCCTTGCAGAGTGACAAAGAGATTTCTAGCACCAGAACCACCTTGTGTGAAGGAGCCATCAAAATATAAAGTCCACAGATGTGTAGATTCCATGTTGAAGATTGATTCATCAGGAAATTCGGTAATAAGAGGATGATTATCTGTCATAGGAGCATCAGCGAGTTGATCTACTATAGCTTGTCCTTTAATTGCTTTTCTTTCTATGTACTCAATATCAAACTCACTGAGAATCATAACCCATTTAGCTAATCGGCCCGTGAGTGCTGCTTTGCTCAAGAGGTACTTAAGAGGATCATTTTTTGCAATGAGCTTTGTCTGGTGTGTAAGCATGTAATGTCACAACTTTTGTGATGCAAAAACTATGGCAAGGCATGCTCTTACAATAGAACTATAATTGAGCTCATATCCCACTAGAGTGCGACTAATGTAATAGATAGCACATTCATTTCCTTCAGAATCATGTTGTGCCAAAAGTGCCCCCAGTGTTGTGGTGGTTGTGGATATATACAGAATTAAAGGCTTGTCATCTATGGGAGGTACCAATACTGGCGGTGTCATCAGATACTCTTTGATTTTCCGAAAAGCTTGTTCACACTTGTCATCCCATCTGAATGGAACATTCTTGTGCAGTAGATGTTGAAAGGGTTGACATTTATCTGCGAGTTGTGATATAAAGCGGCGAACAGACTGAAGTTTTCCTTGTAATGATCTCAACTATCTGATATTCTTAGGTGGAGGAATTTCAAGTATAGCCTTTATTTTTGTAGGATCAGCTTCAATTCCCTTAGATGTGACAATGTATCCAAGGAGTTTCCTAGAGGTTACCCCAAAGGCACATTTTTTGGGATTCAATCGGACTTTGTATTTTTCTAATCTTGTGAAAATTTTATCCATGATCTCTAGATGTCCAGCTCTCGTGTAATATTTTTCCAACAAATCATCTACATAGTCCTCTAGATATGTATACATCATGTCATGAAAGATAGTGGTCATTACACGTTGGTAGGTAGCTTCGGCGTTCTTCAACCCAAAGGGCATGACATTCCAATAGAAGGTTCCCAAGGACAAGTGAATGATGTCTTAATTTGATCTTCAGGAGCTATTTTAATCTGATTATAGCCTGAGAAACCATTCATGAGGGATAACATTTCATGTCCTGCCATCAAATCCACTATCATGTCAATGTTTGGAAGGGGGAAGTCATCCTTAGGACAAGCTTTGTTTAAATCTCTAAAATCCGTGCAAATTCAGATGCCCCCATCAGGTTTTGAAACTGGTACCAAATTTGAAATCCAATCAGCATAGTCAACAGGTCTTATAAATCCCACATCTAGCAACTTTTGTAATTCGGCTTTTACCAATAGAGCAATATGCGGGTGCATTTTTCTCAACTTTTGTTTAAAAGGTTTTGCCCTTGGTGGCAAAGACAAGTGATGCATGACTAGATCTAGATCAAGTCCTAGCATATCTGCATAAGACCATGCAAAGTTGACTTGTCTTTCCTTGTAAAACTGTATATGCTCTATTCTCTCTTCAGGTGTTAATGATTCTGCTAGGTGAATTATCTTCGGTTTTTCTTTTGTGCCCAAGTTAGCTGGTATTGTCTTCTCCACTAGCATAGATGACTTTTCATGATATACTGCTAAGGGAAGTGTGTCAAGCCTTCCATCCTCGGGTGCCTCAGAGAGGTTTTCACCCTTGGATACGTCCTTTATTTTTACTTTTTTCGGGTCTAATAGCGCCACATGGTGGTTTTCACTAGAAGACCTATTTATATTTTCAATAATTTTGTGACTGAAAGGCTTGGCACCCTCCCCAAAGTAAGCTGCACTATTGAGTTCTATGGTGAAACCTGTCTTATGATCCTCAAAAGGTGTATCTTCTCATGCTCCCAAAAATTTTATGATTGCCTCATCATTTTGAAATACATCCAGTTGTGGTGGTCCCTTCTGGTTTAAATCAATGAGTTTGGGGTGAACCAAGGGTAAAGGGTCATGATTTGTTTCAAGATTTTGAATGGATTCAAGTGTACAAATGTTATGATCAATTTCATGGGTAGGGATACTATCATAGTCATAAATGTCAATGAAGTCATTGATGGTACTTTCCTCATTTGTCTGTGTAGCATTAGAGGACTCTACTTCCTTACTTGAAGTACATGTGGTACTCAAGGTCTTATCTTTCTGCGCATCATATCCTAAACTAGGGACTTTTTGCATATGAGTAGGTTGTATTGGTTCCAAGATACCCTATTTTTGTAAGCCAAGAGGACTTTTACCATCATATCCCATTTGTTTCATAAGATCAAAACCTTTACCATATTGTCCAACAGGAATCTTTATTTCAGTTTGTTCCTTTTCTATATCCTCATCTTTGTATAGCCATTTCAGAAGATCAACTTCTTCTAATTCATTAGAGAGGACTCCCCATTTTTTGAGATTGGTTAATTGACAAGTCACTGTAGACCCTGCATCTGATGTGGTCTTAGTCATTTGTGGTTTGCCATAGGTATGGGGAGATAAACATAACTTTCCAATGCAAAGGGTATGATTCAAAGTATATTCTCCCACCCCTTGTTCTTTTACTTGTAATTTGGTCTTAACTTCCATGGATTTTGAGGAGGATGCTTTTAGGGACTCAAGATCAACATATGCTTGGGAAGGAAATGACTCACGATTGCTTGGGATTATGATTTTAGTTTTAGGACTTAGATTATGGCAGTACATGAAAGGGTTGGGATCTCCTTGTATTGTGATTTCAACACCATTGTGTGGGAATTTAATGCACTAGTGGTAGGTAGAAGGTATTGCTTGCATTGCATGAATCCAAGGTCTTCCAAGGAGGATATTATAGGTCAGTGGGAGATCAAGGACTTGGCAAACCACATCCTTTACCACAGGGCCGACTCTGATTGGTAGAGTAACTGATCTTTTAGAAGAGTGTTCCTCTTCATCATATGCCTTTATGGTCTTCTTGTTCCTTGGATCAACTGCATTTTCAAAAAACCCTAATTTTGTGATCAATTCTTGGGTACAAATATTAAGACCAGCTCCTCCATCTATTAGAACTCGCTTGATCTTGGCATTATTGATAAGGACATCAATGTGTAAAGCTGCATTATGTGGTTGTCGAGGGGATGAATCATCACTTTCAGTAAAAGTGATAGTGTAAGGCGAGGTGATATGTCCCACCATAGCTTGGAATTGGTCTACATGTAGGTTTGTAGGCACTGTAGTAGTAGCAAGCACTTTATCTAGGATAGCTTTATGCTCAGGAGATAGGCGTAGCAACTCAAGTATGGAAATTTGTGTGGGTGTTTTTCCTAAATGCTCTATGAGGTTATACTGTGAAGTTGGTGGAGTGGGTTTTGAATTAGGACCTCTAAGGGTGATTGTGCCTTTGTGGGTAGTAACCTTGCAATCAAGTGTTTTGCCTTTTATAATGAAAGTGTTAACATGATTATCAACCTCACTGATGTTATGTATGGTATAGTCATACTTAGTAGTAGTATAGTTTACACCATCACTAGATTCAAGGGCCTTTCCTTTATCCTTGTCATGCTTAGGGAAAGGGTTCTTAAACACCTCGCGATCAGAGTTACCAGAAGGAGTGTGTCCATCAACCACTATCTTACCATCATCAATAAGGCCCTGTATTAGATGTCGAAGTTTATTGCAACTATTAGTCTTATGTCCTTTATGTCTATAATTTATGTTTCATCAACTGCAAATTCCATGGTAGTAGCACAAAATTGTCTTAAGTGATGTTTAGGATCCCCTTTTCCATTATATTTGTCAAGTTTTGGTATGTCCCAATGGTTAGGAAAAGGTGGCATTGGTATGCTTGGATCAAAGGGATAAGGACATATATCTTCAATGGAGAACTTATGAGATGATGATTTACGGTTCTTAAGGGTGTCCAATTCTTGTCTCAATGTTCTAAGCTCATCCAAAACAGGATCATTTGTTGGTGTGGGTTTTGAGGTCTTTGAAGATCACTTGTAACCTGATTGTAGATAAAAGGGTCTATGATCTTTGATTCTACCATCATTGTTTGTTTTGGGATGTTTAGATCCAGTAGATTTAGGTTGGTCATTCATCATGAGTAGTGACATGTCAAAATCAGGAGGCATTTTGATTCCTTCATCAACAAGGGCTTTGAAGTATTGTTGTGGGTTACGTTTGACTACCTCCGTAAGAAGTTTAGTGAATCTATGATCCTTAAGTGCTTCTTCTATATCAGATTTGGTTATTTCTTCATCATCAGTTTCATTTGTTTCTCTAGTTGCAACACTAATGTTATTCGCCATCAAAGTCTCTTCCCCAAGGGTTCCCTTCTTCGTGAAACATTTTTTCTCTTGTTCTAGGGGTCATAGTTGATTGTTTTGATTTTCAATCCAAGGTAATGTATGAGACCTAAGACTAGGATGCAATGAAAAGGATATGATTCTAAGATAAGATATGGAAGTGGTAAGGTATGGTATGAAAAGCTAAGAATGCAAGAGCTCAAAGGAAACTCTAGGTCCAAAGTTGGTTATGATGTAAAGGCTTTACTTGTGTTATGATGGATAGACACAAGGACTAATGATCAAGAGAGGGTATGTAGGAGATGATGGACTCCAAAAGGATTGCCCTACTCAAGGATAATGGTATGTTCCCTAACTCAAGGATGATGAACCTCAAGTGATATGGGTGATAGATAGCCAATGGTTTGATTTCAAGACCTAGGAAGAGTAGCCTAAGTGCAAGCTAAGGGTTTTTGTTTGATCGATGATGAATATGCAAAGGACTAAATTCCTGGAACATGCAAAGGTTAGGTGAGATGGTTTTCTATATGCAAGGACTATGATGAAAGGCATATGAATATGTATGGATATGCAAGGGCTAGGTGGAATGCAAAGTCTAGATGGAATGCAAGGATTGAAAGATCAAAACTGAAGGATGATGACCCCAAGAAATCCAAGTGATAGGTTCACGTTGTATGTTTGTGTTGTTGGACCCTTTGAGGTTTGCAAAGTTTGAGATGTTGCAAGTTACTAGGTGTGATGTTTATTTGAGGTCTATTTTGGAACACACACACAAGACATAGCAAACAAAGTGTTTGAGTTTAACAATACAAGCACAAATCCTGAGGTTGGAAAGGACAATATCTGCTAGATTCCATGTGGGTTTCCCCAACTGCATATTCTTAGCGTGTGAATCCAGAAGCTTGGCTGCACGGGCTCCCCCATATAGTGCACTCACTTCTCAGGCCAACCAAGCTTCCAACCCCCATGAAACTCCCATGGCAGATTGATCACCTCTACTATAAACTATGAAGATGTGGATGCCTTCACACCGACCGGTGCTGCGCTAGCGAATAGAAGGATTTTGGCAACTACACAAAGGTTTTTAGTCCGGGACCCCCGTTCAAGTGGCCATACATGGGGCGCAAGATTAAGTTCCATTTAGGAGTCACTCCAGCCTGAAGAGGTTACTCTCAATAGGGTTTTGGGGAGTACTACTTGGTCCGTATGACATATCTGCACTCGTAATCCTAGGCTTTCCCTTAGCATTTACATTTATATACCGATCGGGGGTAGCTTGGCAAAAAAGCTCCGTTGCCAGTCTGAGTCGCCTTGGGGTGAGTACTTTTTCCCACCAAGGAAGGCCCAAGTTCTAGAGTCAATAATCATTTCTCTTGCACCCAGGATCGCACAAGTGCGCAAGGGGAGAGGATACTTCGATTATTGAGTCGGGGTGACACATAAAATAGATGGGTCTGGCTTTCTGATCACCTAGTTTGCACAAGGTGAGAGCATAATCACCTACCACCTTCAAGCACAACAAACAATGTTCATTGAACCCCTAGTTAAACTGATGTGAGAAAAGACAGTTGTTCATTTTTAAAGCACCAATTGAAGTGTTTTCTAATTTAAAAGATAATTGGTTTCAAAATCATGTCTTCATCAATCGTTCTGCACCAAATGTTGTTAGTAGTTTCATGCCTCATTTCTTTGACAAGCGTATGTTTTGATTTTTGAGACTTTGACAAACAAACCTGCAAGAAAAACAAACTAAAATTAGACCTGAAATCCAAACATAGCTAAAATAGAAAAAGACATTCAATCTAATTAATCAAAATCTAAACTAATTAAAACTAAATGTTAAAATTAAATCTTAAAACTAAATTAATTTGAAAATGTAAATCTAAAAATTAGATTAATCTAAAACTACATTAGAATTAATCTAAAAACAAAATTAAAATTATTCTAAAAAAAAAACTAGATTAATCTAAAAAAAACTAAATTAAAATTAAGTTAAAAATTAATCTAAAATCTAATCTAATAAAAAAAAAACTAAATTGAAATTAAGTTAAAAATTAATCTAAAATCTAATCTAATAAAAAACAAAAATTAAATAAATTAAAAACTAAATTAACAACTAAATGAAAATTAATCTAGAAACTAAATTAAAGTTAATCTAAACTAATGAAAAAAACTTAATCTAAAACTAATTTAAAAACTAAATTATATTATACTAAAATTAAAAAATGAAAAAGACTAAAATAACTTTAAACTAAAGAATGTATCTTAGAGTGCATCTTTGAAAAGTATGCTAAAAAGTTAAAATTTAAAGACTAATCAAAAATTGTGATAAAAAGTTAAAGTAAACTAAACGTAAACAAAAACGTGGAAGCTCAAACAAGGCACGCAGATGTATTTAGAGCTTCAGACAAGGTGCATGAATTATTTAACTGCAGGCATAGAGATAAAGCAGATGAACTGTTTGGTAAAAGGAAGGCGACCACTTTGACCTTTTAATCAATACAAAACAGTCAACAGGTGTAAAACTTGAATGCTTCAACCTTTATTTAGCAAATCTACCTGTAGAGCATTAGAAACTTTCATTCAAAATTAACAAAAAGGCAAGCAGTGCATGCAAATGAAATGGCTTGCAGATCAATAAAGCAAAATGAAGAAGGTAGATTGCATGTTGAAACAAATTGCAGGAATAAAGGAAAACGCAGAGGCTCAGACAAGAATATAGAATAGAGACAAAACAGTTGGTAAAGAATGCCTTTTTAAGGAATATTAAAAAAAGAAACACCAGTCGCAGGTGTAAAGCCAAATGCCACTGCCTTTACCAATGTTCTCTTTGGATGCACTCAAGTGAGAAGATATTCTCTAAGGAGAACTGGAATCATTTTGTAGGGCAAATGGTGGATGGCAGAACTTTTCATCCACAAAAAGACAAATGAGGAAGTGTTGAATCTATATTTCAAGCTCAAGCAGTTGAGAAAGCTGGTGCCAAACAGTACATAGAAGACTATTACAAGGCTCAGATGAAAATCTTGCAAAAATGCAAAGTCGTGCTAGACAAATGATTGTTTAAATCAAAACATGCAAACTGCTTAACAATCTTTACCATGCACAAACTGTATTGATCTCCCATATTAACCTGTCAGATTTCTGCAAGAATGCATGATAACACAAACTGATTCACGTCGGGTTCACCATTTTGTAGAGCCAGAAAAATGTATGATTCTATGGAGTAAGAACCACCATTTCAGCTCACATCAATAGAGCCATTCTAATTAAAAGCAGAATCAGAAATACAAATCTAAACTATAGAAACAAAACAATGCTTTTAAAAGAAATCAATCTACATTGTCTCCCTATCACCGAGATCTTTGTTTATGCATTTGCTCTCAGATTTTTATGAGCATAAAATGCAATAAAGAGGCTATGATGAATGAGAAATGCAATCAAGATGCAAAGATGATATGAGTATGTAAATTTGTGAGCAAAATTTGTGAGAGAGGTCAAAATGAGAAGAGATTCATGTTTAAATAGGAATCTCTAATGACAAAGAGGTTGAGAATGAGAAATGTGGGATAAACGGATATTGGAATAATGAATTTTTAAAATCCCACATGGTGTAGTGAAATGAAATGTATATGAGTGGAAATGATAAATAAGATAGATTAAATGAATAGTGAAGGATTGAATAAAATAATTAAATGCATATATTTTTAATATGGATGAAAATGGTTTATTAATGTTTTATCATGAATTATTTTAATGTTTTTATGAGAATGATTTATGTAAGAATGATAATTTGTCGAAATGAAATTATTTAATTTATGAATGGTTATGAAATGTTTTATGAATATTATTTATTATGCATTATGAATGATCATGTGGTGAAATGATTTAATGATTTATATAAATGCAATATGAAGTGAAAGATTTATGCAAATGATTTGATTTAAATGATAATATAGTTTTATTATGAAATGATAGTGCAAAACGATAATTTGACGTATGCAAATGATAATGCAATGATTTAATGATTTGATGAAATGCATGAATAGAAGAAAGTATTGAATGAATTGATCATTTTAATCAATAGACGAATAATGTGATGATTGTGAGGACAAATTTGAGTGTCTACAACTCTAATTGGGACTAATTCGCTATTCTAGGTGACCTAGTCACTGCCCAAATTTTTCATTGCTTGTTACAACATTAGAAACCTCATTTTTGTGCTTCCTAGGCCTCCTAGTATCATATACTGTAAGTCTTGTTTTAGGAACATAGGTTTTATGATTCTCACTCAAAATGATCAATCTAGAGTAGCCATTCTTGATATACCTTCATCATTACATCTGAAAATGTTTATGTTTCTGAAATTATGCATAACATTGATACAAGTATTTTACAAAGTATAAAATGTTTCTACTCATAAAAATCTGCTTAAGTTTGCTAAAATTACTTTTCATTCTTTCATATACATTGTTTAAATTCTTAAAACTTAGCATACATTGGATAAAAATGTTTTGTATCTTTACATATACATCGTTTATATTGCTGAAACATTACATAAAATGGTTACATGTATTTGTCATTTTTGTTCAAGCAATGCAAGTATCGTACAAATCTAGATATGCTAAGAAACATTCCCTACCTTCTCCCTATGAGAGAATTTTAGTGATAGAGAATACAACCTTGAACGTTTAGAACAATCATATTAGTTCTTCCCCTACTCTCTCTCCTCTTACCTCTCTTAACAAACATGACAACACAACCATAAGGGATCATGACAATAAATTTTTTCCTTCCCCTAGTATCTCTCCTAGTTGTGAAGCAAATACTTTGTCATTATCAAATACAATCGATGAAAGTCATGAGTATTTTAGTTGTCCACCTTCTCCTAGGGAATCCCTTCTTAAATAAGATAATTCCACTATTGATCATTACCCTATCTATACTAGAGTCCCTCTGGAAGAACCCACCTTTGAATGTGAAGAAAATTTGGTTGGTAATTCTCCTAAGAGTCTAGGGAGAATATCATGCTGCAAGAAAACATGAACATTGACACATATCCTTCAAACGCTAAACCTTCCCTAGGTGAAGATAATCAAGTGACATTAGAAACCCCTTCACTAACAACTCATGCAAATAAAGACAAGATTCTTGAGGTTATGATGACACAAGTGGGATCTCCTTTAATTATTGAACCTCCTAAGTCACTTCCCACTAGTGAATCACACAAAAAACTAAGAGATATCTTGAAATCCATGATTTAATCTAATTATAAAAATTTTTTGCAGCCACTAAGTTGTAACTTAGTGACTCAAACATATAGGGGATCACACATCAATCCTACGCCATTACCCTTTTCACAAAAAGGGAAAAAACCCTGATTTTGTATAACCCTAATTTATAAAGGGTTTAGGATAGAGTTACAATATCATAGAAATAGGCAATTATTCACAATATTGTAATAGGGTTTTACACTAGTTAATGAAATCATTGGATGGCTGCGGTTAGGTGGATGTAGCCCACATTAGGTGAACCATGTTAAATTCTTTGTGTTAATTTTATGTGTGATTTTATTTTTGGTTTATTTGATAAAATCTGCATTTAGCTTTTAGATATCTGCCTTTGAAATCCTAACAAGTGGTATCAGAGTGGGTTATTTTCGATTATCGTTTGTAGGAAAGTCTCACGGTTGAGTGGGAGTCTCACGGTTAAGTGGGAGCAATGGCAAACGAGGGTAATTTGAAGGTTGATAAGTTCAATGGGCAGAACTATCAGTTATGGAAGATGCAAATGGAGGATTATCTCTATCAGAAGGATTTGTGGCGGCCATTGGAAGGGAAAACCAAGAAACCTATAGCAATGTCAGATGAGGACTGGGATATTTTGGACAGAAAGGCACTTGGCAGTATTTGCTTATGCCTGGTACAATCGGTGGCATTCAATATTACAACAGCAAAGACAACTCTGGAGTTGACGGAAACCCTAGCAAAGTTGTATGAAAAGCCTTCCGCTTCGAATAAGGTATTTCTTATGAAGCGTTTATTTAATATGAAAATGGTAGAAGGTGGATCAATAACTGATCATTTAAATGAGTTCAATACAGTTACCAGTCAATTAACTTCTGTAAAAGTAAACTTTGATGAAGAAGTTAGGGCTCTTTTGATTCTGTGTTCTTTGCCTGAAAGCTGGAATAGCTTGGTAATGGCTGTTAGCAATTCTATTTCTGGTTCAAATACATTGAAATTTGATGATGTTGTTGGTGTTATTTTGAGCGAGGAAATTCGTAGGAAAAGCTTAGGTGGAACATCCACATCAGGCAGTGTTTTGAATGCAAAAAGCAAGGGCAGAACAAATAAGAGACGAAACAATTTTGGGAGTTGTGGGAAGTCACGAGGAAAATCAAGGGACAGAACGTCCCAATCTAGAGACAAGAGGGATTGTTGGTACTGTGGTAAGCCAGGGCATGTAAAGAAAGATTGTTGGTCTCGGAAAAATAAAGGAGACAAACAAGAAGGAAATAAAGAGGTAAATGTGGTAAGTAATAAATATGATGAGGATGCTTTTATTCTTTCTCTTGATAATGCTGATGATTCTTGGGTGTTAGATTCAGGGGCTTCATTTCATGCTACGCCCCATAGAAATTATTTTCTTGATTATGTCCAAGGGGATTTTGGGCTGGTTTATTTGGGAGATAATGAACCCTATCAGATTGTTGGAAAGGGAAGAATCAAGATCAAGTTGCAGAATGGGAATCATTGGCTACTACATGAGGTAAGGCACGTTCCAAAGCTAAAAACAAATTTAATTTCTGCAGGGCAACTAGATGATGAAGGTTGTGTTGTTACAATTAGTGATAAAAATTGGAAGGTTACAAAAGGTGTGAAAGTAGGCACCTTATATCTTTGTACAGGTCATACTATTCCTTCTACTTTAGCTATTGCAGATAAAAATCAATGTTCAGGAACAATTGCTGCAGTTGAATAGGAAGAAAATCAGATAGTTGTTGTGAATTCTGAATCAGCACTATGGCATAACAGACTTGGGCATATGAGTGCAAAAGGTATGAAATTACTTCATTCAAAGAATGTTTTACCAAGTCTAAAATGTGCTACTATGGATTTCTGTGAAAGTTGTGTTTATGGAAAACAAAAGAGAGTTAGTTTTCTCAAGGATGGGAAACAAAAGAAAGATGAGAAATTGGAGCTTGTGCATACGGATGTATGGGGACCAGCTCAGGTATCTTCTCTCGGTGGCTCTCATTATTATGTCGCATTCATTGATGATGCAACTAGGAAGGTATGGATTTATTTCATTAGGCAGAAATCTGATGTATTTGAAACATTTAAAAAATGGAGAAGCTTCATTGAGAATGAGACAGCTAAAAAGTTGAAATGTCTCAGATCTGATAATGGTGGTGAGTATTGTAGCAAAGAGTTTGAAGATTATTGTTCCTCTAATGGTATTCGTAGGCAAAAACCGGTTCCAAGGACTCCACAGGAAAATGGAGTGGCTGAGCACATGAATAGAACAATAATGGAGCGTGCATGGACTATGAGATTGCATGCTAGGTTGCCTTTAAACATGTGGGCAGAGGCTATAAACACTGCTATTTATTTAATTAATAGAGGTCCATCTAATCCTTTGGGTTGTGGTATTCCAGAGGAAGCATGGAAAGGTAAGAAGGTGAGTTATTCTTTTCTGAAAACCTTCAGTTGTGAAGCATTTGCACATGTAGATTCTTAAAATAGAACCAAGCTTGATGCAAAATCAAGGAAATGTATATTTGTTGGATATGGCATTGATGAATTTGGTTATAGGCTTTGGGATTTTGAAAATAAGAAAATTGTGAGAAGTAGGGATGTCATATTCAATGAGAAAATGTTGTACAAAGATCTATTGCAGCAGCATGAGAAGAAAGAACAGGATTATATAGTGTTGGATGATATTACAAACACCAATGTTCCAGTGGTTCCTCATGCTCCGCAACAATAGCAACAAGAAATACCACAAACTCCAATGAATGTTAGGCGATCTTCAAGGTTAAGTAGACCTCCAGAAAGATTTTCTCCCTCTTTGTACTCTATTTTATTAACTGACGCTAGTGAACCAGAATGTTATCATGAAGCTATGCAGGTGGATACCAAGGTTCAGTGGGAGCATGGAATGGAAGAAGAAATGGACTCCTTGCTGAAAAATCAAACTTGGGAATTATGCAAGTTGCCTACAGGTAAAAAGGCCTTAGTAAACAAATGGGTTTATAGGATGAAAGAGGAGGATGGAGGTAAGAAAAGATTTAAATCCAGACTAGTTGTAAAGGGATTTGCACAAAAACAAGGTATTGATTTTGATGAAATATTTTCTTCAGTTGTTAAAATGACCTTTATTCGTACTGTGTTAAGCATTGTGGTTGTTGAAGATTTGCATTTAGAACAACTTGATGTTAAAATTTCCTTTCTCCATGGTGATTTGGAAGAGGAAATTTATATGGAACAACCACAAGGATTTGAGGTCAAAGGTAAGGAGAAACTAGTGTGCAAATTGAAGAAAAGCTTATATGGCTTGAAGCAAGCACCTTGACAATGGTATCTTAAATTTGATAGTTTTCTGGCTGAGCAAGGTGACAGCAGGTGTAATTTAGACCATTGTGTTTATTTTAAGATGCTAGGTGAAGATAGCTATATTATTTTATGTTTATATGTTGATGATATACTTGTAGCAGGGTTTAACATGGATCACGTAAAGGATTTAAAACAATAATTAACAAATTCATTTGCTATAAAGGATTTGGGGGCAACAAAACAAATCCTTGGTATGAAGATTACAAGAGATAGGAAAAATAGGAAATTGTTTTTATCTCAGGTTGATTATGTTAAAAAGGTGTTGCAGAGATTTCATATGGAGAATGAAAAAGTTGTCAGCACACCTTTTCCCAGTCATGTAAAATTGACTAAGGATATGTGTCCAAAGACACAAGAGGAGGAAGAAAAAATGTCCAAGGTACCATATGCTTCAGCTGTAGGTATTTAATGTATGCCATGGTATGCACGAGACCATATATTGCACATGCTATAGGAGTTGTTAGCCGGTATATGAGTAATCTAGGAATTGAGCATTGGAATGCAGTGAAATGGATTCTTAGGTATTTGAGAGGTACACCAGATAAACATTTATGTTTTGAGGGCTCTAATACAGATTTAAAAGGCTATGTTGACTCAGATCTAGCAGGGGATATTGATACTAGGCGGAGTACCATAGGTTATGTATTTACCGTTGGTGGGACAACAGTAAGTTGGATATCTCGATTGCAAAAGGTGGTTGCTTTATCCACCACAAAGGCAGAGTATGTGGCTGCAACAGAGGCAACAAAGGAGATGATATGGATACAATTTTTCATGGAAGAGTTGGGAAAACAACAGGCTGAAAATTACTTGTTCACAGATAGCCAGAGTGCTATACATCTTGCAAAGAATTCTTCCTTGCACTCTAAAACCAAACACATATAGTTGAGGTATCATTTCATTCGGTCAGTGTTGGAGGATGGATAGGTAAAGCTGGAAAAGATACATACAGATGTAAATCCAACCGATATGTTTACTAAGGCAGTGATAAGGAAGAAGCTAAGCTCCTCTTCAGCTTCGGTTGGCCTTCAAGGTTGAATTAAAGTATAAGAAAGCAGCAGGGTCCAAGGTGCTTATTTCCAGTGGGAGCTGTAAGTGCAGCGGTGTTGTCCAGGTTCAGTCTCCAAGTGGGAGATTGTTTAGGTGTGGAGCCTGATCAGTCTCCAAGTGGGAGATTGTTGGTATGTGGCGACTGATCATTCTATACTGTACACTCTTCATATATCCTTGCCAGGGTCCGGGGCCGGGCCGGGCCTTGGGTGGGGGTTCAGGGGTGGTAGCCCCCGAGAAAAAAATTTTGTCTTGTTTTTTCGCAAAATTATTGAAAAAGGGAAAAATCACAAAAAGCGAAAAAACCCCAATTTTGTATAACCCTAATTTATAAAGGGTTTAGGATAGAGTTACAGTATCATAGAAACAGGCGATTATTCATTATATTGTAATAGGGTTTTACACTGGTTAATGAAATCATTGGATGGCTGCGGTTAGGTGGATGTAGCCCACATTGGGTGAACCACATTAAATTCTCTGTGTTAATTTTATTTTTGGTTTATTTGATAAAATATGTGTTTAGTTTTTAGATATCTGCCTTTGAAATCCTAACAAAAAGTGGTTCATGGTATAAAAGTTGTGGTAAATGTTAAAGGAATGTATTAGCTTTCAGTTTTAGTTTTTTTGATTGAATTTCATGGAGTTTTGTGAGTTTTATGATCATTTTGGTGCTAACGGGTATGAAACCCTGTTTTGGCATTTTGAACACCAAAGAATGCATGTATGAACTTTTCCTTTAGTGGATACCTATAGAACTTAGAGAAATGAAGGCTGAAAGGTTTTTTTCCATGTTCAATAAGGATTGAAGATTTTAAGAGTTGATGGAAGTGTTTTGTGAGTTTTTGTCCTAGTTGATTTCTTGTGTGTCTTAACCAAAAATCAAGGTTTCAAGTAATGGTTTGAGGAGATAATAGTGATAAAGGTTGGGAGTAAGTTTTTAGAGAATTTTGAGGTTATTTTTAAAGTGTTCCAAGTATTGGTTGGGTGTGGAGTGTTGAGGAAGTTTAGGTTTCAATACACCCCTAGGGGAAACCTAGTTTAAAATAGCTTAGAGTGAGGGTTTGAAGGCTGGTACCCTATTGAATGTTCTAGTCCCTAAAATAGGTGGAATATAAGGTTTGACAGCCTAAAAAAATATTGTTCATGGAGATCAAGAGATTTGAAGGTGTTTAAAGGAGTGTCTTTTTAAAAGAGTGGCCTTATTGTCCTAGTTGCTTGACTGGAACAGGGCTTGTTTGAGGTATTTTATCCAAAAGAGTTTATAGAAGCTTTGAGATATGTTTTAGACCATGTAAAAGGGTATGTGAAAATTCTATTATAGTCTTCATAAGTTACCTAGTTCATTAGATATGAGTGACTATCCTATAAGGAAGGATTACTAGTTTGTAAGTGGTTAAGGAGTGAGTGATACAAAATGGTGTTTATTGGTAAGTTAAGTGATCAATTTTTGTTTGATTTATTATTTTAATCTTGTTGGATTCCTTAATAGGCTCATGAAAATCCCTTATATCTTAGTGCGGATTGGAGTCCTTAGAAGCCTATTTCGTTTGATGAAACTTCGAAAGAGTGTGTGTAAGTCTATTAAGATCCTTCCTCTAAATCTTTGAACAAGTTCATTGTGGATCCCTAGATGTACTACATCAACCTCTAGCTACTTTTCCAACTCTTCAAACATACTCAAAATCCCTACTCTAATATCTAACCCTACAGACATCTAACTCCATTATATGAAAAATGTTGTCTACCATAAACATGTTTGATATTTCCAAACATCTCGCTACCTTCTTCCATAAAATGCTTTGGTGTGTTTCATATTTAATGCAATGTAATCAGCGATGTCAATATTTTCATAAAATGCATTACTTACTTTTGTTCTATGTGTGTTTGTGAACATGTAGCATTCAATGCCATGCCAAGGAAATGGCTGAAGCCTCTAACACCGAAAGAACATGTAGTTAAAAATGCAAGGAAAAGAGAATCAAAAAATGTAGGTCATGAAGCAAAGGAATTGAATCCCATACAACCAAAGATTCCCATGCAATCTAAGAGAGATGTCAAATTGGAAAAACAAAGGGAACGAATGAGGAAGGTTCATGGAAGGATAGGAATGGATACCAAAGTTGCGGGCACATCATCAACCATAGGTGAAGCTCAGTGTACATCTCTAGTTGAAGACACATCAGCAACAACATGTGGTTTTCCAAGTACTTCGAAAATCACATCTCCAATTGAGGACACACCATCAACAACATTGCATTTTGAAAGTACATCAGCAAACACATCTCTATTTGAAGGCACTCCACAAATGACATCTCAAGTTGGAGTTACAACATAATTTACATGTCAATCTCAAGGTATGTCATCAATTGAACCTCTGATTGAAGATACACTATCTATCCCCAATATTGTTGACCTTCCCAATGTTGACACAAATTTACATTTGAGAACTCCTCCTATAGTTTTGCATAGAAAAACTACATTTTTTTATTCATATTTATTCCAATGTTTTGAAATGGATGCCTAATAGGATTCCAAAACATACATGTCAAATTTATGCATAGAGGATATGGAGTTTATTTTTTGCAAAGCTAAGTGATGGTGGAAGATGCCAACTATTTGTTGAAATGATGAGGCAACTCAAATTTAGGCCCACCATGAAGGCTCTTGGGCTAAGAGTTTTGAATGAATCAAGTGAAAATTTCATTGTAAAGAACTTGATGAGTGCATACGAGAGTGTGGGTTGTACCTCATGCATGAAGGATAGTTGTTCCACACAACATGTGATGACAACAACATTGTTAAGCAATCAAACAAGGAACAAGGTGAACCTTACAAATTAAAGTAACTCTTTGAAAATAAGTAGATCATCTCTAATGAGAATGAAATGAAGGCATGAAAAAGTGGAGGATCCAAATAGCAATGAGTTATGGGCATTCTTGGGTAGAGTGCCACCAAAAGATACAAGAATTGCTCAAGGATTGAGATCTTTAATAGTGAGTTTTTGGAAGGATAACACAAGTACCTCTCCTAATCAAAGAGATTTTGTAAGAAGGAGAATTGGTAGTAAAATTTGTGAGCCACATCCAATGCATTATTTGAATACCACTCAAGCCCAGTTTTTTGCTGGCTTTCTACAAAATTTTCCTAAACTTAAAATATGTCAAAGGTATTTTAAAATGCTAAAGCCTTTTTATGTCAAAATAAATCACACAGGCACTACTTGTTGTTGTAGAGTTCATATTGAGTTTTTTAACCATTATGATGTTTATCGACGTATATGTGTAGATATGCATACCGACAATGTTTTGTAGGAATGTAACATAGTGCTTCCACCTAAATTGGCAAGGAAATTTTTGTCTTCCATTTTATGTGAAAGAGAGGATGGTTAAATTTCTTACAAGAATTCATGTTTGGATGGCACATGTGATAATTGTGGTGGCATGCAACATTTGACAATTTTCCAACACATGGCTAGTACACACACAATTGGAGACATAATTATAGAATTTGGAAAATATAAGATAGTGGCATATAGTCTAAAAGAAGGGAAAGAAGCAAAGAAGTGTGAATTGGTCAATGATAAGATTCCAGTGTATCATTTTATGGGAATTTTCCATGATTAGGTGGTCTATGAGTATGCAAGGCATACATACAAAGAACAATGGTTGGACTCATATTTCAAGTTAGGCAAGGACACATTTCCACTTCATCATATCATTTCAGTTGTAGACTTCACTGAGAACTACACACTACAACCAAAAAATGAGGTGAAATCACAATACTACAACTCCACATAGGTCGCTATATTTTTGCATATATCATTCATTCATGCAAATGATAGTACGTAGGGAAATAGGAAAGTATTGAGGGAGTATCACTTTTACATCAGTGATGATCAGACACATTCTACAGAGTTTGGGCAAGGTTGCTTTCATACATTCTATGTTGATCTGGCTAGTAGGGGCATATCATTTAGTCAGCATATCATATGGTTAGATAATTGTACATCATAATTCAAGAACACTAGAATATTTTACTAATTGAGAAAGATGCATAGGATCAGTGGTTTTCAACATATGTGGAACTTCTCAAAGGTCAGGCATGGAAAGGGGGAGCATGATGGAGTAGGTGCATGTATCAAAATATCCCTAGCATGAGAAGAGTTAAAGTACACAGATAGTGTAAATTTGATAGATACAAGATCAATTGTCCAATAGTGGAATGGTGCAATGGGTCTAGGTAGTGAAGGTAATTCTTTATTTCATAGCTTTTTCATTTAGTAGATGATACTAACATTTCAAAATATGAGGATTGTTGTACACTAATAGGATGAGTGAGCTACACTCTTTTAGAAGCTCTAATGTAGGTACATGGTCTATCCATATGTGAAAGATGGCATGCTTTTGTTCTACATGTACACTTCAAGCATGGAATCATTGCAATTAAACAGAGTGGATTGATGAATGGTCTATAAGAAGTCTAACCCCACTTGACACTTATCAGCTCTTGATGGCTCTACAAATCATGGAGATGTAATCATCCACTGACTTTGATCATGTATCAAACCTACTAGAACCGAGTAATATATCTTACTTACAAGTTTTATTACGATGCTCAATAAATACATCCAATAAGATGAACATGTCAATGCAGGGCACTTTTATGCAGTGATTGTAGATGAAGACAATGAAGAGGGTACGAATTATTACCCATGTCATTGTATCGAGGCCAAAAATAAATTGGAGGCCCTAGTTATAGATGGAGAAAACATAGAATATCCTATAGGTTCAGTGGTTGTTACAAGAACTTGGATTCGAAGGTACCCAATTAAGAATGTTGCAGTTTGGTTATTTGAGGACTTTGAAATGCATCGAGAGATTCTTCACTACTCGAACCTTATCGTCACCACCAACATTAATTTGATCAAATATAAGGGCAGACCTACAAACAAGAACTTGTGGAAAGTGTGTGAGTCTTACCACGAGGAAATAATTGACACGATAAAGAGTAGAGAAGACCCATATGGTTCCCTGGATTGATTTGAAAGTATGCACATTGAATTTTTAAAGTCATGTTATTGATCATTTCTTTCTTTCAAGCATTCAAGTTTGGTTGTATAAGGGTTTGCAAAATTGCATTAATGTAGATATGCAAAATGATGGTTATATGATGCTCTCTATTGAGCACCTTTAAGTTGGTATTTTGATCAATAACAGGGAGGTTAACAAATTACAAACACAAGTTCCTCCAACTCAAACCAATTTTTTTCCCTAACAACTCTTTTTCATCAACTCTTCACTATTTCAACCTAGTTTCCCTATACATGTCCAAACAACAAAACCAGGGCATAACTATCAACCCTCTTAAAAAACACACAAACCATTTAGGTTTTCAAATACCGATTACACTCATTCAAAACATATCTCAAATGGGCATATCACTCTTTTGGACCAACACTTTGCAATCAGGTTTTTTCACCATTGTAGACCCCCAAATAGGTCACTTTTCCAAAGACCTATACCTTAAAAATTCATTTTCACCCAAATTTTGATTGGGTAGAACTCACTAGTGAACAAAACCCTAAATTCCACAATTACTTTGTAGAGACACATTTCCCAAACCACCCTACCATGATACCCTCATTTCTTGCTCTTTACATGGGAGTTTATTGAAAAAAATCTTTCAGGGCTTTCCTAACCTAACCAATACCTCCAACACTTTATAAAAGACTTGCACAAACTCAAAAGGATAGAAGATCTTTGCTGCCCCCAAGTTTCCTATCATTTGCCCACTCAAACCACTCAATTTCACCCAAATTAGGTCACTTTTTCAAAGGGACTCTAAGATTTCCATTTCACTCAAAATTCAATTGGGAAGCCTTTTACATGTGTTCAACCCAAATAATCCACCATTTACCCTCGAAAAATCATTCACCCAAGCACCGAATCACAACACCCTCCGTTTAAGCCAAATAACATAGGGCTTATTGAAAATCACACATCTAGCTCTCACCAAAACTTTCCAATATCTCAAATAGGTCTAAATACCTTTACCCAAACTTAATTCATCAAGAAATAATGTTGCACAACCTTTTTAAACACTTTACTGTCTCAAAAACTCATTATTTCACTTCGAAAAAATAAATTTTCACTCGAGGGCTTCATGCCCAACAGAACACTCGACCTCCCCTACACAAATTCCACATTCCCACACTAGTTTACTGATGTTGTAGACCCATTCCTCAAATTATAGTGGCCACAATGAGAGGAATGGGTCATTTTACCATATTAAATGACTTTCAAACCTTATTTGACAACATCTTGATTCATTCATCCTAACTAGACTCATCTTAGAAAATGAAGGACAATGTGCTCTACACCATATTCCCTATTAGTGTTTGATGTCATATGCATTTACGACTATCATTGATCGTTTTGTGATTGCGACTTTAGGTAATACTAAAGTTTGTCAAAATTTAATAAAAGAACATCAGTTGGTGGTACAAGTGTTTTGTGGTATGAGAAACATCGGTTGCTCATGCATTTTCTAGTTGTCAATCTTCTCTTTCTTTTCCATCTCATAGATTTATCGGATTCTTATATGCTACATATTTTATGTTAATTATGTCAGTGATATATTTGAAATTTATATGTAGGATCATGAGATGAGAAAGTAGTGAAGGGCCACATCACCGTTGTAGGACCTTCAATTGACCTCCTTATCTAGCATGCATGAAGGTGATAGTAGGTCTCGTGAGGTGTATGACTAACATTATTTAGTTATTTCTCTTTTGATGATTTTTATGTGAGTCCATGTCTAAGATTGATAAGCTTTTGTAGGTTTTTTGTGGACCAAATTCCTATGAGAGTACACAACCATGAAGAGGCTACGACCCATGTGTTTCATAGGGAGCATAGGATGTACTTATTTTGAAGCATTTTGGAATGCAAATAACTGGGCCAGCTGAGGTGGATTGGAGAAAAGAAACTGGGAAGAAACTCCTTTTGTTTCTTCTGGTACAATATATTTCATGATCTGGGCTACAAATGGGAGGATTATTTCCCTACATGTATTGTTACAAGTATTGAAAAATGGGAAGATTTTCAAGATGTTCTTCCATCACTATTGTAATATTTGTCATTGACTTATAGTATTTTTTGATATACAAAAGTTATGAGAAATTAATACTTGCAAATGTGTATGTTCCTTAATATATGTCTCAATTAAATGTCTATATTACATTTAAAATTAGTTGTCATGCTTCATGGTTTACATTTAAAGTTTTCTTCAAGGAAAAGAGTGTGGATTTATGAGTAAGAATGAAATAATGTCTAATATAATTGTATAAAACCATATTTTATTGCCCCTACCTTGGCAATCCTATCGAATTGGCAAGCTAGTGAGCTCACTGGATTGCCAATTCTATAGGGTTGACAAGGTAGGGGCAATGTATGCCTCATAGAAATTGATACAACCTAGGTCATCTCTAGCATACCTCAATTCCACCTAAGAATCCTTTGGAGAAACTTGCTAAAAACTTGAAAACAACATTGTCCAAGGCCTCAATTAGGCCAGATTTACAAAGAGAATGTGTTTTAAACTTTTCCTTTCACCCAAAACTTGATTAGGAAAGGGTTTATTTAAAACCCATAATCCAAACCTTCCCACATCCAACAAAAGCTTGAAAAACCTTCAAAAAGGTTTGCACAAGCTTAAAAGTTCAAGAGATATCACTGCCCCAAAGATTTCTTCAAACCCTAGCACTAAACCACCATTTTCCACTAAAAAATGCACCATTTGACATCTAGGGCATCACCTAAAAACCATGTATTCGCCTCCCTTGCACATAATATTTTTCACACATATTTTATAACCCTAAATAAGCCTTTCCATCAAGTTACATAGGCATACAGTGGGTGGAAGGCTTAATATGACATTTTAATGCACTCAAAACCCTTAAAATAGGGTATATAGACCTACCCTCAATAATTAGCTTCTTAAATGCACAAAATCATTTGAAATCTAACCAAACCAAAACTAAAATGGAGTTAACTCTTCTAAACACCTAATTCCATTGAAAAGAGAGCACAATCGCTCTGAGCTACGTTCAACCGGCTCAATCCCTTAAGGGTCCAAAGTGCAAAAGGGCTTCAATATTTGATAGGATATTACTCATAAATCATGATGCATAAAACATATCTATCTAAAGCTATGAGATCATGTTGGGACCCTCTATAATAACCTCTCTCAAATATTTTTAATCTCGGACTGGTTTTGCTATGGTGTCCATTTTTCACTTGATGGAAGAAGTGTCAAATGCAAGTAGTACAAAGTTGCAAAATGGTGCAACTTTCATTCTGCAGCTTGTGTGACCAAACGAACAGTTACAACGTGTCAAATAGGTATTTTTATGCTAGGCATGGTCCTCTTCCGCACCCAAACATGCCGAATTTCTCCAAGCTACATTCAACCGGATCGATCCCTTAAGGGTCCAAAGTGCAAAATGGCTGCAAACTTCAACATGCTATTACTTGGATACCGTGATGCTTGAAAAATTCTTGTCTAATCCTATGAGATTGCATTGGGCCCCTCTGCAATAAACTCTCTCAATTTTTTCTATCTTAGAGGCATTTTCGTATGGTGGTGAATTTTCACTTGGGGAAAAAGTTGTCAAATGCAAGTAGTTCAAAGTTGCAAAGTGGTGCAACTTTCGTTCTACAGCTCATGTGACCAAATGGACTATCATGATGCATTTGGGTGGGTACATTTACACTAGAAATGGTCATATTTCACACTAAAATATGCAGAATCTCTCTAAACTATGTTGAATCAGATTGATCCCTTAAGGGTCCAAAGTGCAAAATAGCTACAAACTTCAACATGCTCTTACTAGGATAACATGATGCTTAGAAACTTCTTGTCTAATCCTAAAAGATCACATTGGGCCCCTCTAAAATAACCTCTCTCAGTTTTTTCTATCTAAGAGGCATTTTCCTATGGCAGTGAATTTTCACTTGGGGAAAAAGGTGTCAAATGCAAGTAGTTGAAAGTTGCAAAGTGGTGCAAATTTTGTTCTGCTAGTTGTGTGACCAAACGGAATATCCCGACGCATCTAGGTGGGTACGTTTATGCTAGGTATGCTCCTCTTTCACACCCAAACATGCAGAATCACTCCAAACTACGTTCAATCGGATCGATCCCTTAAGGGTCCAAAGTGCAAAATGGCTGCAAAATTTAGCATGTTATTACTTAGACACCGTGATGATTATAAAATTCTCATCTCATCCAATGAGATCATGCTAGACCCTTCTAGAATAGCCTCTCTTTTTTTTTTCTATCTCAGAGGCATTTTCCTATGGTGGCACATATTCAGTTCAGAAAAAAGTTGTCAAATGCGAGTAGTTGAAAGTTGCAAAGTGGTGCAAATTTTGTTTTATAGCTCGTGTGACCAAATGGACTGTCCCGATGCATCTAAGTGGGTACGTTTACACTTGGGATGGTCTTCTTTCACACCCAAACACACAGAATCACTGCAAGCTACATTCAACCGGATTGATCCCTTAAGGGTCCAAAGTGCAAAATGGCTACAAACTTTAGTATGCTATTACTCAGATACCATGATGCTTAGAGACTTCTCGTCTGATCCTATGAGATTGTGTTGGGCCCCTCTACAATAAATTCTCTCAGTATTTTCTATCTTGGAGGCTTTTTCTTATAGTGGCAAATTTTCACTTGGGAAAAAATTGTCTAATGCAAGTAGTTGAAAGTTGCAAAGTGGTGCAACTTTTGTTCAGTAGCTTGTGCCAGCAAACAGACTGTCCCAATGCATCTGGGTGGGTACATTTATTCTAGATAGGTCCCTCTCTCACACCAAAACATGTGGAATCTCCTCAAGCTACATTCAACCGGATCGATCCCTTAATGGTCCAAAGTGTAAAATGGCTGCAAACTTTAGCATACCATTACTCGGACACCATGATGCTTAGAAAATTAAAATATGATCCAATGAGATCACATTTTAACCCTCTAAAATAACCTCTCTCAGTTTTCTCTATCTTAGAGGCATATTCCTATGGCAGCGAATTTTCACTTGGGGAAAAAATTGTCAAATGTAAGTAGTTGAAAGTTGCAAAGTGGTGCAACTTTTGTTCTATAGTTTGTGTGCCCAAACGGATTGTCTTGACGCATCCTAGTGGGTATTTTTATGTTAGGAATGGTCCTCTTTTTCACTCAAACACTTGGAATAACTCTGAGCTACATTCAACTAGATCGATCCCTTAATGGTCCAAAGTGCCAAATGGCTGCAAACTTCAACATGCTATTACATGGACACTGTGATGCTTAAAAAATTCTCGTCTAATATTAGGAGATTGTGTTGGGCCCCTCTATAATAACCTCTCTCAGTTTTTTCTATCTCAAAGAAATTTTTCTGTGGTGACAAATTTTCACTTGGGGAAAAAGTTGTCAAATGCAAGCCGATGAAAGATGCAAAGTGGTGCAACTTTTGTTTTGCAGCTCATGTGACCAAAAAAACTATCCCGATGCATCTGAGTGGGTACGGTTAGGCTAGGAATGATCCTCTTTTGCACCCAAACACGTGGAATTGCTCTGAGCTACATTCAATCAGATCGATCCCTTAAGGGTGTAAAGTCCAAAATGGCTACAAAATTCAGCATGCTATTACTCAGACACCGTAATGCTTAGAAAATTATCTTCTAATTCTACAAGATCATGTTGGGCTCCTCTACAATAACCTCTCTTTGTTTTCACTATCTCGAAGGCATTTTCCTATGGTGCTGAATTTTTATTTGGAAAAAAAGTTGTCAAATGCAAGTAGTTGAAAGTTGCAAAGTGGTGCAACTTTTGTTCTGCATATCGTGTGACCAAACGTACTGTCTCGATGCATTGGGGTGGGTAATTTTATGCTAGGAATGGTCATATTTTGCACCCAAACACACGAAATTGCTCCAAGCTACGTTCAATTGGATCGATCGCTTAAGGGTCAAAAGTGCAAAATGGCTGCAAACTTCAACATGCTATTACTCGAACACCATGATGCTTAGCAACTCTCATATAATCCTATGAGATTGTGTTAGCACCTTCTACAATAACCTCTCTCGGTTTTTGCTATCTCAGAGGCATTTCCTTGTGGTGGTGAATTTTCACTTGGGGAAAAAGTTATGAAATGCAAGTAGTTGAAAGTTGCAAAGTGGTGCAACTTTCGTTCTATAGCTCATGTGACCAAACGGACTGTCCCAATACATCCAAGTGGGTAATTTTATGATATTCGTGGTCCTCTTTTGCACCCAAACATGTGGAATCACTCTGAGCTACATTTAACCAGATTGATCCCTTAAGGGTCCAAAGTGCAAAATGGCTACAAAGTTCAACATGTTATTACTCAGACACTTTGATTCTTAGAAACTTCTCTTCTGATCCTACAAGTTCATGATGGGCCCCTCTACAATAACCTCTCTCTGTTTTTTCTATCTTAGAGGAATTTTTTTGTGGTGGTGAATTTTCATTTGGGGAAAAAGTTGTCAAATGCAAGTAGTTGAAAGTTGTAAAGTGGTGCAACTTTTGTTCTACAGCTCGTGTGACCAAATGGATTGTCTTGATGCATCTGGGTGGCTATGTTTATGCTAGGCATGTTCCTCTTTTGCACCCAAACATAGGGAATCACTCTGAGCTACATTCAACCAGATCGATCCCTTAAGGGTCTAAAGTGCAAAATGGCTGCAAACTTCAGCATGCTATTACTCAAACACTGTGATTCTTATAAAATTATCATCTAATCCTACGAGATCACATTGGGCCCATCTAAAATAAACTCTATTAGTTTTCACTATCTCAGAGGCATTTTCTTGTGGTGGTGAATTTTCATTTGGGGAAAAAATTGTCAAATGCAAGTAGTTGAAAGTTGCAAAGTGGTGCAACTTTCGTTCTGCAACTCATGTGACCAAACAGACTATCCCGACACATCCGGGTGGGTAATTTTACACTAGGCATGGTCCTCTTTCACACCCAAACATGTTGAATCACTTTGAGCTAAATTCAACCAACATAATCCTTTAAGAGTCCAAAGTGTAAAATGGTTGTGAACTTCAGCATGCTCATATTCATACACTGTGATGCACTTGGTTTATAATTTTAGCCTTAGCAGCAAGGTAGTGAATTGGTTGATAAAATGATTTGGTAGACATCTATGAAAAATTTTGTAGCATAGACAAGGAAGTGAACTGTTTTAAATAAATGCTTCAAAGAATATGGTCCCATGTTGATGGAATGCCATGACAAGCACGTTGAGACCACATTTCTTCAAGGAATTTTTTTGAATAGTTCAATGCCTTATCTATGGTATTGCTTATTATTATGCATTGATAGATTTTTTCCAAGCATCCACCTAGCTTGTTTGGAAGCACCCATTTTAGGCTTTTAGCCATAGCAGCAAGGCAGTGAACTGTTTGATAAAATTATTTGGTAAACATGTATGAAAATTGTGGTAGCATAGACAAGGCAATGAATTGTTTGATAAAATTATTTGGTAAATATGTACAAAAAATGTGGTAGCATAGACAAGGTAGTGAATTGCTTCAAAAAATTCCTCAAAGAAACATGGTCTCATGGTGATGGAATTTCATGACAATCCATAGCAATTTGCTTATCATGGCATTCCATCACCATCATACAACATTTCTTTGAAGCATTTTTTTCAAGTTCATTTCCTTTTCTATAATATTTCTTTCTATTATTATTTTCTATATTTCTTCCAATCATCCATTGCTTGTTTGAAAGCACATGTTTGGTGCAGGAGCACCATCAGTGCAAAATTGTTAAATTAAGTTCATAAGGTCTAGACTCTAGAAGTTTTGAATTTTATGTTAAAATGAGGTCTATAAGAAGATTTTGTGATTTAATTTGTCAATATTGAGTCATTTTAGGTGTTTAGGATATTTGGTATCTCAAAAATGCAAAAATGGGAAAAGTTGTCAAATTATGCAAAAAACCAATATTTTAGACTTGCAATTTTTGAACATAAGAGAAGTCCAATGGTCAAGGCTTTTCAACATGAAATTTGAGGAATTTTAGGAGTTATTTTTGAGGTAAAATCATAAACATGTGGAAAGGCACCGATGTAAGAGAGATTCTTGAAGTTTTCAAGTGAAATATTAATAGAAACATCATTGATTTTTCTAGATTTCTATATTTTCCATATAAAATAGACTTGTACGACCTGTGCATTACTTTTTGGATTCAAAATTGTGGTGTATGTAATTATAGATAGTTTTAAAAATCCTTTCAATCCATTTTGAAGTTTTTATTCTGAGTTTTGTGCATTTTATCATCAATTTAACCAAACCGGCCTGAACTTGTACAAGTGAAGGTCTTGAGTCAATAATATGGCTTTTTGACCCATTCCTCTTTTTGTAGCCTTTTTAACTTGAGGAATGGTTCTTCACTAATAGTAAAAAGGTGTGAGGATGGTGAATTAGAGCAGGGGAGGTCTGGAGGTGAATTGGGTGTGAAGCCCTATGAGTAAATTTTGAGTTTTCCTTTCAAAAAGGGAGGTTTTAGAGAGTGAAACTGAGTTTTTGGGTTGGGTGGCATATTTTTATGAGGAATTAAGCATGAGCAAGGTTTTTTTGACCTTTTTGAGCAATTGAAAGGTTTTGGGTTGTCTGGGAAGTGTCATTTTCAATTAACCCCTAGTTTATAGGCACTAAATGAGGGATTTATGATTTGGGTAGTAAATGATAAAATCACTATAGTCTAATGGTGAAATTTGAACTTTTGATAGATATGAAGTGCTGCTGACCCAAGGTTTCAAGAGTTTTGGACAAGTTTTGAAGGTGGTCTCTTTGTGAAAGTTGGCTAATTTGAGCCCTAAAAGGCATGAAAAGCCATATTTGAGCAATATGTTACAAAGCAACCTTAGGTGATTGTTTGGTATGTTGTTAAACTCAATAATGGGTCCCTGAAAAAGGAATTTTCTTGGTTTAAAAAAGAAGAGATTGAGAAAATATACCCGATTTGGTGGGTTTGGAGTGCTACAAGGAGGTACCTTGATTTGGTGAGAGTAAAGAGTTGTGAGGATTTGTGACTTGAGGATTCTGATTAATGATTGGAATTGTGTTTAGTGTGATTGTAGGATCTCCCTTATTGCATCAATGTTTTAGGGTTGTATCCATGGCAGCAAGGCAATTAACTATTTGATATAATGCTTTGATAAACATGTATGAAAAATATGGTAGCACAAAAAAGGCAGTGATCTCTTTGAAAAAATGCCTCAAAAAAATGAGGTCTCATGATGATGGAATGCCATGAAAATCAAAATCAATTTGATTGTCATGGTATTCCATCACCATGAGACCACATTTATTTGAGGCATCTTTTGAACTAGTTCACTGCCTTGTATATGGCTTGTCATGGCATTCTATCACCACATTTATTTGATGCATTTTTTCAAACAATTCACTACCTTGTCTATGCTATTGCTTACTATTATGCTTTTGATATATTTTTTCGAAGCATCCATAACTTTTTCGAAATCAATTGTTTTAGTCTTTTAGCCATAGCAACAAGGCAGTGAATTGTTTGACAAGATGCTTTGGTAGAAATGTATGAAAAATGTGGTAACATAGACAAGGTAGTTAACTATTTGAAAAAACACCTCAAAGAAATTTGGTCTCATAGAATTCCATGATAAGAAAATGGAATTGGTAGATGCTCCTAGTTATTAGTTATGCAATGTGAAGAAATTGCATAACTACTTAGTTTGACTTTGTACAAACTATATTGTAATTGAAATTTTGTCATCTATCAACATCTAGTTATTAGTTATGCAAAGTGAAGTAATGCTTTGACTTTGAAAGATGTGCAATGCAATGTAGTCAACGATATGAATATAAACTACAAAAATCCATTTTTTACAATTCATTAGTTAAAATATTTATTTTATTTTCTCTCTATATCTCTATATGCTATGGAAATGCCTTTCAATTTTTTTAAACAAACTTTTTATCTCTTGTTCGACAATTTTTCCTGATTTTTTCAAAAACTCTTATACTTTTGGTTTGTCAAATTTTTCCCCAAAAGATTTTTGTTGTTGTGAATTGGAAGAATGAAGCATACACATCAATACACACAATATAGGTGAAGTATACATGTGAATAAGTGAAGCATATGTGTGAATAAGTGAGGCACAAGTAATTGAAGCATTCCAAAGGATACAAACCACCACGAATGAAGCTTATTTACACAATACACTTTAGATGGGGCTTATTGAGCATTCAACATTAATTAATTAAGCATTAGATGTAAACAAAATCCATGCCTAAAATATTCAAGCATACAATTTACACGATACGCATGATAAAATCATTCAAGAATGGTAGTAGAAAAATAATATTTTCTTTAATCAAAAAGCTGAAAGGCTATACAATGATATATATTGATAAAAGTATATACAATATATCCAAGAAAACCATACAGTCTTAATATAAAGGAGCTATATGGACATAAAATGTCATATATATATCAATAGTACAAAACATATGTTCCAAAATACCACATAGGCATACAACAAACAACCCTAATACATAGTCATTTCCCTCTAGGGAAGGAAATAGATCCCTTGCTGCCTTTGAAATTTAGCTTGATGGAGTGACTGTTGCTTCTCTTGTCTTTCGAACACGCTCACTAGTCCTCCTCTCTTCACTCTAGAACTTCAACTGATAAAAAGTAAAGATGTTTATAAATAGAAATTGAATTGTGGAATGACATATAAAAAAATATATAATAACTTGCCACATATATATAGTCATCATACACATTTACAACATCACCATGTCCATGATATGGAGTGACAACCACCTATAGCAGCCATCAAGATAGAAATTAAAGTACATAAAAGTATCATGAAAATTTTCTATAATAGACCATAAAAGAGAAAATATAATATCAAATCAACTAATCTATTGCATACCTCTCTCAATGGATCAAAACTAGCTATTGCTGGAGAAAATCCATGGTCCATCGTGCCACCAACATCACTAGGGTTTTCTGATGTCAACAACTACAAATGAGACAATATCTCAAGTAACATGTTGATATAAAGACCAAGAGGGGATAATAGAACGTAATGTGAAATAAGAGAGGGTAATGGGATGGGAATAGAAGGGATTAATGGAGAATAGGATGGACTAGTATAGATTGATGGGATGGGCTAGGATGGGATAACAAAATATAGGGTGGAAAATTAGAGGTTAATGGGATGTGATTAATAGGTAATAATGCAACATCGGGTGAATTAAGAGGTGTCTAGGGTTTGACTATAGTACACGAAGTGTAAACTTGACTTGTGTGTAGCAATAATAGAGAAGAGTTATCTAGGATGAAATATGGATAAATATGGTATAACATAGGATGATATAAAGGAACATAGGGTGGAACATAGGGGATCATGGAACATCTAGGGTGAAATAATAATGGGTACAATAAGATGGGAGTAGAAGGACATAATGACACATAGCATGGACTAGAAGATATTAGTGGGATGAGCTAGGAGGGGATCATGGAAAATAGGGTGAACTATTAAATGTTAATGGTATGGGATTAGGAAGGAATAAATGAAAAAAAAAGTGAATTAGGAGAACATAATGTGACATGATCAAGGAATAAAAATGCAATATTTGTGTTTCTCATCACCTTTTTAGATTTGTATATACGCAAAATTATGAAAAATCTAGCTAACATAGTTTTACAACATCATTAATGAATAAAGGCTAACTGAGTGTAAGTTGTTTGAGGATATGAATTGTGAGGTGTGGAGGAAGAAGGTGTTCTAGGAAACTATTTGAATTCTAAAGCATGTTATGAGACAAACATTCAAATATAACATTCAATTGTTCAAATGCAATAATAATATTTATAATAATAGTTGCATACCTATGGACTCATCGTCAAGAATGTATAAGGGTCTGTAGGAAAAAAACATGCCTCATGAACAGTTTGACCTTGAAATTTCATCATATCAAAATTTTAAAATATAATTTAATAAACAACATTAAAATAACTTGCTAAATTTTACTTGAGTGTCAATGTCGAATGTATCATTCAAAATATCATATGTGAAAGCCATCACCTCTACAACTGATGTAGGCTATGTATATGCATCACAACCACTCTAATAATCATACATGCAAACAACACCACAAGCGCTACAATGGTGGGGTGGAGCTCGGGGCCTACACATATTCTCCACACCAAGATCTAATAGAGGACTCGCACACTGTAAAATGGTCTGGGTTAGTGAGTCAATTGACTTCAACGTGTCCACCTCTACACTGTCCTTAACAATGGAAGGAACATTGACATGGTCCACCATGAGTCTGACCAAGGGTCTCGATGCCAACTGTAGATTGCGTCATGCAATAGGTCTATCATGTGTGGAGCCCCCACCTCTACCCTGAAAGTATAAGATGTCAAAATAGTTTGGAATTCTATTGAGGACAAACTCACAATAGAGTTTCCTCAAAAAGTATTGTGGCACCTCATGGTTAATGCATGGAGCTTGGTCAAATACCATCCACCACTGCTCCAAAATTTTGTTTTTAATTAACTCATGGTGGCAACAATGGATGGGGAACCTCTTGCATGCAATAGAAAAAGATTCATTGGTTCTTGGGTCTATAAATAGGGCACACAAGTTGGGTTTGCTAACTTTTGTTATTTGAAATCTGCATATGACAAACCACTAGCATAAAATTATCTCATCTCATGCCTCTTATTTGACCAAAAATTCATTTTCTCACTCATTTCTCTTACATGAGTTACAATTGACTTCAATGATTCAACAATCCCTCTCCTATAAGGGTGGGTTTCTGCATGCTCGGTTAATCTTCCAATTAATTGTTGAATGTCTCTTTTATTGTTTTCAATTTGATTTTGAATATTTTATTGTGTTCCTTGAGGATGCCTATGAATTGATGGAGGGGTTTCGGGTTGTTCTTGTATAGGAGGCTCTTCATGAGGGGGTGATTGTGAATTCTCAATGTTTTGAGGTGGAGATTCATTCCTTGAGAATTAGAACAAAGTTTTATTATCAAAACATATTTAAATTTGCATTCTAAATAAAATTTGAAAAAAATAGAATAAAAATGCATACCTCTTTGCAATCTTCGACCTCTCCGATGTTTTGGTGGCATCCTCGTGGAAAATGGAAAGCTAAGGATGCAAACAATGGGTGAGATTTGGCAAGTGCGACTTGCGGACCTCAAATCCTCCAAATCAAGCCATAGATTGAAGAGAAATGAGGGTTTGAAACATGTTTTTGGCTTTTATATTAAGTTTTACATTGAGCACACCAATGGCTTATTTCAACCTTTTTTGGGGATTTCTTTCATTCTGGCACCTAAATTGTATCACGGATTGGTGCACTTACCCACTTCTGGCATGTGAGTCCCAATATAGGTCAATTTCTAGATTTTTGCAGATCCAAAATCTACACTGCCAGAAACCTTTTCCTGCCTGGAAACCGTAATTTGGGACTAAATTACCCAATTTGGTATATGAGTCCCAATAAACATTAAAATCATTTTTTTTTATCATTTCAAAGCTTCATCCAGTCCTCTTCAAGTTTCTAGGAATGTCACTAAAAAGTGTAGCCTTTCACACTTTTTCACTCATTTGGGCCTTTTCCCTTGGATTTTGGCCTTGTTTTGCTTTGATATGATGTTGTAATGTGGCCAACACATTCACATTAGGCTTAAAATCTTGCAAATCAACAATAACCTAAAAAAGTTCTACAGTATGTTGTGAAGTGTTGTAATACATTTCCCCACTTTTCTAGGACTTTTCTATAATAATTCACCTAAATTACCCCTTTTCCAAGCCTTAGTCTAAAGTGTTGAAAGGTGTTGTAATTGACCCTTTTACTTTTCCAAGATTTTCATCCCTAAGACAACCCTTTTTAATGATAATTTTCCCTTTAATGTACTTTTAGGCCTGACTTTATTGTGTTTTCAGGAGGCAAACCTGATAAACATCATTTAACATCACTTAATTCTTGACCAACACTTGAAAATATCCAAGTGGACTAGGTCACCACCTTGGGAAACCTAGTCCCTTTCGACAAAAAAATCAAATTTAAGTCAAAAACCTAATAGGAATTTGCCTCCAAAACCCTAGGGTCGGCCTATCATGTTGCATTTTTGGGAAAATTAGGATTTAGCTTTTATAAATAATGGTTTTTATCCTCATTTTTCCTCTCTTCTTCCCCCCTAGCATCATTTCATCTTCACAAGCACTCTTGCACTCAAGCATCCCAAACAAGAAATCAAGCACAAGGCATCTCAAGCAAGCTCCATTGGATTTGGTTCTTTCATGTTGCAGACATCTTCATCAAAGGTTTGGTAAGTGTTTGTATTAGATTTATCATTCAATCATCCATCCCTTTCATTATATTTCATTTGGATTTTATTATCATCAAAGGGGTTTGACTAAGGCAAATCCCTATTCCCTAACCCTAAACCTTTGTCTCTTCTTTGTATGTGTGCTTTGAAGGTTGTTTTTGTATGTAGGTTTGTCAAGGAGAAAGGTTCCAAAAAGGTGTTCTGAACTCATGAAAGTCACTCAAGTCAACAAAGCCCTAGTTGAAGCTTCAAGACCCCTTTCAACCTATTTTCTATAGAATCTGAACCAAACACCTATCACGAACTAGAGTGTAGACTGAGGGCACCAATCTCCACTTTAGAATTCCTAAAAATTTAGAATTGAACTAGATCACCAACAATGGTAACCTAGTCCCTCTAAATTTGTCTTTTGGGGATTTTTGTGGATTTGGATAGCCTTTTTCCATAAACCTGTTCGGGAAAACTTTCCTAGGAAGAGGACTAGGTCGCCCATTTTGACATAAATGTCCCTTTGAATATTTCAAACAGATTCCAGAACATTTTGGGACTCCTCATTTGCAACTTTCAATACCAAGGTGTACCTCTTTCTGTTATTTCAAGTTTTGTTACAAATTGTATACATTTAGGTAATTTAGTTTACATTACATGTAGTTTAGATTTACATTACTTTAGATTTCATAGTTAGCTTAGTTTCATTTCATTTCACCATTTATCCACACTTCTCACACACAACACACCCCCATTAAACCCTACCTCCTTTTAATGAACTCACCAAAAACACAATTATTAGTGTGAAAGAGAGCCATTCCACAAACCAAGAGCTCATAGGTGAAAAACCCTAGGAGAATATTTGGGGAATCCTCTTTCCCTAAAAGCATTAAATTTTGGTTGTTCATTTTGGTGAACCCAACTTTCAAACACCCTTCTTTTCTGATTTAAAGTCCCTTCTTACCCTAGATTTAGTTGCCATTGCACCTTACATTGTTTAATTTGCCTTCTAGGGCTTCACATTTTGGCATGCATGAAAGTGCATAGAATTTTATTTTTTGCATCTCAAATACTTACCAATCATACAAAATATTCCTTTATCTTTCCTCTTCTGGTCATCCAACATCATAACCCTTCAAAAAAGTTGCAAATTTCTGGAAATTTTGAAAAATACTCTTGTAGAGCCAGAAAAATGTATGATTCTATGGAGTAAGAACCACCATTTCAGCTCACATCAATAGAGCCATTCTAATTAAAAGCAGAACCAGAAATACAAATATAAACTACAGAAACAAAACAATGCTTTTAAAAGAAATCAATCTCCATTGTCTCCCTATCACCAAGATCTTTGTTTATGCATTTTCTCTCAAATTTTTACAAGCATAAAATGCAATAAAGAGGCTATGATGAATGAGAAATGCAATCAAGATGCAAAGATGATATGAGTATGTAAATTTGTGAGCAAAATTTGTGAGAGAGGTCAAAATGAGAAGAGATTCATGTTTAAATAGGAATCTCTAATGACAAAGAGGTTGAGAATGAGAAATGTGGGATAAACGGATAGTGCAATAATGAATTTTTAAAATCCCACATGGTGTAGTGAAATGAAATGTATATGAGTGGAAATGATAAATAAGATAGATTAAATGAATAGTGAAGGATTGAATAAAATAATTAAATGCATATATTTTTAATATGGATGAAAATGGTTTATTAATGTTTTATCATGAATTATTTTAATGTTTTTATGAGAATGATTTATGTAAGAATGATAATTTGTCGAAATGAAATTATTTAATTTATGAATGGTTATGAAATGTTTTATGAATATTATTTATTATGCATTATGAATGATCATGTGGTGAAATGATTTAATGATTTATATAAATGCAATATGAAGTGAAAGATTTATGCAAATGATTTGATTTAAATGATAATATAGTTTTATTATGAAATGCTAGTGAATGATTATGATAATGAATGATAGTGCAAAATGATAATGTGACGTATGCAAATGATAATGCAATGATTTAATGATTTGATGAAATGCATGAATAGAAGAAAGTATTGAATGAATTGATCATTTTAATCAATAGACGAATAATGTGATGATTGTGAGGACAAATTTGAGTGTCTACATTTTGCCCCTCTTTGAGACAATGCAGCTTGTCGCTTTGTTTCAAAGAAAAAAGATTGATCAACTGATACATGCCCCAAATATATCTTGGTAAGGAATATGATAAGAATGATATGCCCCCTCGAGAGATTGATCAAACAGGTTGTAAGAAGATTAATTTCTCGATAGATGTCAAGAAAAATGATTAGATACTTGATATTGCGCAAGTGATAAAGTAGTGAAGTACATTTGATGGAAATGCACAATTGATAGGCGTAACTGAACAATTGATAGAAATGATCAGTATAGCCGGGATGATGAGCTAATGAAGCTGATTGAGATTGATGCTAGTGCAATACAAGTTGATAGAATGATTGATTGATTGATTAAGGGGACATGAGGTTTCGAGATGCCAGTTGATTGATCTCTCTGCGACAAGAAAGATGAAGAAAATGAAATGCAATAAATGGAAGATGCAAGATGGGAGAAAATGAAGGTGATGAAGCCTCTTGTGCATTTTAAGTGGTTTTATCATCATCGAGATTATTGTCGCAAATTAGTATAAGCGTCTAGATAACATGAACATCTAGACGACCTGAATATTGTTTGCGTTTTTATTTAGTAATGAAGTATAAGCATCTAGGTATAAGGACCCTAGATGACCTGAATACTTATTGCATGGAAGACACCATCAGACAAGGAATGCACTCATCCATACTAGACTCATAGGTCCTCAATGGTTTTAGATAACCATGTCTTAAGACGAGTCATCCTATGAATAAGAAACAATCCACAGGCAGCAAACAAGTGAACATGCCCCATCATCGCCTCTCTAGTCCCAGACATCCTGGAGAAGCTAAAAGACATGCCACCAAAGATAAAATCATAAAATAATCAAAGACCAACAAACAAACATGCGTCATGCCTCGAGATGGAACTAATTCTTGGTACGATTGTGTGTGTTTGGTTGGATTTGCAAGATGGATTGGTAGGTATGCTGCAATATTTGCTTGATTGTTACTCGTGATGCAATTTGATTTTGCTGATGTTCAAAGCTATGTGGTGAGCTGAAAGTGTCATTGTTGAGGGATTTTTGAAGTTATTTGATTTTTTGGATTTTTGGGATATTTGATTTTTATGGATTTTTTTTATTTTATTTTTTTCAGGACATTTTATGATTTTTAAAGATTTTTTCAGGACATTTTATGATTTTTATGGATTTTTTCATGACATTTTATGACTTTTATGGATTTTTTCAGGACCTTTTACAAATTTTTTGGATTTTTTCAAGACATTTTATTATTTTTTATGGATTTTTTCAAGACCTTTTATGATTTTTATGGATTTTTTCAAGACCTTTTATGATTTGTATGGATTATTTTTCATGACATTTTATGATTTTTATGGATTTTTTCAGGACATTTTATGATTCTTTTGGATTTTTTCAAGACATTTTATGATTTTTATGGATTTTTTCAAGACCTTTTATGATTTTTAAGGATTTTTTCAAGACCTTTTACAATGGAAAGAGATGCATCGCAAGCAAGTAGACAGGCAAAGAGGGTAGTTTCTCTAACCGCGAGATGCTCAATATCCTAACCCATGGCTAAGGTTGAGGAAATGCCCCACTAAGGAATAGGACCAATCTAGTACGCATGAGAAAGTGAGCAAGTGAGGGGATTGCCGAACAATTCACAAGCCATGGTGAGTGTGAAAAGGATATTATGAAGTGGAGGGTGAATGAAAATGGGATGAAAAGATCAAGTAGAGCTCCAAAGGAAGAAGGAGCAAAGCCTCTACACATGGTGCCAATTTCTCAGTTTTCACCATGGTACTTGCTCAAGGCACCCCCGAAGTGGTTTTCACCATTGAATGAATTGATTCTCTTTACTATTTTTACTTTTTTTTTGTATTTTTTCAAGACTTTTTCCATTTTTTTTTGTATTTTTTCAGGACTTTAAAAGAGTGTACCCTTTAAAGCACTCAAGTATAAAACTTGTGAATGTACATACTGTTGATGGGATCATTAAGCAATTCACCTTCTGGAGTAGATAACTGATATGCCCCAGATCCATACACAGCAGTGATAACGTATGGACCCAACCAGTTAGGCTCAAATTTACCCTTCTTTTCTCTGTCTTGTTGATTGTGAGGATTTTCATGAAGGACAAGATCTCCAACCTCAAATGTGCGTGGTTTCACTTTCTGATTATAACTTTGACTCATTCTCTTTTGATATGCTCTAAGATGGTTAAAAGCAGTTTGTCTTCGTTCATCTAATAGCTCCAATTCCTGCAAACGGGAAACTCGGTATTCTTCGTCACTGATGTGATTGTGCAAGGAGACGCGCAAAGAGGGTAACTCGACCTTGATGGGAAAGATGGCTTCATATCCATAGACAAGGGCATAGGGGGTAGCACCTGTAGGAGTGCGAATACTTGTGCGATAAGCCCACAAGGAAGGATTCAGTTGAATATGCCAATCTCGACCAGCTTCATTGACCGTTTTTTTGAGAATTTTAAGAATGGTTTTGTTAGAGGCCTCAGCTTGGCCATTACCTTGAGGATAGTAAGGTGTGGAGAAATGATGGTGTATATGGAATTTCTCACAAAGTTCACGGACATCTTGATTTTTGAATGGACACCCATTATCTGTGATGATGGATAAAGGAACACCATAACGACAAATGATGTAGTTCAGTATGAAAGTGGCTATTTGTTTTCCAGTGATATGAGTGAGAGGAACAACTTCAATCCATTTTTTGAAATAGTCTGTGGCAATGAGAATGAACTTATGACCATTGGATGATGGTGGATGGATCTTGCCCATGAGATCGAGTCCCCATTGATAAAAGGGCCATGGTGTAGTAAGAGAATGTAATTTGTGTGCAGGAGCATGTATTAAGTCTGCATGTTTTTGGCACTGCTTGCATTTTTTAACAAACTGATAAGCATTTGTTTCCATTGTAGGCCAATAATAACCCATACGCAAGAGTTTTTTGGCTAAGGAAGGACCGCTAGAATGTGCCCCACATATACCTTCATGTACTTCTCGTAAAGCAATTTTGCTCTCATCTTGCTCAAGACATCTAAGTAAAGTACCATCGAGACCTCGACGGTAAAGGGTATTGGCTAAGATTACATAGCGGGAAGCTTGACGGATAAAGGTTTTATGAGATTTATTGGATAGATCCAATGGAAAGGTGTTTTCTTGGAGATAGGTTTAAATATTGCCATACCATTTAGAATTAGGACCAATAATAAGGCAAATCATTTCATATTGTGGTATATTGTAAGCGGGTTCCATAAGAGGCTCTACCAAGAACTCATAGTAGGCAGCATTGTGTGGCATTTCTACAAGTGAACCAATTGTTGCCATTGCATCAGTAGCTCAGTTGCTATCTCGAGGAATTTTCTCAAAGGAAATTGATGTGAAATAGGCCTTGAAGTCATCCACCATTCTTTTGTAAGGCATTAATTTTTCATCTTTTGTTTTGTAGTCATCATTAACTTGTTTAATCACTAGCCGAGAGTCACCAAGAACACGCAACTCTAGGATTTTCCATTGCACTGCCATACGAAGCCCAGAAAGTAAGGCCTCATATTCTGCAATATTGTTGGTGCATGGAAACTGTATCTTATAAGATTTAGGTATACAATCCCCTTGCAGAGTGACAAAGAGATTTCTAGCACCAGAACCACCTTGTGTGAAGGAGCCATCAAAATATAAAGTCCACAGATGTGTAGATTCCATGTTGAAGATTGATTCATCAGGAAATTCGGTAATAAGAGGATGATTATCTGTCATAGGAGCATCAGCGAGTTGATCTACTATAGCTTGTCCTTTAATTGCTTTTCTTTCTATGTACTCAATATCAAACTCACTAAGAATCATAACCCATTTAGCTAATCGGCCCGTGAGTGCTGCTTTGCTCAAGAGGTACTTAAGAGGATCATTTTTTGCAATGAGCTTTGTCTGGTGTGTAAGCATGTAATGTCACAACTTTTGTGATGCAAAAACTATGGCAAGGCATGCTCTTTCAATAGAACTATAATTGAGCTCATATCCCACTAGAGTGCGACTAATGTAATAGATAGCACATTCATTTCCTTCAGAATCATGTTGTGCCAAAAGTGCCCCCAGTGTTGTGGTGGTTGTGGATATATACAGAATTAAAGGCTTGTCATCTATGGGAGGTACCAATACTGGTGGTGTCATCAGATACTCTTTGATTTTCCGAAAAGCTTGTTCACACTTGTCATCCCATCTGAATGGAACATTCTTGTGCAGTAGATGTTGAAAGGGTTGACATTTATCTGCGAGTTGTGATATAAAGCGGCGAACAGACTGAAGTTTTCCTTGTAATGATCTCAACTATTTGATATTCTTAGGTGGAGGAATTTCAAGTATAGCCTTTATTTTTGTAGGATCAGCTTCAATTCCCTTAGATGTGACAATGTATCCAAGGAGGTTCCCAGAGGTTACCCCAAAGGCACATTTTTTGGGATTCAATCGGACTTTGTATTTTTCTAATCTTGTGAAAATTTTATCCATGATCTCTAGATGTCCAGCTCTCGTGTAATATTTTTCCAACAAATCATCTACATAGTCCTCTAGATATGTATACATCATGTCATGAAAGATAGTGGTCATTACACGTTGGTAGGTAGCTTCGGCGTTCTTCAACCCAAAGGGCATGACATTCCAATAGAAGGTTCCCAAGGACAAGTGAATGATGTCTAAATTTGATCTTCAGGAGCTATTTTAATCTGATTATAGCCTGAGAAACCATTCATGAGGGATAACATTTCATGTCCTGCCATCAAATCCACTATCATGTCAATGTTTGGAAGGGGGAAGTCATCCTTAGGACAAGCTTTGTTTAAATCTCTAAAATCCGTGCAAATTCAGATGCCCCCATCAGGTTTTGAAACTGGTACCAAATTTGAAATCCAATCAGCATAGTCAACAGGTCTTATAAATCCCACATCTAGCAACTTTTGTAATTCGGCTTTTACCAATAGAGCAATATGCGGGTGCATTTTTCTCAACTTTTGTTTAAAAGGTTTTGCCCTTGGTGGCAAAGACAAGTGATGCATGACTAGATCTAGATCAAGTCCTAGCATATCTGCATAAGACCATGCAAAGTTGACTTGTCTTTCCTTGTAAAACTGTATATGCTCTATTCTCTCTTCAGGTGTTAATGATTCTGCTAGGTGAATTATCTTCGGTTTTTCTTTTGTGCCCAAGTTAGCTGGTATTGTCTTCTCCACTAGCATAGATGACTTTTCATGATATACTGCTAAGGGAAGTGTGTCAAGCCTTCCATCCTCGGGTGCCTCAGAGAGGTTTTCACCCTTGGATACGTCCTTTATTTTTACTTTTTTCGGGTCTAATAGCGCCACATGGTGGTTTTCACTAGAAGACCTATTTATATTTTCAATAATTTTGTGACTGAAAGGCTTGGCACCCTCCCCAAAGTAAGCTGCACTATTGAGTTCTATGGTGAAACCTGTCTTATGATCCTCAAAAGGTGTATCTTCTCATGCTCCCAAAAATTTTATGATTGCCTCATCATTTTGAAATACATCCAGTTGTGGTGGTCCCTTCTGGTTTAAATCAATGAGTTTGGGGTGAACCAAGGGTAAAGGGTCATGATTTGTTTCAAGATTTTGAATGGATTCAAGTGTACAAATGTTATGATCAATTTCATGGGTAGGGATACTATCATAGTCATAAATGTCAATGAAGTCATTGATGGTACTTTCCTCATTTGTCTGTGTAGCATTAGAGGACTCTACTTCCTTACTTGAAGTACATGTGGTACTCAAGGTCTTATCTTTCTGCGCATCATATCCTAAACTAGGGACTTTTTGCATATGAGTAGGTTGTATTGGTTCCAAGATACCCTATTTTTGTAAGCCAAGAGGACTTTTACCATCATATCCCATTTGTTTCATAAGATCAAAACCTTTACCATATTGTCCAACAGGCATCTTTATTTCAGTTTGTTCCTTTTCTATATCCTCATCTTTGTATAGCCATTTCAGAAGATCAACTTCTTCTAATTCATTAGAGAGGACTCCCCATTTTTTGAGATTGGTTAATTGACAAGTCACTGTAGACCCTGCATCTGATGTGGTCTTAGTCATTTGTGGTTTGCCATAGGTATGGGGAGATAAACATAACTTTCCAATGCAAAGGGTATGATTCAAAGTATATTCTCCCACCCCTTGTTCTTTTACTTGTAATTTGGTCTTAACTTCCATGGATTTTGAGGAGGATGCTTTTAGGGACTCAAGATCAACATATGCTTGGGAAGGAAATGACTCACGATTGCTTGGGATTATGATTTTAGTTTTAGGACTTAGATTATGGCAGTACATGAAAGGGTTGGGATCTCCTTGTATTGTGATTTCAACACCATTGTGTGGGAATTTAATGCACTAGTGGTAGGTAGAAGGTATTGCTTGCATTGCATGAATCCAAGGTCTTCCAAGGAGGATATTATAGGTCAGTGGGAGATCAAGGACTTGGCAAACCACATCCTTTACCACAGGGCCGACTCTGATTGGTAGAGTAACTGATCTTTTAGAAGAGTGTTCCTCTTCATCATATGCCTTTATGGTCTTCTTGTTCCTTGGATCAACTGCATTTTCAAAAAACCCTAATTTTGTGATCAATTCTTGGGTACAAATATTAAGACCAGCTCCTCCATCTATTAGAACTCGCTTGATCTTGGCATTATTGATAAGGACATCAATGTGTAAAGCTGCATTATGTGGTTGTCGAGGGGATGAATCATCACTTTCAGTAAAAGTGATAGTGTAAGGCGAGGTGATATGTCCCACCATAGCTTGGAATTGGTCTACATGTAGGTTTGTAGGCACTGTAGTAGTAGCAAGCACTTTATCTAGGATAGCTTTATGCTCAGGAGATAGGCGTAGCAACTCAAGTATGGAAATTTGTGTGGGTGTTTTTCCTAAATGCTCTATGAGGTTATACTGTGAAGTTGGTGGAGTGGGTTTTGAATTAGGACCTCTAAGGGTGATTGTGCCTTTGTGGGTAGTAACCTTGCAATCAAGTGTTTTGCCTTTTATAATGAAAGTGTTAACATGATTATCAACCTCACTGATGTTATGTATGGTATAGTCATACTTAGTAGTAGTATAGTTTACACCATCACTAGATTCAAGGGCCTTTCCTTTATCCTTGTCATGCTTAGGGAAAGGGTTCTTAAACACCTCGCGATCAGAGTTACCAGAAGGAGTGTGTCCATCAACCACTATCTTACCATCATCAATAAGGCCCTGTATTAGATGTCGAAGTTTATTGCAACTATTAGTCTTATGTCCTTTATGTCTATAATTTATGTTTCATCAACTGCAAATTCCATGGTAGTAGCACAAAATTGTCTTAAGTGATGTTTAGGATCCCCTTTTCCATTATATTTGTCAAGTTTTGGTATGTCCCAATGGTTAGGAAAAGGTGGCATTGGTATGCTTGGATCAAAGGGATAAGGACATATATCTTCAATGGAGAACTTATGAGATGATGATTTACGGTTCTTAAGGGTGTCCAATTCTTGTCTCAATGTTCTAAGCTCATCCAAAACAGGATCATTTGTTGGTGTGGGTTTTGAGGTCTTTGAAGATCACTTGTAACCTGATTGTAGATAAAAGGGTCTATGATCTTTGATTCTACCATCATTGTTTGTTTTGGGATGTTTAGATCCAGTAGATTTAGGTTGGTCATTCATCATGAGTAGTGACATGTCAAAATCAGGAGGCATTTTGATTCCTTCATCAACAAGGGCTTTGAAGTATTGTTGTGGGTTACGTTTGACTACCTCCGTAAGAAGTTTAGTGAATCTATGATCCTTAAGTGCTTCTTCTATATCAGATTTGGTTATTTCTTCATCATCAGTTTCATTTGTTTCTCTAGTTGCAACACTAATGTTATTCGCCATCAAAGTCTCTTCCCCAAGGGTTCCCTTCTTCGTGAAACATTTTTTCTCTTGTTCTAGGGGTCATAGTTGATTGTTTTGATTTTCAATCCAAGGTAATGTATGAGACCTAAGACTAGGATGCAATGAAAAGGATATGATTCTAAGATAAGATATGGAAGTGGTAAGGTATGGTATGAAAAGCTAAGAATGCAAGAGCTCAAAGGAAACTCTAGGTCCAAAGTTGGTTATGATGTAAAGGCTTTACTTGTGTTATGATGGATAGACACAAGGACTAATGATCAAGAGAGGGTATGTAGGAGATGATGGACTCCAAAAGGATTGCCCTACTCAAGGATAATGGTATGTTCCCTAACTCAAGGATGATGAACCTCAAGTGATATGGGTGATAGATAGCCAATGGTTTGATTTCAAGACCTAGGAAGAGTAGCCTAAGTGCAAGCTAAGGGTTTTTGTTTGATCGATGATGAATATGCAAAGGACTAAATTCCTGGAACATGCAAAGGTTAGGTGAGATGGTTTTCTATATGCAAGGACTATGATGAAAGGCATATGAATATGTATGGATATGCAAGGGCTAGGTGGAATGCAAAGTCTAGATGGAATGCAAGGATTGAAAGATCAAAACTGAAGGATGATGACCCCAAGAAATCCAAGTGATAGGTTCACGTTGTATGTTTGTGTTGTTGGACCCTTTGAGGTTTGCAAAGTTTGAGATGTTGCAAGTTACTAGGTGTGATGTTTATTTGAGGTCTATTTTGGAACACACACACAAGACATAGCAAACAAAGTGTTTGAGTTTAACAATACAAGCACAAATCCTGAGGTTGGAAAGGACAATATCTGCTAGATTCCATGTGGGTTTCCCCAACTGCATATTCTTAGCGTGTGAATCCAGAAGCTTGGCTGCACGGGCTCCCCCATATAGTGCACTCACTTCTCAGGCCAACCAAGCTTCCAACCCCCATGAAACTCCCATGGCAGATTGATCACCTCTACTATAAACTATGAAGATGTGGATGCCTTCACACCGACCGGTGCTGCGCTAGCGAATAGAAGGATTTTGGCAACTACACAAAGGTTTTTAGTCCGGGACCCCCGTTCAAGTGGCCATACATGGGGCGCAAGATTAAGTTCCATTTAGGAGTCACTCCAGCCTGAAGAGGTTACTCTCAATAGGGTTTTGGGGAGTACTACTTGGTCCGTATGACATATCTGCACTCGTAATCCTAGGCTTTCCCTTAGCATTTACATTTATATACCGATCGGGGGTAGCTTGGCAAAAAAGCTCCGTTGCCAGTCTGAGTCGCCTTGGGGTGAGTACTTTTTCCCACCAAGGAAGGCCCAAGTTCTAGAGTCAATAATCATTTCTCTTGCACCCAGGATCGCACAAGTGCGCAAGGGGAGAGGATACTTCGATTATTGAGTCGGGGTGACACATAAAATAGATGGGTCTGGCTTTCTGATCACCTAGTTTGCACAAGGTGAGAGCATAATCACCTACCACCTTCAAGCACAACAAACAATGTTCATTGAACCCCTAGTTAAACTGATGTGAGAAAAGACAGTTGTTCATTTTTAAAGCACCAATTGAAGTGTTTTCTAATTTAAAAGATAATTGGTTTCAAAATCATGTCTTCATCAATCGTTCTGCACCAAATGTTGTTAGTAGTTTCATGCCTCATTTCTTTGACAAGCGTATGTTTTGATTTTTGAGACTTTGACAAACAAACCTGCAAGAAAAACAAACTAAAATTAGACCTGAAATCCAAACATAGCTAAAATAGAAAAAGACATTCAATCTAATTAATCAAAATCTAAACTAATTAAAACTAAATGTTAAAATTAAATCTTAAAACTAAATTAATTTGAAAATGTAAATCTAAAAATTAGATTAATCTAAAACTACATTAGAATTAATCTAAAAACAAAATTAAAATTATTCTAAAAAAAAAACTAGATTAATCTAAAAAAAACTAAATTAAAATTAAGTTAAAAATTAATCTAAAATCTAATCTAATAAAAAAAAAACTAAATTGAAATTAAGTTAAAAATTAATCTAAAATCTAATCTAATAAAAAACAAAAATTAAATAAATTAAAAACTAAATTAACAACTAAATGAAAATTAATCTAGAAACTAAATTAAAGTTAATCTAAACTAATGAAAAAAACTTAATCTAAAACTAATTTAAAAACTAAATTATATTATACTAAAATTAAAAAATGAAAAAGACTAAAATAACTTTAAACTAAAGAATGTATCTTAGAGTGCATCTTTGAAAAGTATGCTAAAAAGTTAAAATTTAAAGACTAATCAAAAATTGTGATAAAAAGTTAAAGTAAACTAAACGTAAACAAAAACGTGGAAGCTCAAACAAGGCACGCAGATGTATTTAGAGCTTCAGACAAGGTGCATGAATTATTTAACTGCAGGCATAGAGATAAAGCAGATGAACTGTTTGGTAAAAGGAAGGCGACCACTTTGACCTTTTAATCAATACAAAACAGTCAACAGGTGTAAAACTTGAATGCTTCAACCTTTATTTAGCAAATCTACCTGTAGAGCATTAGAAACTTTCATTCAAAATTAACAAAAAGGCAAGCAGTGCATGCAAATGAAATGGCTTGCAGATCAATAAAGCAAAATGAAGAAGGTAGATTGCATGTTGAAACAAATTGCAGGAATAAAGGAAAACGCAGAGGCTCAGACAAGAATATAGAATAGAGACAAAACAGTTGGTAAAGAATGCCTTTTTAAGGAATATTAAAAAAAGAAACACCAGTCGCAGGTGTAAAGCCAAATGCCACTGCCTTTACCAATGTTCTCTTTGGATGCACTCAAGTGAGAAGATATTCTCTAAGGAGAACTGGAATCATTTTGTAGGGCAAATGGTGGATGGCAGAACTTTTCATCCACAAAAAGACAAATGAGGAAGTGTTGAATCTATATTTCAAGCTCAAGCAGTTGAGAAAGCTGGTGCCAAACAGTACATAGAAGACTATTACAAGGCTCAGATGAAAATCTTGCAAAAATGCAAAGTCGTGCTAGACAAATGATTGTTTAAATCAAAACATGCAAACTGCTTAACAATCTTTACCATGCACAAACTGTATTGATCTCCCATATTAACCTGTCAGATTTCTGCAAGAATGCATGATAACACAAACTGATTCACGTCGGGTTCACCATTTTGTAGAGCCAGAAAAATGTATGATTCTATGGAGTAAGAACCACCATTTCAGCTCACATCAATAGAGCCATTCTAATTAAAAGCAGAATCAGAAATACAAATCTAAACTATAGAAACAAAACAATGCTTTTAAAAGAAATCAATCTACATTGTCTCCCTATCACCGAGATCTTTGTTTATGCATTTGCTCTCAGATTTTTATGAGCATAAAATGCAATAAAGAGGCTATGATGAATGAGAAATGCAATCAAGATGCAAAGATGATATGAGTATGTAAATTTGTGAGCAAAATTTGTGAGAGAGGTCAAAATGAGAAGAGATTCATGTTTAAATAGGAATCTCTAATGACAAAGAGGTTGAGAATGAGAAATGTGGGATAAACGGATATTGGAATAATGAATTTTTAAAATCCCACATGGTGTAGTGAAATGAAATGTATATGAGTGGAAATGATAAATAAGATAGATTAAATGAATAGTGAAGGATTGAATAAAATAATTAAATGCATATATTTTTAATATGGATGAAAATGGTTTATTAATGTTTTATCATGAATTATTTTAATGTTTTTATGAGAATGATTTATGTAAGAATGATAATTTGTCGAAATGAAATTATTTAATTTATGAATGGTTATGAAATGTTTTATGAATATTATTTATTATGCATTATGAATGATCATGTGGTGAAATGATTTAATGATTTATATAAATGCAATATGAAGTGAAAGATTTATGCAAATGATTTGATTTAAATGATAATATAGTTTTATTATGAAATGATAGTGCAAAACGATAATTTGACGTATGCAAATGATAATGCAATGATTTAATGATTTGATGAAATGCATGAATAGAAGAAAGTATTGAATGAATTGATCATTTTAATCAATAGACGAATAATGTGATGATTGTGAGGACAAATTTGAGTGTCTACAACTCTAATTGGGACTAATTCGCTATTCTAGGTGACCTAGTCACTGCCCAAATTTTTCATTGCTTGTTACAACATTAGAAACCTCATTTTTGTGCTTCCTAGGCCTCCTAGTATCATATACTGTAAGTCTTGTTTTAGGAACATAGGTTTTATGATTCTCACTCAAAATGATCAATCTAGAGTAGCCATTCTTGATATACCTTCATCATTACATCTGAAAATGTTTACGTTTCTGAAATTATGCATAACATTGATACAAGTATTTTACAAAGTATAAAATGTTTCTACTCATAAAAATCTGCTTAAGTTTGCTAAAATTACTTTTCATTCTTTCATATACATTGTTTAAATTCTTAAAACTTAGCATACATTGGATAAAAATGTTTTGTATCTTTACATATACATCGTTTATATTGCTGAAACATTACATAAAATGGTTACATGTATTTGTCATTTTTGTTCAAACAATGCAAGTATCGTACAAATCTAGATATGCTAAGAAACATTCCCTACCTTCTCCCTATGAGAGAATTTTAGTGATAGAGAATACAACCTTGAACGTTTAGAACAATCATATTAGTTCTTCCCCTACTCTCTCTCCTCTTACCTCTCTTAACAAACATGACAACACAACCATAAGGGATCATGACAATAAATTTTTTCCTTCCCCTAGTATCTCTCCTAGTTGTGAAGCAAATACTTTGTCATTATCAAATACAATCGATGAAAGTCATGAGTATTTTAGTTGTCCACCTTCTCCTAGGGAATCCCTTCTTAAATAAGATAATTCCACTATTGATCATTACCCTATCTATACTAGAGTCCCTCTGGAAGAACCCACCTTTGAATGTGAAGAAAATTTGGTTGGTAATTCTCCTAAGAGTCTAGGGAGAATATCATGCTGCAAGAAAACATGAACATTGACACATATCCTTCAAACGCTAAACCTTCCCTAGGTGAAGATAATCAAGTGACATTAGAAACCCCTTCACTAACAACTCATGCAAATAAAGACAAGATTCTTGAGGTTATGATGACACAAGTGGGATCTCCTTTAATTATTGAACCTCCTAAGTCACTTCCCACTAGTGAATCACACAAAAAACTAAGAGATATCTTGAAATCCATGATTTAATCTAATTATAAAAATTTTTTGCAGCCACTAAGTTGTAACTTAGTGACTCAAACATATAGGGGATCACACATCAATCCTACGCCATTACCCTTTTCTCAACTTAGAGCCCCTAGTGTTGAGGAACTTAAAAAGGGTCTTGCTAATATATCTATATGGCAACTTATTCAAATTTCACCTACAATCAAATTTCTATTTCATGAAATGTTGCAAATACAGATGGATGAGATTGAATCTTACATAAAATCAAACAATATCAAATCCCCCTCTCATCCCATGCAAGTAACCCAATCCAAAATCACATTCTCTAAACATGAATTACCCTCACTTGAGATTTAAAACAACAATGATCCCTTGATGGTAAAGGTGATCATTAATGAAAATCTAGTTAGGAAAACTCTCATAAAAAATGGAGCAGAAATTGATGTTTATAGCATGGACCTCCTCAAAAAACTTGGCATGGATATAAATCTCATTAAACAAGTAATGATGTTCATATTCGTGCCTTTGACAATGTTCATAGGAAACCACTAGGGATGATCACATTACCTATTAAGATCAGACCTGTAGTGTTTCCCACCTCTATACATATCATGCAAGGACCCATTCCATACAATATTATCCTAGGGAGACCATGGATTCATGCTATGAAAGGAATCACATCTGCCCTTCACCATACAATGAAATTTGAGTACAATAACAAGATATACACAGTTGATGCAAATGCACAAAGCTATGAATCAGCTAATCACAACATTCCTAACTCCTTAATCCTTCCATTTATAGATCCAAACTTATACAAGTTGATGCTATTCCTTCACTTACAACAAAAATATTTCGTGATTGTTGGGGGCCATTAGATTCGACACCTCCTTTCAATACAAATTGCAAAATCTCATCCTCTTGGTCCAAAGAGTCATATACAAACACCTCATTTTCTGATACAAGTTCTAGTAATGATTGGGGTCTTACGTCTCCCTTTAAAGGAGAGTTTGGAATCTCACACCCTACACCAAAACAATCCTATTTTTTATATGCTCAACTTGATTCTACATCAACAACATTACCCCATGATGGCAATGGGGCTATATAACTCCCATCCCTCATAAAGGAACAAAGCATATAACTCAAAATGATTTGTGTTCTTGTACAATAACCAATCCTTATCCGCAGCCCACAAACTCTTCATCTAACTAGAAATATTGTTATGGTATCAAAGACCATCTCCATCCTACACATGGTTGCAATGAAAAAATGATGCAAACTGACATATCATACTCTTTCAAGAAAGATTTAGGGTTTCCTCCCTTCTCTCCATTTTATTCAAAAAATAAACTTCAACCATCACACAAAGCTTGGTACCCTCCCTTATTTGGAGGTACCTAATTCCTCTCACATATCCATACCTTCATCCTATTTGGCTCACCTTTGTCTTGCACTAAGTGGGGGAAAGGGGTTTGTTAGCCTTGCCCTCGTATGCCACTTGTCATTGCCTCTTTTGACTAGACGTTAATTTCTCATGAACATATAAGAGCAAGCTTGGGATGTGGATGAAATGTGTTAAGTTGTCTCACATGTTACATACTTACCCTCTCATACCTTCTTCTACTTTAAAGAAATTTCTCACAGTATGGTGTGTAGAAATTCCTTTAAAGTGGGGGCATACATTGACATCATTCGCTTTTGCCTTTTCCTTGGTTCCTAGTGCAGCTTTGGTACTTTATACAATGAGTCTCTCACTTGGCAGATGAAATTACATAAAATGTACTTCATGAAAGTGACTTATCTTATCATATTACATTCCTCTAAGTGGTCTGATGTGATGCACTGTATCCCCTAAGTTGTGAATTTTCTATTCTTTGATTGGTCCTCTCTTGGAGACATTAGACACAATGTTCCCTATGTAAAATACCTTGCATGAACGAAACAAGACTCCTTTGAACATCCCTTTTTCATTTTACTTATTTACATTTTTACATATTGTATTTTTGTGTCCTTGCATATAGGGCCACCTTGCATAACACAACATACATGCCCGTGGTACCATCTTGAACTTGTTCATGAGTTCTAAGAATCCAAAGCTTTGCTTGTCTCATGAACCACAAATCCCTTGTCTTTTGTGGCACCTTATCAAATTTATTAGGAGGTATAAATTTGGTATGGTTGAGAGGGAATCCCAACTAGCAGCACAAATTTCCCCACAACAACCTTTGTGTGTGTGTGAGTACATACCAACTGAGTGTATGTCTCTCACCTCTTTTGCATTCTGACCCGACGAACAAGAAAAAGTCTCATTGGCCCAGAGTGAGTACATCTTTCCTTTCAGACAAACAACCTAGATCTGATCCACAACTAGCTAGACAAATGATTGAGGCTTGATCCAACTCTCCCTCTCTCTTCACCTTTCAACATCACCTTATTATGTGATCTTTGTTCTTATGTTTAGTTTTCAATGGGATCTTGATCCTGGGGGCTTGACCATCCCTCTCGATTGAAGCAATCTCATCTTACTAGCATGAATACATTGGATCCCTCTCAACATGCATGACTTGACTACTTTAGTAGTGTGAGTTTGAAGCAAGTTCATCCTCTCACTAAAGTGGGGGCTAAATGTGTTGCCAAAGAGTGCAGCCTTTGACACTTTTTCACTCATTTGAGCCTTTTCCATTGGATTTTGGCCTTTTTTTGCTTTGATCTGATGTTGTAATGTGGCCAACACATTCACATTAGGCTTGAACACTTTCAAATGAACAATAACCTAACAAAGTTCTACAAGTGTGGTGTAATACATTTCCCCACTTTTCTAGGAATTTCTACAATAATTCACCTAAATTACCCCTTTCCAAGCCTTAGTCTGAAGTGTTGTAAGGTGTTGTAATTGACCCTTGCACTTTTCTAGGATTTTCATCCCTAATCCAACCCTTTTTAATGATAATTTTCCCTTTAATGTACTTTTAGGCCCGACTTTAGTGTGTTTTCGGGAGGTAAACCTGATAAACATCATTTAACATCACTTAATTCCTGACCACCACTTGAAAATGTCCAAGTTGACTAGGTCATCACCTTGGGTGACCTAGTCCCTTTTGACATAAATTTCAAATTTAAGAGGAAAACCTAATAGGAATTTGCCTCCAAAACCCTAGGGTCGGCCTATCATGTTGCATTTCGAGAAAATTAGGGTTTATCTTTTATAAATAAGGTTTTTTATTCTCATTTTTCTGCTCGAACTCCCCCCCCAACATCATTTCATCTTCACAAGCACTCTTTCACTTAAGCCTCCCAAGCAATCAATCAATCACAAGGCATCTCAAGCAAGCTCCATTGGAGTTGGTTCTTGCATGTTGCAAACATCTTCAACTAAAGGTTTGGTAAGTGTTTGTATTGGCTTTATCATTCAATCATCCATACCTTTCATTATATTTCATTTGGATTTGATTATCATCAAAGGGGTTTGACTAAGGAAAACCCCTATTCCCTAACCCTAATCCTTTGTCTCTTCTTTGTATGTGTGCTTTGTAGGTTTTTTGTATGCAGGTTTGTCAAGGAGAAAGGTGCCAAAAATGTGTTCTCAACTCATCAAAATCACTCAAGTCAACAAAGCCCTAGTTGAAGCTTGGAGACCCATTTTAGCCTATTTTTTGTAGAATCTGAACCAAACACCTATCAAGAACCAGAGTGCAGACCGAGGGCTCCAATCTCCACTTGTGGATTCTCAAAAATTCTAAAGTGGACTAGGTCACCAACAATGGTGACCTAGTCCCTTTGAATCTGTCTTTTGGGGATTTTTGTGGATTTAGACACCCTTTTGCCAGAAACTTATTTCGAAAAAATTTACTTGGAAGAGGACTAGGTCACCCATTCTGGTGTAAATGTCCCTTTTAAGATTTCCAATAGATTCCAAAAAATTTCGGCACTCCTCATCTTCAACTTTCAATACCAAGGTGTACCTCTTTCTGTTATTTTAAGTTTTGTTACAAATTGTATACATTTAGGTAATTTAGTTTACATTACATGTATTTTAGATTTACATTAATTTACATTTCATAGTTAGCTTAGTTTAATTTCATTTCAACATGTAGCCACACTTCTCACACACAACAAACCCCCATTCAACCCTACCTCCTTTGAATGAACTCACCATAAAAACAATCATTAGTGTGAAAGAGAGCCATTTCACAAACCAAGAGCTCCTAGGTGAAAAACCCTAGGAGCCTATTTGAGGAATCCTCTTTCCCTAAAAGCATTCATTTTTGGTGGTTCACTATGTGCACACCTTTAACCTCTTAGCTTTATTTTCTATTTTACATTCTTTTCTAGGTCATTTAGTGCATGTTTGCATTGCATTAGGTTTAAGCATTGGGTCTTTCATTTCATTAGTATTTCCATACCCTAGCATGGTGGTGAACCCCTCCTTACTTTATAATCAAACCCTAGGACAACCCTATTGCAAGATCTCTTTCTCCTTTGTATACTTTAGATAGAGATCTCTAGGGTGTCCCTTCAATGAAATGATTGTGAATTTTGTTTGCTCTATGTCCTAAACCATAAGCAACACAAACCCCTATTTTTCTTTATTTCATTTTGGTGAATGTGCATTTAGAACATCATAATTTTGATGTTGAATGCATCATCCTAGATCTTTCTTGCATTAACTTTGCATTCGTTAATTAGCATTCTAGGGTTTCTAAGTCTTGCATTAGTAAAAGTGCATATAGGTTTCATTTTTGCATCTCAAATCATTGAAACACATCTGAAAACTACATTTTCATTTATTCTACAGATCATATAAACTAAAAAGCATAAAAATCACTTCAATTTTTCTAAAAAATGTGAAAAAAACCATCACTGGGACTCATACACCCCTTTGGGCGATTTACTCCTAGTGCAGATTTTAGATTGCATTTTCCAAAATTTAAAACTATGTTTCTAAGCTTTTGTTTGCTTTTGATAAATTTCTATTTTAGTTTACAAAGTTTCTATTATATTGATTTCATTGTACTTAGCTTAAATTGCATTTTCATTCATCTTCAATTTAGTATCCCTTACATTAGAATTTCAACTTGGTGTCCTATTGCTAATACTATAGGGTATGTGTAGGATCATCATGGAAAAAATAGGCCCTTAAGTGGCAATGAAAATTCAAAAAATCAGAGTTAGGCAACTTGATGTAAAAAATTGAATAAGTTATCTATATTATTTCAAACATATATAAGAATAGAATTTATAGCAAATTGAATGTAGTTTCTAAACTACTAGGTTTATTTAAAAATAAATAAAAATCTATTTGCTCAAAATTTGAAATTTCAATGTAGTAGTACTTAAATTTTAGGGAAAAAATAAGAAGTACTTGGGTCTATCTGACCACCCTAACCACAATAAAATGATAATATTTTTTTATAAGATTTTAGATATAAGTAGAGGATTCATGTCCCAATGTGATGCATATGTTTTTGTAATTTGTTTCCAAGTAAACAATTAATTATGATTTTTTTATTACAAGTTTTAAAAAATCGTATGTTTGGCCACCTTAACTTGTTCAAAACTTTGTGAAATTCAATTTTTTTTTTTTTTAATCCTATATTATGCGAAGCATAGAATGTGACACATGTTTTGGATTAAAAAAATGTGATACAGTTTGAAAGCTATAGATTTTTTTCAATCAGCCTATAAATCAGGACTCTAGTCATAATTCAAATAGAAAATTAATAATAATTATTTATTAAATTCAAAGTAAAGAATAATTTATATTGGTGGAAAACTAAGAATTTCCTTTAAAAACCCTTTTTCATTTCATCAGTTTTGGGTAAGAAAAAAGTTTTCAGCCACATGGGCCACCATATCACTTACATATCGCCATTTTTGGTCCATCATGATCCTACACATACCTTATAGTGATACAAAGTTTGAGACTCATGTCATACCACAATAGCACAATCATCGTGGATCTTGGGTTTTCTAGCTCTTTCACTCCTTGTATTGAGACTAGTTCATTAGGTATGGACCATACCTTTAACAACTCCTTAAGTTCAAGTAGTCTAACGCATGTTGATGTAATGTCATAGAATTGCACCTAGGGGAAATTCCACATTTTTGCATTCTACCTTGCATTTATAACACCCTAGAAACATTAATGGAAATATACTGAGTTAGAATTTCACGATTCTAGCTCCATGTGGACACTTGGTGAAGTGACAGAATCCTAACAAGGCGTTTCCCAAAAAATCTAAGCTTCAGACACCTGCATGGTGCACGAACGTCCATGTGGTGTGCTAGCATCCTCATGGTTTTTCGAGTTTGAAATGACAAATCTAGAAACCTAACCCTTGCGACACATGTCCTAGCAGTTAGGTCTCGAATGTAATGGCCTTGTGTCACCCTTGCATGCATGAAAAACCCCTTTTGGCTCTCATTTTGGGGTTGGAAGTCATCAGTTGAAGCATTACTACTATTTTCTCTAGTCTTGGGTAATCTTCATCTTTGAATAGAAACACTTCTATAGGTGAATCCATGCTAGACTAAGGTTCGTCGAGTAGCTAGAGCTCTCCATGTAGCTATAGCTCTCAAGAAAGCACATAGTGGTGCACTCATGTGCTCTGGAGAGGGTCTTGGTCCATAGGTAACATTCTCTCTCCTTATCCCTCTTTCTTACTTGTCCATTTACTGCTTGTGGTGCAGGCTCTACTCTGAATTGGGTTTTTCTTTCACCACACACTTTTTTATTTCATTCACTTCTTTCCAAACCTAGCTATCCATGGAGGTGGGAACACCAAAATGGTGTTCTGACTAAGGCAGACCCCTATACAGCCCCAACCTTTTTCCCTTAATCTTTTGTGTGCAGGTAACGAAGTGAAGCTTGGAATAAAGATTTGAACATGTGATAGAATGTGATCTTGTTTCAAGTTTCTTTGTGTTTTCCTTTAGAATCTAACTTTATGTTGATCATTTGGCCTCTTATGTTTTTGACCAGAGTTTAGAGGAAAGATTCAGTTTTACCCACTTGAGCTCCTGAGTTTCTCATAGCTCAAGACGCCAGCGTGCTATGTTGGCATCTTGAAACTACACTGACATCTTTTGGTCAAGAGTTACCCAGGTAGAGGTAGAGATCTTGAAGTCTTTATCTCTTGGAATCTAGGATAACTTTTCTATCTTCTTTTATAGTTTATCGATTTTTTCAAGTTGAGGTGTATAAGGGTAGTTCATTCCTTGGTGATCTCTTGAGAATAAGGAGACCTGTGTGCAATGAATCCCTCTTATATCACATTTTGGTGAACTTGACGAGAACTATCAGATCCGTTTTCATAATGGTGCAAGTTTATAATGATGCTTTTTCCAAAAAATATTTCTATATGTTGGAAGATTCTCTAGATGATTTCTTAGAATCACTCTCCCCTATCTATAAATATTCTAGACAAACTCTCTCCTTGCCAGTTGAGGAGTCAGTAAATGCGGTTGTAGTTTTTGTGGCTCCTCCAAGCCCTAAGAAACCTGTCATTTACATAACCCCAACTGAGCTATTCCATAGAAATGACTCTTCTGTGTATGGGATTTCATGTCATAATGATTCATGAGACTTATATTTGAGATTCATGAAAGATAATGACTCCTCTTTTTATAATGTTGTTTGGCATACATACAATACAAGGAGAAATAAAAAACCTTAGAACAACAAGCTTATGTTCCTACATTGCAACCAATTCAAATTCCTACTTCTTTACCACCTTCTCAACCTAGCCTTTCTTCAACTCCTAAACCCGTGATCAAAGAACCAGGTGATTAAGACCTTGTCGAGCAACTTTGTGTTACTTTGGCCAAGATCCCACTTTGGTATTTTCTTCAGACCACTCTAGTTTATCAAGAGATGCTATAGGAAGCCTTACAAAATATTCTCTTTCCTGCCTTCACTAGGCCTATAGATGTTAATGCATTGATGACACATATTCGAGCAGACTCGTCGAATATTACATTCCACCTGCAACAACTCCTACCTCCAGATGTGTAGAAGAAAGAAGAACCTTTGATGATTATAATTAATGTTAAAAACATTGGTGTTAGGCATACTCTCATTAACACTAGTTCGATTCTCAACATTTCTAGTATTGACCTTTTGCCTAAAATCAAAGTTGATTCATCTTCTTTAGCACCTTCTTCCTTGTATATTCGTGGGCTTGATAATGTTACCTTTTTAGTTAGGCCTCATTCCCTTACCCTTGTTTTTTTATGTAATGCTTGGCCCCTTACCGTACAATCTCCTCTTGGGGAGACCCTGTATTCACGCTATGGATGTAACTTCTACTCTACATCATTCCTTGAAATTTGTTGCTAACAATCGGGTGGTTACGGTTAAAGCATATCTGGAAGCTATGCAACTTTACTTGCTAGCCACTATTGGTCATGCTTTAGATGCATCCACTCGCAAGAATTGCATTCCATCCTTAACTACCGATGCTATGACATGTTCTTCACCGATACCCTCTATGGAAGTTGTTCCCTAAAGGATTGTCGACAAGAATGAACTACTTAAAGCAAAAAACCCTAAGTCTCCCTCATCTTCTCCTTCATCTTCTCAATCAAGTTCTTTCCTAGGAAATGATTGTGGTTCCTTGAACTTCTCTAAACTCTTCATTTCAGAGTATAATTCAGACCCCTCTCGTATTGATTTTTTGGGTTCTACTGACAAAAAGGTAGTTGACCCTCCCATTGGGGAGGATATGTGTGATCTTGTTCAAGAAAATACTCCTCGCTCTTCCCAGGAGAGTAACCCCGCTACCGCAAAGGAGTTAAATGTCTTCAAACCGAGTAAAGGAAGTGGGGGAACTCCCATAGAAACTTTCAACATCCATTGGTGGAATGAGGCACTCTGTGTGGAGCCACCATCTCCTAAAATTTTGCAAACTCGCTATGGGTTTGGGTATGAAATCGCTTCTCGATATGGATATGGGAAGAAAGTCCTAGGATGTATCGAGCAAGGAATCGAAGTCCCTATCTATTTCAAGCAATGAAAACACTATCTGGGTTTGGGATGCTTTGTTGAACAGTCTAAACAAAAACCTTGGTGGAGTGTTACTATGATTTCAGTCAAACCATTAAGTTTGGTCCAGCCTGAGTTGATAGAAGAAAGGAGACAAGTCGAAAAGGTCCCTTTGGATTTCTTCTCTTTGGATGAAGCATTAGGGGAATTTCTAGGTACTTACTCTCTATTGCCTCCTTATCATCACAAGAAACGGTTCTCGTATCACTTGCATAAACAAGTGTACTTTGGAGAATTTTTTTTGAGTATTGATGAGGAATACCCTCTATCCAACGTTAGTGATGATGTTTCGATATCTCACCTTGAGGACTGAAGTCCTCTCCTCAAAGGAGATACTATCAAAGTCTCTATGGATCCTAAATCCTCAAAAAATGCAATTAAGATTGGGAAGTGTATCTCTTCTGAAGAAGCATATGAACATTCTAATCTCTTGCGTACTCATCATGATATCTTTGCTTGGACATATGAGGACATGCTCGGTATTTATGAATCCATAGTGGTCCATAGTATCATCCTAGGTCCCTATGCCAAGCTAGTTAAGCAAAAAATTTGAAATATTAATCCCAAGGTATCTTTGATGGTTAAGATTGAGATGGAAAAGCTATTGAAAGCAAGTTTTATCCATCTAATTGAATACTCTCCTTGGATTTCAAATATAGTTGTTGTTAGAAATCTCGATGATGGTATCCGTATATGCATTGAATTTCGAGACCTTAACAAGGATTTTCTTAATGATGATTTTATGTTACCTAATATAGGCATGATTGTGGACTTGACCACATGCTATTCATTGTTATCCTTTATAGATGGCTTCTCAGGTTATAATAAAATTCGTATTAACCTGAATAATCAGTACAATATAGCCCTCACTACTCCTTGGGGTAATTTTTGTTATGTGGTCATGCACTTTTATTTAAAGAATGTAGGAGTGACTTACCAACGAGCGATGACCCTAATATTTCATGAATTCATTTATAAAATCTTAGAAGACTATGTTGATGAAATCTTGGTGAAGTCTATAAACCATCAAGACCATGTGAATAGCCTTCGTCTTATCTTCGAAAGGCTTCGACTTTACAAGATGACACTAAATCCTCATAAGCGTTCCTTTGGCGTAGATGTCAGAAATCTTTTGGGGTTCATAGTATCTTACCATGGAATCGAGGTTGACATGGATAATATTGATTCTATTGCTAACATGCCTCCAGCAAGAAACATCACTGAGTTATAAAGTTTACAGGAGGAGATTTTTGTGATTTGTGGATTTATATCTCAATTCATCAAGCATACCCTCCCTTTCACTCGCTTGCTAAAAAAGGATTTTCTCTTCATGTGGGATGAAGAGTGTCGGAAAGCCTTTGAATCAATCAAAGCATATTTGACCAATCCTCCCATATTGATGATAGTTATGCAAGATAGGCCTTTTCTTGCTCTATCTTGTTGCATCTCCCTACACTTTGGTAGCCCTACTAGCCCAATATGATGACACGGGAAGAGAGAGAGTGGTCTACTACATTAGCCGTGTCCTTATTGATTATGAAACTTTTTATTTATCCATGGAGAAGAAATGCCTTGCTCTTGTATTTGCTAAACAGAAGTTGAGGCACTACCTCCTCCATGTTGAAACACATGTAATAGTGAAGAAAAATATTTTGAGACATTTGTTCTCTAGTGTTGACCTCATTGGGAGATTAGCGAAGTGGGTTATATTTCTTTTTGAGTTCAACATAAAGTTTTTTACTTAGAATTTGATAAAGGTTCAAGTGGTTGCCAATCAATTAGCAGATTCTCCCTCATCTCACTCCTTCCCTGGGTCGGATATGTTTCCGAATGAGAATATTTTCATGATTAACTATGATTTTGAATGGAAAATGTACTTTATGTTAGGAATAAGGTGTCTCAACCTTGGATAATTCCTATTCTTATTATTTGTTTTGTAAAATGTATTTCTTGCAAATAATGTAATTAAGTGTGAGTGTACATGTCTAGTTTGCATGTTGATGTGTCACTCCACTTAATGTGTCGGCATCTTGAATTGTGTGTAAGGAGATCATGGCTGAAACGGTTATGACGGATTCCTATGACACGTAAGAGCTATGTCTGGAAGATTCAATAGGTGAAGACATGTGATATAAGCGTTTTTTAGGGTTGCGAAGATTTGTGATGTGAGTGTATTGTTGGAACGTTTTTTCATGCTGCCGCATTTTGTCTTCAAGAGTTGGAAATCTCCTGAAAGAACTTGCATTGCAAGTGTGTTGTAACCGTTGTGTTGAAGATAATACATTGTGCAGGTTTTGGAGTGCTGGGGTTTTTTACCGAAAGGTTTTCCCCAGGGTAAATCATTGTGTCATTCTTCATTTTCTGTATGTAGGGTATATTGCTGCAATATCTTTGTTAAGTAGATTAACGAATCTAAAATTGTAAGGGTTTAAAACGAATTTGCACCATACTTTCCTTAAGAGATTAGTGTACGAAGCTGTTTCCGCACCTGAGTTTCCTTACACTTTAATGGGTTGAGGTGTTAGACTCGTTGTGGAGTGGGTGTGGTCTTGATATCCCCCAAAGGGAAACTGGTCCCTCTATCCTTTTGATTAGATTTTCCTTGTACCAATAATATCGTTGAATACGAAGCTCTCATTGCTGGCTTACATGCCATGATTGCATTAAATATTAGACATCTTCACATACTAGGTAATTCTAAGCTTATTGTGAATTAGATTATGGAAACTTATCAAGCTAAACAAAGTATACTATCTCGATAATGAGACCTCACTTTGTCCTTTCTCAATCATTTTTCCTCTTTCACAATAAATAGTGTTGCTAGGAGGGAAAATAGATACATAGACTCCATGGCAAGTGTCTCTTCCTTGTTACCTTCAGAAGAGGATGTGAAAGAGTATCACTTCGTGGTTTAGGTTGCATGAACCTCGATGGTTTCTGATCAACCTAAACCTAAGTCCCTTGTGTTCTTTCAAGTAAACTTAGGGGAATGGTTCTCTAGTATTTTTTATCAACTAGAATTACACCCTAGCTAAGTTGCAGAACTTAGCATTCCAGAGGAACATGGGGACTTTTCCATGCAGTAGGTCACCTATAATGGAAAAGAACCTCTGGAGAAGGCCAACTTCCTATTGGTTATCACCTAAAATCATTCACTTGTTAGGAAAAAGGGAAGAAAGATTACTTGAAATGAAACCTAATTCTACGGGTCATTCACCAAAATAATCTCAAGCACAATACTATTACTTTTTACACACAAGAGTGATCAACAATTAATCAATTGCTTACACAACTCAAAACTTCATATGCTATTACATCAGTACTTCATAACTAGGCTAAAAATGTCAAGGACAACATCCAGAAGGAAGTAGAATAATAGTCTTCACAACTTAGACTCTACCCTAAGCTAGCTTAACACAAGTTATAACCTACAATAGTTCATACAAACTACATAAAGGAAAAGAAAAATAGGAAAAAATAAAAGGGAAAACAACTTCACCATAAGATTTCATCAACTATTTGAAAATCTTTCACAATAATACAACAAATGAGAAAGTACAAAGATTATATTATTAATCAAGAAGGTGCTTCAAATTATATACATGCCTATCAATGAGCTACAAAACATAGTCTCTTTTCTACAAAGGACTCCAAAAGTCACAAAATAGAAAAGTACCAAGTAAGAGCTAACTATAATCAAGTCACATAAATGACTATATAACTCAACTCCCAACAAGATCCATCAAGAAAGGATCTAGAAACTCCATGAGCTCATATGCCTCCAAAAAGCCTATTTTCAAGCAACCAAATTCCCTCCAAATAAGCTCCAAAAGGGGGAAAAATTCAAATTTGACTATGTCCAACATAATGACATTTCAAACTACCCACAAAAGGCTCCAAATTTCTCCAAAAAGCAAAAAGAGGCTCCTATATGCCTTCCACATGCTGGAAAACTACTCCGAACAACCCTATATGCTTGGCATGTCATCAATCTCCTTCACATCTCTCTTTAAAGGACTCCTTGAACAAATTTTCATAAGAGGAGTATGTGCATATCTTTGCATGAGAATAGATATATGATTTTAATGGTTTATAAGATAACCATGAAAATCATATACTTTATATTTTTTCCCTCCAATGCAAAAATAAAATGAAATGGTCAAATTGACCATACATTAAAAAAATAAATACATAAAGACATTTTAATTTGCATTTTATAAATAACATTTATTTGAAATGATTTATAATTTATCACTTAAATAAAGTTTTACAAAAAATTTTAAATACAAAATAAAAGCCAAAAATGAAAGGCTTTATTGAATAAGTCTTTAAAAGTGTTAAAAATTGCAAGGCATATAGGAATGCCACATATAGAATTATGTGAATAAAGTTTTCAAAAGCTAAGGCAAGAAGATTTTTTACTCCATCAAACCTTCTTAGGGTTTCAAAGCCCTAAAATGAATGAATGACATTCATTTTATTTTACTTTTCACTTTGCTGGCTGAGAGGAGCGCCCCCATGGGGGTTTTCTTGGAGCTTTCTGCAAACATTTCCATGGTGATTGACAAAGGCATAAAACTTTGCATTTCTCCCAACAAAACATTGAAGAAAATATCAAGGTAACTTTCAAAGGCATCCTCTATTATTTTTTCTCATTTTCTAAATATAAAAGAGCTCATTCTCGAGCCATATCTATAGAAAAATGGATGGGTATGTGCAGGATCATGATGGGCCAAAAAGTGGCGATATGTAAGTGATATGATGGCCCATGTGGCTAACGAAATTTTTTTACCCAATATTGATGAAACGAAAAGGGTTTTTAAAGGATATTCTTAGCTTTCCATCAATATAAATTATGCTTTACTTTGAATTTAATAAATAATTATTATTCATTTTCTATTTGAATTATGACTAAAGTCTTGATTGATAGGCTGATTGAAAAAAATCTATAGCTTTCAAATGGTGTCACATTTTTTGAATCCAAAACATGTGTCACATTCTATGCTTCGCATACTATAGGATTAAAAAAAGAAAAAATGAATTTCATGAAGTTCTGACCAAGTTAAGGTGGTTAGACATACGAGTTTTTATATTTTTTAAAAGTTGTAATAAAAAAAATCATAATTAATTATTTACTTGAAAAAAAATACAAAAAAATATGCATCACATCGGGACATGAGTCCTCTACTTATATCTAAAATATTATAAAAAAATATTATCATTTTACTATGGGTAGGGTGGTCAGACAGACACCTACTTCTTATTTTTTCCTTGAAATTTAAGTACTATTGCATTAAAATTTCAAATTTTCACCAAATAAATTTTTTTTCTCTTTAAATAAACCTAGTAGTTTAGAAACTACATTCAATTTTCTACTGATTCTATTCTTACATATTTCTGAAATAATATAGATAACTTATTCAAATTTTTACATCATGTTGCCTAACTTTGATTTTTTGAATTGTTATTGCCACTTAAGGGCCTGTTTTTTCCATGATGATCTTGCACAAACCCAGATAAAAACTTCTTACTTTTTCACTCCTTCCTGTAAACTTCTTGTAGGTAATTGAAGATTCTTTTGTGTGTGTTTCCATGCATCTCATGTGTATTTCTACTAGAATTTAATGGAAAATGCAGAGGTTGTTTACCTATATGGCCGCGACCATGCATTTTCTCTATATTTTGTGTTTCAATGTCATGGCTGCTAGGGTTTTGTTGGGTTTACAATATTTGTATAGCTTTCTTTTAACTATGGCTCTACATATTTTTATGGTCACATTTTCAAGAAATTATGAAAATATTTTTCATTTTTCTATATAATCACAAGTTTGGCACTGAGCCTCTACCTTGGTACTTCTGGAGAAACTCAAGACTAACCTTGGATTTATCTTTGTACTGGTCTTTAGCCATGGTCTCAATACCTTGTTCTGGGGTCATCAATGCTACACAAGAAAATTCCCATATCGTTTGGGTCTTCTAAAACCCATGCCTTCCATTCACTGTCCCACAAAAAAATGTTGCCCTTTTGAAACATTTCCAATGTTGATTGTAAGGAGCCAGATCCTCCACTTCCTATAGCATCAATTCTCATGATACTTGTTCTTATTAAGCTCATGATTTTTCTTCTTTGATCTTATGATTTCACTTATGCCTATTTATTGCACTAAAATTTATTCATCTTGAATGAATGAAGCCTTGCATTGAATGTATGATAACCTTGAGTCCTTTGAATTATTCTTGTTTATATTGTTCCTGGTGTATATATTTCATATTTCATGTAGAAATAGAAAATCCTAGCTTGACCACTATCTAAAAGACTTCCAATATGACTATTCACTTCCTTTATCCACTTTTGAAGAAGGTTGCCATGGTTTTAGACTACTCTCTCAACTGTACTTTACCTTTCTGTAGTGCCAATGTCTTCTTTAATCTTCAGATCTTGCCACACATGACTGCCATTTGTGTTTGACTACCTATCTTTAGTGATCTTCATGCCTACACAGTAAAATTATCAATAGATTCATTGGTACTATCATGGTGAAAGCTTTTAAGATATCCATATGTCTGTGACTAAGCCTTCAAACTGTATATTTATGCTAAGTGCACATTTACCTTCTCAAACCCCTAACTTGCTAATTATTGTCACCTAAAGGTGATAAGAAAGCTCTTGATATCTTGGTACTTTGAACTATCCCTCGAATAGTTTTAACCTACCATTTCTTTACATCGTATAGGATTGTCTTTTAATCATTTCTATGAGACTGTGCACTGTCTATGTAGACTATCTTTCATGAATGGCTTTGAGTTCCAACTATGCATCTCTTGCAAGAATCCTCTTCCAATTTTCCGTCCATCACTTGATTTATGGCACAAAACACTATAATATCACTATGGATGGGCCTCTATACCATAGTTCATCTTAGAGTTGATGAAATACTAGAACTATTTCCACTGAACTGTGAATTTGTCGTATTCTTATACCGGCTGATACTTCAATATTTCCTTATACTGACCTTAGTCTTATAGAGTGTCCATTACCTTGCTTTCGTCATGACCATTCAGAGTGTCCTTGTATGGACCATGCCATGGTAGAGGGTGAATACCGTTGAGGACTTGACATACAATGTCCTGAATCCCTTTTCAACTAGAATTTGTAATCAAACTTCCACTTAAACACTCCTCTATTTTAGTGATCTATTTCTTATCATTCATAGGTTGTGCATCATCAAGATATCTATGAATTGGAAGATTCACTTTCACCTTTTACTTTTTCTAACCCATCAAGTCGAATTCCAAGTGTTGCATTGTTGCATGACAATATTTTTTCATCTTTGATAGTAGAATTATTTTCTAGCTCTCCTTGCATTGAACTCTTCACTCAACTTGTTTCCCTAAACTATAGAGTCACAAGGATCTGAAGTATGTCTCTTGATTGTCTTGTCATTCTCCTCATATGTCTGCCAAAATTCCATGGCACTTTCCTTTAAAACTCTGGATGCACCTTTGTTTCTCTCATTATCTCATCCTCTTTTGGATTGACCTTGCATTTCTTTTTGTCCTGAAATACTAATCAACTCACTACCCCACTTAGTGACTATATTTTTTGCCTTTAAAAATGTCTCTTTGCATGCCTTGACATTTTACTCACTTTAAGGGAAGTGTTTGATCTTTCAAAAATGTTATCACTTCACTGTTCATTTCTCACGACTGTAATTAGGCCTTATGAAAATTATAGGTCAATGTCATGGAATGAAACCTCTCTCAACTTTTATGTTTATGGCTTTAGTCCACTTGATCCACAATGTTGCTTCTAATGTCATGACTCTTGTAAGATAGTCAAATTAGTGTCATCACTATCCTTTCCGAAGTGACCATCCTTAAAGCATCCTATTGTATCAATGTCATTGTTCTTTAATATGAATTTCTCTTGGAATCGTACATTAATATGGTATCTTGGTTTGGAATTTTACTTGTTACTTATAACTATTCTCTTAATGAATCCTTGAAACACCTCTTTTTTCCAAAGAGCAATAATTGCTTGTGAAGCTACAGATGTATGCATATTCACTAATTGCAAAAATAACTTAATTACTTTTCCTTAATATTTCTTATGATAAAATATGAGTTGAGCTCAACTCTTGTGGGGTCAACATTTTGCCAACTCATATTGTGAATAGATGAAATAACAACAAAATTTGACCTATATATGCACATGAAGCAAATAAGTTAGAGAACAATTGCATATATTGGAAGTTTGTGATGACTTCAATGGTTCTCTTAGACACTTTTAGTATGCATTTCTTGTTCAAGGTATATAGAGATATATTTATATATGTGTAGGTGTTTATACATGTAAGGCTGGAGACTTTTCATTGCTCACACTCTTATGCAAGAACTAGGAGCAAGGAGCTAAGGAGGACACAAGCAGATCAAGGCATCAACAAAGCAAGACAACACACCGAACTAGTCATTCAGGCAATGACTGGTCTTTCTCCTTATTTGTACATTCTATTTTTTTACCTATCCATGTATATACTTTTCTTTGTTTACATTGGATAATTTTGCTTATAATGGATAAGTTAGTCTCACAGCTTGTGTGAGACAATGTACACTTTACATTCAATAAAGATTACTTTTCAAAAATATTTGTGTATATCTTTTCTATCTCATATGTAATTGTATAAATATAATGATTTTTTACTATAATCTTGTAATCTTTCTAATTTTTCTATTTATACAATTGAATGTAATATAGGAAAGATAAAAAATAAATGTGCCTCTCTTTCAATTTTATAATTGAGAAGCTCTACCTGATTGAGCTATTAGTGAAATTGGATAACATTTTTGGCGATATTTTTTGGGTGTTTGTTTGCTAAACATGAAGACGAGTTTCCTAGGCTTGTCCATTGGGTACAAAGTCATTTAGAAAGTAGACTTGTGACTTTTGAAAGATAGGCTCAAAAATTTTGTAACTCAGACCTGATATGAATGACACCTTGAAACTTATTGAAAACAAAACAACAGAAAGGGAACTACCTAACTATTTTGAGACAATACTTATTGAATTGAAAGCTAAAACATTAAACCTATGGTAACCTAGACTAACCAGAAAGAAGCTAGTCAAACAAAAGCACTGACTGGATTTACAAAATAACACCCCTTTCTAATAAAAAATTGATGCATTACATGATTATGTACTACTAAAATAGTATGAAACATGTGTAGATATTCAATAATTTGTTGTAAGGTTTCATGAAAGATGATACAAATAAAATCACCTGCAACTTGATTCTGATCATGCTTATTGTTGTCGTGGACTAGACAAGTGAGCTAAATTTGATCATTTTTAGCTACTACTCCAAAGTCTTCTTCTGTAGTTGCATCCTCATGCTTGGATGCAAGCATGACCTCTAAAATGGCTAAATATCTGATTGGATAGCCCCTATTAAGGGCAAACCTTGAGCTTTCTTTGTTGATCTCTTGCTCATGGACTACCATTTTATCACCTTGTTGGCTAGAAATGTCTAACCCCTATGGCTGACTTGGTGGAAAAGTGGTAACCTCCTTAGTATGCTCGTGCTTTCTCAAATGAACACTCATTCCTTCAATCGAGAATAATGAGATGGCTTCTTCAAACACACTTTCAATCAATACATCATCCTCTAGCTCTTTTACACACCAAAAAGGAATTTTCTTATAATTCTCATTATCACTCAAAGAATTACACTCCAAATCACTGTTTCCTTCTTCAACCGAGGAAGGGAAAAGTTCAACTAGTGATGTAGTCTCAAGCTCCTCCAACCAATTATGAAATTTCAAATCAGGTTCATGAGACTCTTCATGTTGTTTTAGCACCTCTTCAAGCTTGTGAACTTGCTATACTAGCTCACCATGATTTTAAATTTCTTCTAGTAGGTCTGGTTCTTTTTCATCCAACATTGAATAAAAGTGTTCAACTATACCTGTGCATACCTCTTCGAAAAGATCAAAATTAGCCTTCTCATTCATAGTGTGCTAAAAAACATTAAAGCTTGCACCTTGGAGAATAGTGACAGGTTCAGTTTTATGTTCTTCTTCATAGTTCAAGGCTCCATTTTCTTGTTGATTGTCATGAATCAACAACTCTCTAATGTCTTCTTGTTGTTCAATCCTTTTTTGTCGTTTCTTTCTATTTTCCTCCATAGCTAAATGCAACAAGTTAATATTTTTAGTCTCCTCCAAGTTGAGTGAGTTGTGTTTGTCAAAGGTCTGCCCTTCTTTTGCTTCTTGGATGCCAGAGCATGGTTTTGTTTGCATGATAGGTGAAGTAACCTTGAACAAGGTGGCAGAGATGGGCCTTTCCAACTTGGAATCTTGAGGGTGGAAGGCTCATTGATAGGCTCACTTAAGGGCTCAAAAGGTTTCTCTTGTTTAAAGCTAGGGAACCTATATTTGGAAACCTCCTCCTCATACCTTTGTGCTTGATAATCTGAGTAAGCCCAACTACCTTGTACCTGAGAAAATAAGAACTTCATTTTATCCTCTTTGGCTGCTCTCTCTCTCTCTTAAGACCTTCTTCAAACAGAAATCCCAACTCTTCTTGCTGCGAAATAAGCTTTTTTTGCTTCTTGATGTCGACCAACATGCCATACATGGATGAGAACGCCTTACTAACATCATTAATCTACATATGTTCAAACCTTTGGCTCAAAGACCACAACACATAATCAAACTATTGGATAAGGTCCAATACAATCTGGTAAAGATGCTTTGGAGGTTGATAGTCATACTGGTTATCAAAAGCCTCCTCCTGGGGTTGATTTTCATCATATAATGGTTGACATAAAGGTTGACTAGGAGTAGGAGGGTGCGAAACATGATGAAAATGTTGGTAATCTATTGTTATAGGATCATTTAAAGTAAAACCAACAAGCTGTTTGGTATAATATGGCTGATAGGAATATGTAGGCACAATATTTTCATGAAATGGTGAATGGTAGGACATATTACCATGAAACAACACCTAGACTATTTAAAGCAGTTATTTAGGGCTCGAAGTTGCTAGGTATGCTAAAAAACTTGTCCCCAAAGGTAGAAATTACTACTGTACATGCCAAACAGTAGTAATGCATAATACAAATGGACTAACATTATTAGCTCTTTGTCCCACTAGGCATGCCAAGAACAGTTATCAACTAGAATTACACCCTAGCAAACTTGTAGAACTTAGCATTCTAGAGGAACATGGGGACTTTTCTAGGCCGTGGGTCACTTGTAATGGAAAAGAACGTCTGGAGAAGTTCGGATTCCTATTGGTTATCACCTAGAACTACTCACTTGTTAGGAAAATTGAAAGAAAGAGTACTTGAAATGAAACTTAACTCTACGGGTGATTCACCAAAATAACCTCAAGCATAATACTACTATTTTTTACACACAAGAGTGATCAACAATTAATCAAAAGCTTACACAACTCAAAACTTCATATGTTATTGCATTAGTGCTTCATAACTAGGCTAAAAATGTCAAGGACAACATCCAAAATGAAGTCAAATAATAGTCTTCACAACTTAGACTCTACCCTGAGCTAGCTTAACACAAGTTATAACCTACAATAGTTCATACAAACTACATAAAGGAAAAGAAAAATAGGACAAAATCAAAAGGAAAACAACTTCACCTAAATACAAGATCTACATGAGGTAATTAAGTCATGTCACGAACCCAATCACTACACTGCACAAGGAAGACCAAGGGACATACCATCTTGTAACAACCCCCCCCCAGCACAAGCAAGGTGTTTGAACCTTTGACCTCAGTTCTGATACCAATTGTTACATTGGTGGTTGTCATTGCAACAAAATATTGACCTGTTAATGCCCGATACAACCACCAGATTTATACAAGATCCATAGGAGGCGGTTAAGCCATGCCATGAACCAAAGTATTGTGTTGTACAAGGAAGACCAAGGGACACACCATCTTGCAACATTTAGATGTTAGGGGTCCAATAAAAAATAGTTTGAATTTTAAAATAGTGAGTCCCCATCATTTTTGGATAAATCTATGAATAAAATATTATAATGATTTATTTTGTGTTAAATAATTTGGAGATAAAGTTGGTTCCTTAATACCATTTCGATGATTGGGCAATATTAGCCTTAAGGTTAAGCCAAGTCATATAAGAGGGTTTAATTCCTATCTTGATCCAATATTTGTACTGAATGAAAACTTTATTTCCTAAATTCAATTATTGATGTTCAAGGTGATCTTTAAGATTCTTAAGATTTAAGATATTCAAATAGAATATCAATTCTAAAGAGAACATATAGATAAATGAGAGTTTCTAGATCTAAAAATAAATTATATATTGTATTAAATTATCTTGTAGCGACGATAATACATACTAAAATAGAAATATCGATTCTAGTAGATCAAATAAAAAATGCTTAATTTTTTTTTGAATAAATATTATTTTTAATTAGAGAACCTATATAGAGATAAGAACCATAATTTCATTAGGTACATCAAAGCTTATCCATTCACCATGGTGGCATCAACTCAACTTTTCTGCTTATATGCATTTGCACATAAGAGTGGTAAGATCACATTTGAAGCTAAGTTAATTCCTAGACCTATAATCCAAGCCTTGAGGGTTCATGATGACCTTGGCTATGTGTTAGTGAATGAATTGACACTGATATCCTTGGTTATAGAGTTGTTCTTTTTAATATTATAATAAGGGCCAATTCATTTGCTAACAATTTTTGGCAACTCCATTGGGGATACATTGAGTAAAATATTTGAAGGTCGTATTTGGGTCATGCAACAAGATGGTGCTTCTGTATGATTTTTTTTTCTTGTGTTACATGTGGATCTAGATTGGATACAGGCCAAACAAGAGGATATTATTTCTTAGTTAAATACCCTCTCCCAGAGATATAGAAGGATTGTTACTAACTTTATAATAGTGAAATTTGTTTTGGAAGAGGAAGACGAAGGGGCTCAATGACCAAAAATTAGGGTAGTGGAATGACCTCCAAGAATAAAATTTGTGTATTACAATAATCCACCCCCTTGCTAGAATTAGTGTATGAATCCTCCTCCTACTCAACCTCTACCCAAGAATTGACCTAGGTTGTGACTTCTCTTTTACTCCTTGAAGGGAGTTGGAGGCTCTAAAATTTTATGGCTTCTATTGTTTGAAACCCTTGGGGTAATTGTGTGGGACCATTAGCCTTATCCCAATATAATGGTTCAACACATGGTTCAAAGAAGAATTTTTTTAATTTCTCTAGTAAGAACTTACAAGATCTTGAGGAACATATTTTTCCTATGACTACTATGAGTGAAATTTTATGGATTCAAGAATAAAATGTTTTTGTGAGAATTTTTTGTTGATAGCCTTATTGAAAGCAAAATAGAATGGTTTAGGGGTCTTGAAAAAGGGATATGTATAACTAGCTAGGGTGTTTTTGAGAAGAAGTTTCTTAGCCATTACAAAGATGTAGTTAATGTTGATACTTTGTTATGGTGGATTTTTTAGATTATGAAAGAAGAGAAAGATTCTATCTGAGATTTCTTTGATCACTTCAATCAGGAAATCCAACAGATTCCATCAACCAAACAACCAAGTAAGATAATTCAATTTCATATATTTATGCCTACTTTGCATCCTAAAGTTCAACTTATTTTAAAAAGGGATAAAATTTATGGGATTGAATAGGCACAATCAAAGGCAATAAACATTGAGGATAATTAATTACTTCTAGAGTTTGGAAACAAGATTATATTAAAGAACCTACTTCAATCTAGGAAACACCTAAGTGTATATTTTTGAATCATCATTATACATTAAACCAATCTTTCCTTGTCACTAAGAACATAAAACTAATATTTTTTGGTCCCAAACACTTCTAGAATCATAAAAACATGAGCAAGAGAAACGAAGGCCAAATTTGGGATGCTCAAGTATATAGTCTAGATTCTACTCAAATAGAAGGAGATCTTAGTTCATCAAGTAAAGAAGAAATTTTTTCTCCTTGGATAAGACACTGTCCCGCAATACATTCAGTTCTTCCTATTACTCCTAATTTTGATATGGATATTCATGATTCTCATTGGAGATATCACTTATCAGATTCTTTATGTATTCTTAAATATGAAACTTTTACATTTGAAAGTATTAACATTGAATCCTTAGACAAAATGAATTGACAAGATGATAATTCACATACTAAGGATAAGGTTACTATATGATTCATAGATATCAAGCAATTCATTGGTTCACAGTCTGATTCAGAAGAGTGGGATATTACTCTCACTCAAGAATGGTGTTATGAGAGTAATCTACATGATTAAGAGGAAAATGGGACAAAGTGGAATAAATATTCAAACCCCCTGTTCATTTTTGAAAACTCTTATGAAGTAAAGAGTAATCCCATGTTTGAAATTTCAGATTTTTGTAATGATGTGATAAGTGAATTTTTCAATTTTATGAATGTCGATAGGATAGATACTTGTGAGTCCATGAAAAATGGGGGTATATGTGAATTGGAAAATAAAGATGATTGTGATAGAACAATTCACAAACTATAAAGCATTATTGTTATGGTTGTAGAGGAAGAGACTAATTAGGAAGTGCAACTCATTATATCATCTAAGTCATCAAGGAAGGGTCAAAAGATTGTTTATGAAGAAGAGTCCATTCTGATGGCACTCTCAAATTTTGCAAATTTGAGATGCCTATTTCAAAAAAAATTGTCTCTCCACTTTCAAAGGTGCACCTGACAAGTCTACCTAACTGACCCACTTTGCAGGCTTGTATTTTGAAGCCTATTGATTGTCGTGCAAAATCCATTTGCAGGAATATTCAATTCATATATGTGAATGTGCATGTCAATTTTCAGCTTCCCACAATGAGTTCTAATAGAGTTTCTAAAAGTGAAGTTGGAGGGTTTTCACACTGTTCTGTTGTTTATAGACGTTCAGTTCTGCAAAGTTGCCTCCTATTTGGGCTTGGATTTCACAACCAGTTGACTGTCATGTCAAAATGAATGTTGTTCTGTGTTCTCCATACCTAAATGATCTCAGGTGTCAATTTTTAGAGCCTCATGATCTGATTCACTATTTTTAGCAGATCAAAACCGAATGCAGTTTGTTTAGTTTTACATCTACATTCCTGATAGCCTTTCTGAGCAGTCAACTTCGATCATTAATATCTTTCGGTCAACGATGTTTCAAGTAACTTCCTTTTGCATGTACTCAGGGCACTTAAATAAACTTATGTGTCTGATGGCAGCTCACCAGGAGTTGATTCACTATTTTTAAAAATTGGCAATTGGATCAGTTTGTGTTGGTTCAGAATTGTTGTTGTTTCAGAAAAGTTTGACTGAGCAACTTACATCTTTCACCTCATAACATGTTTCTCTGAGATGTTTGTTGCACTGTATTCTCGGGTCAAATGACTATATATCTTCAAGTTATCATTTCTTCATGAGGTCGTTTGACTAGTTTCCCAGATTGATTCCAAAGCCCACTTGGCCTATTTTGAGCATTTGGCAAAAGTGTCAGAAAATGGATTTTAATGGCAATCCAGTTTATCGTTTCACTTCTAGAACATCCTAAAGCACTCAGAAGTTGTGTCAAGTCAATTTGATTATGAAGCTTGTTTGAAAACAAAAAAAATTAGTCGGACCCACATGGAGCCTAACATGCTTTGCATAATTGTGAGGTTCGTTTCTAGTAAATGGTTGTGAATTCAAGGGCTTCTGTGTTATGGAAGCAGAGGAATATGAGAAAGTAGTGTTTCACTCAAATGGCCATGGATCTTGCAGTTATGGTCTAGGCTCCAAGCAGATCAAAACAAGGAAGAATCAAAACATAAAATGATGAGGTCCTTTCTTAAGTAAATTGACAACTCAAAGTTTTGAAGCACTCTTTTGTGAATCAAAGAAGCGAATGTTCATTCTCCGATTTGCCTAATAAATGCAAAATTCAAATATATGACAAGAGCATTGATGGTATTAATATTTGGTGTAATGTCAAATAAGTGGATAACGTTGCAAAAAAAATTAATCTTGCTGAGTTGTTGAAATAGTTTAGGTGAAGGCATAGTCCAATGTGAAGATTGAATGAGTTCCAACTAGGGTTAAGGATGGAGAGTCATGTTTTCATCCTGCACCTTTTGAGTAATCCGCTCCGCTAGAAATGTAAGAATGCTACAATGCCTTATGAATTTGATGATGGTGCCAAGTTCATTGGTACAAATTATGTGAGGTGCTTCAGTATCATTGCTCCATAGAGAAAATGCATTGAAAATATTTAAAAAAAAAACTCTCAAACCTATGCAATGAACAGATCCCACCACTGTCAACGCAAGAGGAGACAAGGGCGCGACCCAAAGCAAAGAGTATGAATATCCACCAAAGCACAAGTGTGCGGGCATGGGAGAAGGTTTGTGCAGTGGTGGAGGAGCCAATTCATAGGCAAGGCAGATGAACTATTTAACAAAGCCCTCAATGAATGTGGGAGAGGTTGTCAGGTATTGTGCGCGACCTAAAGGGGACTGTGTGCTTTTTGCAAAGTGGTTTATTGATAAGTTAAAAATGTTCAAAGGCATGCATCTATTTGAAGCTAAATTAGACTCACTCCATCGATGCCATGAGATCATGCAGGGTATGTTGAATATGCCTTAGTAACTGTTAACAAAATGCAAATTGCTAATCTAATGAGGGGCACCATCATTGCGGACATGCACAAAGTGAATTTGTTGAAAGGGCTCGAACCTTTGATGGAGGAAGGTCAACACCAAAAGAAATGCAATAGGCGCAGCCATGAGAGGAAGATCCAAGGCGTAGTAAAGGGGTTGAAATGCTCGAGATCACAACCAAGTCTTTGGACACCCCTCAAAGCAAATAGAATCAACAGCCAGCCAGAGAGAAGCGATCCACTAGAGGCAGCCATGGCACTGACAGGGAAAGACACCATGGGGCGCATGATGGATTTCTTGTAGAGGCATCAAAGACTCTCAAGCAAATGCAATGGAGCAGTGCACAAGGAAATGGGAGGTGCACTGGCAAAGGGTGGGATCAACGACCAAGAGTGAAGATGGAAATGCAGCCAAATCTGGGCCATCTATTGCAAACCTCACAACAATAATGATGACATATGCAGAAGATGTGTGAGGCTTGCGAGATTGAGGGACTTGGCAGGTGTGGGCCCGGGAAATATTATGTGCACGGGATGAAATTTTTTCACCTCAGTTTAATTATTGAAGAGGTTTCCATTTTAAAAGCCAAGCTTTTAAAATAAAAAGCATGAGGTTTTTAGTGGCCCCGTAAAATATTAAAGGCCCCTCTTTTAAAATACAATATTTCAAGTGAATGTGGGGAATAAATTAAAACCTAACATTTGATTTTAAAATTCTTACTTAGGTAAGTATTAACGGCATGGGTAGGTTTTTCTTTAAAGCCCAGGATGCAATTAGGTGAAAATATTTTAAATCTTACCCTATTAAATAATGGGATTTTACATGTCTCAGGTAAAGGGAAAACATACCTGGGAGAAATTTCCTTACTGTGGAATATTTTAAATGTTTGTTGGGAAAACATATTAAAATGAAGGCAATATTTTGCCTTGTGAGATAAAGTGATTTTATTAAATAGATCATTTTATTTGTGAGAGGTAAATAATGCAAAAGCATAGTGGAAATTAAAATGAAGGCTCCATTATAAAGTTAAATACTTTATATTGGCTGGAAATTACAAGTAATAATGTGTAGTAAGTAAAGAAAGGTAGAAACAAAATTTTCACGGGAAAGAGGATATTTTCCAGCTAGGTGAATTTGGTTATTCTCCACATGGGCATGTTTTTGGTTATTGAGTAATGATGAGCAGGGGGAGTTTTTGAGAGAATAAGTTTTTTTCTGTAGAGGAAGAGAGATGAGACATTATTTTTAGTTGGTGATCAACGGTGTATGAAGCTTCCAGATGGCATCTCCATATCAGTTCTAGGGCTGCTCCTATTTCCTTATATTTTCTATATCTTCTTTTCTCTTCTCAATTGTAAAGGGTTTCGAGTTTTTATATTGGGCTGGGTAGATAGAGAATTGTAATTTCTAAGTCATTGTTTGAGTCTATAAGCTGTAATTTTCTGAATTCATGAGTAAATACAACTAGTTTATGCAATTAACATCATGAAGGTGTTCCCACATTCATGAATATCATCAAATTGTCTCCATATTTGTAAAATTTTAGTCATGTAAATTCAATAATACAAAGTGTCTTTGAGTTTATCATCTCAAGTTTCATGAGGTTGTTTTTATTTGTTCATTGTTCTATTTCAAAGAAATGGTTAAAATGCTTTGAGCAGGTGATTGTGATTTCAGGTGTGCAAACGAGATTTGATAAGAAGAATTTGATTGACATCAAGAGAAGGATTGTTGGTGCAAGGCACTAATAGCTGATGCAAAGCATCAACAATTTAAATCCACTGGTTGAAGACTGTTTGCTAAGGAATTCATTTTATGTGTTTGACTCCATGGCCCAGAAGTGGCACTAATCTTTTATTCAATTTTGTGCATCTCAGAAAAAAATTTAAATGCAAAATCATTTTTAATTTTACTATGTTATTTTGTGTCCTGCTTTCCAATCACTGAGAGAGGGTTGAGTTACTGAGAATTTAGCCAAGTTTGAAGTTGTCAATGCTTCCCTTAGTGTATTTTCATTGGGAATTATCTACTTTATAAAGCAATGTTAGTGTATGAGTGAATTAAGTTTTGGGCATTGTATAGGTTTACCCAGCTTGGTCCTGCAGAGCTAGAAGTGTAGGAGATGTCAGTCTTTGACTGAATTTTGTCAGTTGGCCACTAGCCTTTGTGGTTCTTTAATATAGAGGTTGGCTACCTCTTAGAGAATTACAAATCCTAGCTAGGTTGTATTTTTAAACACCAACACATTCAAAAGGTGAAACATTTAGAAGATGTGATAAATGACAAGAGAATCACAATACAAGGTCAGTTCCTCTGAAAGAAGTTTTTGATGAGAAGTAGCTATTCAGAAGCATAATGGTTGGAAAGACTTTTCTTAGTGGACTCAGAGCTTTATGGGAAAACTTATTTTCTACCATGCTTCATAAATTGCATGGAAACATTGGATTTTTTAGGCTTGGATTGCTCTTCTCTCAGCTAGTTAATGGTTTTTTATGAGTAGCTTTCCTTCCTTTTTGGCAGGATTTCTCGTACCTTATACATAGTCTCAATTTTGGTGTGTTAGTTTGGTTTGCATCTATTTTCTCTTTTTGGTTGTTTTGTTTTGTTTTGGTCATTTTCCTCCCAAATGACTCTGTTGTCAAATGGATTAAGCATTGGCCTTTGAAATGCCTTATTGGGTTCTTGGCTACATCCTAATATTCTTTGTTCCTATATAGAGCCACTATTAATTCAATTTTGGTCATTACTTCTAAACAATTGAAGAAAAAATAAAAATTATTTCACGATAATGTGAGATATTTGATTTTATCTAAATGTTTATATGGAAGTAAGAAACATATTCATGTTGAGCCTCAAAAGGTAATTGGGAGGAATGATCATTTGGTTTTAGGCATAAAATTGAGAGGAATGGTCATTTTATTTTAGGCATAAACTTAATGAGGATATTGATTGTTCACAAAAATGTGATTATCTAAAACTTTAAGACAATACATATTTATAAGAGATGCCTCATTTAGTAGAGAATTGAATTAATTTCAAATATATTCGTTAATTATTTCATTGTTATATAAATTCATTAATTTATTGTTATAAATATGGGATCTATTAAGTAGTCATTTGTGTTATTAATATTACATTATATTTTAATAATTAGTTTATAGTATGTTGTTTATATGAAATAGTCTAAGATTATTAAGATAAGTGGGTGGAAAATTTGTCTAATTAAATTGGTAAATTATATTCTCATTAAATATTGTATTTAACAATTGATATAGTTTGAAATGTATTATATAACATATCCTTGTCTATAATTCTATACAAATATAAAATATATCTTTTGAAAATATTTTTTTATTACAAACAAAAAAATCTTAAAAAAAAGATTATACAAAATAACTCACTCTTTGAATATTTTCTTTGACAAATGATGTACACCATAAAAAAACTATATGAAAAACTAGTGATATTAGAATATTATTTAACTTGCGCATGATAAAAGTTAACCAAATTAATTTGTTTAAATTATTTAATAATTTTTTATATTATCTTGAAAACTAATACAATTTATTAACTTTTAATAAATTATTTTAATATTTAATCAAGTAGATGTCCAAACTTTTATCCCTTTCGGTGACCCACGTTATATTCCACCTTGCTAGGACATCATTTTAATCCGCATTTAAGTCCAATTGGTTGGGTAGTAGCACAATTTGTTGTGAGATATTTTCCGAAGTTAATTGTTATGGAAGTCATATAAGAATGGAGACTAGGAATAGAAATTGTAACTTTGATTTTTCTATTATTGGCTTCACATGGGCCAGGGTAAATTTGTCGCCGTCGTACCTGCCATTTCACAGACAATTCTTTTTCCTTTCACCAAAATTGTACCTTTTCCAGGTTCCCACACAAGTAAATGCCCTGCAAACTTTAACCTCGTTCCTGAGAGTAACCAGAATCCTCTAGGTATACCGGAGTAAATCAAATCATCTCTGGTTCATATCAAATCAAGGTTAGCTGATTGTATGCTTCTCATATGCATTAACTGAACATGGCTTCCATGGATTTATTATAATATTTACTTTTGGTATTATAGCTCCCATTGGGGAGCTTTAATGAGGTTAAACAACTTTGGTTTAATTAGGTCGAGGGCAGTTCGAAAGCCTTCATGGGTCGGGGGAAGGTTCAGCTGAAAAAGATAGAGAACAGGACCAACAGGCAAGTTACATTCTGTAAGAGAAAAAACGGATTGTTGAAGAAGGCTTGGGAGCTCTCAGTGTTGTGCGATGCAGAAGTGGCTGTCTTTCTCTTTTCCAACAGTGGGAGGCTCTATGAGTTCGCCAGTAGCAGGTACTTTGATCAAATTTACTCTACTTCACTAACTATATTAGATATATGCTGTTATCATCTATTAGGAGTATGGTTATGTTTAAGCTGATTGATTATTCCTATTCATGATCAAAGCAGCATATTGGGGTGAGTATCAAGCACTATATCTACATACCTAAGATTGAATAATTGCAATTTATTTTCAGTTAGTACATATGGTGCTTTCAGCTGTGTTCAGTGCCCTTTGACATTTATCATAATTAGATTTGGCTATGGTCTGAGGGCTTTGGCGTAACAAGTGGTTGTTTAATATGCCTCTTAATTTTCGATTACTGTGCGACCCAGGCGATTGCCATAATAGTCTGACATAGAAACTGTAAAAAGATAACTAAACACATAAGAATCTGACAATGAAACTGTAAAAAGATAATTAAACACATACTAATCTGACAATGAAACTTATTCATGGTCACTAGCTTTGTGAGAGAATATGTGATCTTATTCAAAGAATTAAATTTATCTAACAAGACCTTATCATTCTCTACCGTTTATCACACAGTGATAAAAAACATCAACATTCTTAGTACAAGCATGATGCATAGAATTCAGGGCCAAGCATATGTCATTTTGACTAGATCACATCCAATCCTTGCAATCTTGCAATCAAAACCAATACGTGTACCAAGTCTTTGTAATGATACTACATCCTTAGAGGCATGTGTAGTATCTATATACTTTGCTTCCATGGTGGAAAAAGAAATAGTAGTTTTTCTTTTACTCATCCAACTCATTGCACCTCAAAACTGAGAAAAACATAGCCACCAGTGGGCCTTCAACAATCTAAGTTACTCACCCAATTAGTATTAACAAAACCTTGTATTTTTAGTGACTTAAACATATCATTAGTATCATGACAAAAAAATAGTAATAAGTTCTTTGTAAATATCTAAACACTCTTTAAATAAAATTTCAATTCTCTTTACTAGGGTTAGAAATAAATATGCTCAAAACACTCACTGCTTGGGAAATATGTGGTCCAGTACAAATCATCACATACATTAGACTACAAATGACACTAGCATAAGGATCCTTACACGTCTTTAAAATCATCATCTAAATTATGACACATAAATACTTATGATGTGGGCAAAAGGGATCTAGGGTCTAAATCACACTTTCTCCTACATCATATTGGAAGGAACCAAATAAGATCACAAACACCAAATTTGATGCTAACCACTATGTAAGAACATGAATGGTTGATCAGGGTTTTGGTTCTTTTATTAAGGGGTTAACTGATTGTTGATAATTGACTGAGTTTGATGATGTAAATGTGTATCTAGGTTAATTATTCAACTACTACAAACTATTATGATTTTTAAAAAACATAGCATAAACATAAAAAAGAAGCTATAAAAGAATAGAGTGTAGAGATAAAGGAACCTGCCATATCAATTTGAGCTTAAACTAGTTGGATAGAGGTGTTGGCACTCTAGACCTAGAAATACCTTCAGAATCATAATTTAGATCCCTATTGGTCAATGTATGTAGCTTCTTCATTTTTTTACTCAGTTTCAAAACTTTGTTTATCGATGATTAATTCCACTTTCCCCAATTTATTGACATGTACAACTTGAATTCTTAATTGACCAACTAGACCTTCAATATTTTCCCAAATTTTATTTATATCTATCACCTGCACACAAGAGATGAGAGAAAGGGTTGTGCCATATAGGGTCTTTCCTAAGTGAAACCTTATTTTTGTGTTTCTACCTCCAAAACAACTGTGATGATGTAAAAAGAGTTCTTAGCCTAGGTCAAGAAGAGGCAAATGGACCAAGGAATGATAAATTGATAAGTGTTGTAACTTACCACTCAGATATGCATTTCTTTATATACTAAATTCATTATACTCCACACATTCAATGAGAATTGGATGCTTCGTTTGAAGTGTTGTAAGTGTTAGTGCACACAAAAGAAATGGACATGAAACATGAATAAACTCACATGAGAACTTGATGCATTCCTAATATGATGCTTGACTAAAATAATGTTGCAATAATTTTTCTGATTCTTCTCTTCACTACTTTTTAGGATGCTCAATTGTCACTCCAAAATGCTAGAGTTCCTTAGGATTTCAAATGGTGAAAAAGACATATTTATATTCATTTCTTAAGTTTTCCAAAAAAATAATTATTGATAGCCAAAAAGTAAAATCAAATTTCTAAATGTTAAAATTCTAGTAATGCCATGTTCAAAATATGACCAAAATATGTTGGATAGGGGTGCTAACACCCTAGTATAGACCTATTTTGGGTTTTTGAGTATCATTAAATAAAAATTTATTTATAATTCCCAATTTAACTTATTTCCTAAATATGGTCATAAAATGAGAAAATTGAGAGCATAAATAGGTTTAGGCACATACAGGGTAGCTAAACCTAGTGTGAAATTATCAAGTGTGACAATTTATGATGCTACAATGTTAAAGAAGGCTTCTAGAAATGTATGCAGATCAAAACAACACCTTCACAAAAGAGAGAAGCAACAAATGAAGAGGTTATTTCACCAGAAGTGAAAAAGAATAAATTGAGATGAGATACAAATATACAAGAGCCTTGCTTATATAGGAAAGGTGAGAAATAAGATTATATAGGATCATGATAAGTGTCTTAATCCTCACATGAGACAACTAAGTCATAACAACCTAGGACACAAACATTAAACCTTCAATGTAAAATATTAAATGCATGAGAGAATTATTAAATGCCTAGTTAACTACAAACTAATTAATAAGACATGGCCCCATTAATACTAGTTTCTAGAATTCCAACTAGGAAACATAACTCCTAAGTAAACTTATAATAATGTGAATAGGTCCTCACTAATAACTAATTAGGAAATAACCCCATTCACACCAACACCCCCCCCCCTCCCCCCCCTCCCATAAGTGCAACTTGGGAGTGTAGTTATTATGCAAATGATGTAAAGATGCAAGAATGGGTCCTGAATACAAGGCCATGGTAGGTACCCATGTACAAATGCAAATGCAACTAGTCTCTCACAAATGGAGAAAAGGAGAAAACCTAGTGGGACAAAGCTCCTCCCCAAAAAAGAGAAAACAAGATGGACTAAGAATCCTAAAAATTAATGTCCCAAAAAGAATAGGAACATGAAGAACATAATTGAAGCATGAAGAAGCTGCAAACAATTCTAAAGATGGTTGTTATAGTGTTGAAATTGAAGAACCTCCTCTGAAAATATGATAATCATGATCAAGAAGACAACAATCTGCATGAGTTCCCCTAATGACACTACTTAAACAATGATCAGATGACAAAAAACTTAGAAAAAAAAATGTCAATCAAAAATATAGATGGCACATGAATCTACAAGAGTGATCCCAATGACACTACTAAACCAATGTAAGTTGAAAACACAATTGGCAATAGTCTAAAGAACATTGATCAAACATGGATAAAAGGTTGCATCTATAAAATAGGAATGCAAGAGTGTCCATATGGTAAATGCTTCATCTCACCAAAATGCATGGGTAACTAGTCACTGCATCCACCTAGTACATAGGAATAAGTACTAGATACATAGCTCACTCCTAAGAGAAACCAAGGAAGATTTAGCACAAACAATATAATTACCCCCATAATGCTGACTTAGGAGAGGCATGGAAGATCCACTAAAACTTTTGTATCACCATGTAATGCATGAAGGAAAAGAAACAACATCTAAAACTACACAAGAAAGTACTTGAAATTGGAAAAATGGTGTGCAAAAACAAGACATACATGCCTAGGGAAAGAATCACATAGATTCAATCTTGTCATGGAGGAACTCTCACTTGAGAAAGGTGTGATGGAAAATAACAAAGGCACTACATAACCCCCCCTACCCCCCCCATGGCACTTTATAATTCAGTGTGAGTACAAAATATGACACAAACTTATGTGCAAAATCCCCAAAATACATGTATAATAGTGTGGCACTTTATCTCAATGCATTTACATATAAAAAACTACTTACAAGTAATGCTCAAAATATCCACAAAGGACAAAATACTGGAAATACATAGCCCAAATGAAGTGCAGAGAAAATGAAAACCTTATGCAAGGAAAAAAGGAAATAGTGCATGCACTAATGAATTTTCACATCTTCCTATGTGATGAAAAATAACCTCAAATCTATGTAGAGGATGAAATTAGCTTTTCGACAATATAAAGTTTTCAAAAAACATACATTGTATGCTCAAGTTATGATTTTTTTTTTAAAGTTATAAATTGTGTCAACTGACAATGTAGAAATGACCATTCTAATTTGATTTCTGTAAAAATTACTTCTTGTGTGCAAAAACTAATGGATACCCAGATACTATTTTGATGCTACCAATAAAACCCAAAAAGTGTTTTTGAATAGAAAAACTAGAACATGTGATTTGGTAAAAACAATAAACTTCATCTATAGGAAAGATAGTTGTGCTAGGCTATTTGATAGTTGTTTCTATAGAATTCACTCACTTTTTATAGAATAAAACAAAAACCCATAAATATCTTTTTGATCGAGCAAGTAGAAGATGAAAAAATAAATTTCTTTTGACCTTCAACCTGTAGAAAAATGATGTGTGATGCTTTTTGCATAGTCATTTTTGTAGAATCTTCTCAATATCTACAAAATCTAGTAGATACCCAGATGAGACTTCAATGTTGGCTACAAAACCCAAAAATCATTTTTCTTATAAATGAGCAGAAGTTGAATTTCTGAAGCAAAAATGAAATTGGCTCCAATAAAAATAACTCCAACAAAAGCTTTGATCTCACACATCTCTGGAAAACACTCTCAATGAAAGAGAGTTGTAGATGAACGCTTTGATACCATATTAAAGAAAGATTCCAAGAACGTCTACAAACCAAAGCAACACCTTCACAAAATAGAGAAGCAACACATGAAGAGGCTATTTCACAAGAAGTGAAAAACAATGAATTGAGATGAGATACAAATGTACAAGAGCCTTGCTTAAATAGGCAAGGTGAGAAATAAGATTAGACAAGATCATGACAAGTGTCTTAATCCTATCACATGAGAAAAATAAGCCATAACAACCTAGGACACAAACATTAAACCCTCAATGCAAAATATTAAATGCATGAGAGAATTATTAAACGCTAGGATAACTACAAGCTAATTAATGAGACATGGCCCCATTAATACTAGTTTCTAGAATATCAACTAGGAAACTTAACTCCTAAGTAGACTTATTTAATAATGTTAATAGGTTCTCACTAATAACTAGAGTTAGGAAATATCCCCATTCACACCAACATACAAAACTAATCTTAATTCTAAAAAAAGAAATATTCACTGACCTATAGTCATGCATATAAAATATTCACAAAATGGTATCAACATAATTACTCTAGAATGTAAACAAAGTTTTTTATGTAGCTAATCCTTGTTGATCTCCATCCCAAGGATATATTTAGTAGCCCCTATGTCCTTCATATCAAATGTGCTAGAAAGATTAGCCTTGAGCTCCCTAATCATTACCTTGTTGTTACCCATTGACATTATATCATCAACATACACAATAATAATTAGTACAGATGATCATCAATAATCTTAAAATAAATACAATGATCCTCCTTGCTCCTAACAAAATCTAAATACAATGTAAATGCATCAAAATTTTGTAAATGAGGAGATTAGTGGGTAATGAACAAGAGATAATTTCATAATTATTCTCTTTCGCACTTTAAGTTCTACAAGAGCTAGGGGGTATCCCTTTTCACTATCAATGGGTTTTACCAAACATATACCAGTTGAAATAGTAGAGATTTCCTCATAAGTATGTCAGTAACATATGAAAATCTAGCAAAATCAGTTGGGTTATTGGAGAATTATCTATTATTGGCTTTGAGATCATATAACTTAAGAATAAATTAGAGATACTTCTCAAATGGAATTTTATTTAGGTTTCTTTCTATTTGATGGTCAAAAATTAATAAAATTGATTAGTAGCTTATTAGGATAACAAAGTTAAATTGAAATTTATAAATGTTTATTTCTATCAAATTAAATAAATTTAGTGGATTAATTATATCGTTTCCATGCAATAATACATCCTAGTTACTAAATTCACCTACAATTATAATTCTTGATCCTTACTATAATACAAAAATCTAAATATTTTGTATAGAGAATTTAGTCTACTACTTGAATAGAAGCAACAACAAAAAAACAACACAAGAAATTTTCATAGATATACTCAAATATTCTTGATTATTTAATTTATAAGAAATTCAGTGTACAATTTTTGAGACAATTGCAAAGGAACATATGTCAAAATGGGGAGATTTGGGTTCTTTCTATTTAAATGGCGATTCACCAATAATTTACTATAAATAGAAAGGGGAAAATTGGATATAATGCACCTATCTCCCTTTATCTCATTAGGAAAAAGAGATCCTTTAAGCCAAGGTTGACTTTCAGCCCTTAGGTGAGTCAACCTTGAAGGAGATCTTGTTGATTTACTTATGATCTAGGATGAGGCAAATTTGTTGAAAGAACACTTTTGGGAGAAAGATTAAAAATAGTAAATAAACCCAAAAATACAAAGTAACATTTGAAATCAAAAGATTAAACCTTAATCTACTGAAACTTACAACTTTTTCGTAAATCTAAGAAGGTTAAGTATTTTTGCACCTTTCACCAAAATGTTGTTGTTGAGTGTCCTCTAGGACTAATTTTCCCAAGGGTGAGTAGTTCCAACTACAAAACACACAAGAGAGAAAAAAATGTTTTCAAACCCCATTTTGGTAATTAAACCTTGAATTGGAACAATGAAACATGAAAGGAATGATTAATGAACAAGTGCTAAGTTGCAAGTCACCAAACCTTTGATTTGAAACCCTTGAAGGACTTAAACTTGATCAATCTCTCCAAGGTCTTTATCTTGCATGAAGTGGCTTGATTGATGTTGTGATCTTGATGCTTTAATTTTGACTTGAATGCTTGAAACCTACATCAAAATGTTAACTCCAAGAACATGCATGATGCTTGATAACTTTAACATGATGCTTGAGATCTTGAATGCTGCAAAACTATTTTGAGAAATCTTCCCTTGAACACCTTTGACAATAATATTTTCTATACTTTTTTATCTCATGAATTTCTAGCTTACTTCTAGGATTTTAATTGTTAAAATGACCTTGCTTTTATAGAAAATTTTCTAATTTCCTAAAAATTAAACATTACAAGCTGACACTTAAAACTTGAATTTAGGACCTTAAGATGTCACCAAAAACATGTTTAAATTTTGAATTTGTGATCTTAAGGGGGGCCCATTCACCCAAGGGTGAATTGGTCCTGACCTTAATTATCATGACCTATTCATTTTGGGGTGTTAATAATAATAAATGAACTATTTAAATAATAATTCCCCTTTCAAAAATTGCAATTAATTAGGCTTATAGATGCATAATTTAGGCAATTAGAGGCTTAACTAAGTCCAATTTACTAAGGGACCCAAACATAGTGTGAAAATGTAAAGGAGTAAATTTTTCATCAATACATTTATCCCCCACTTTAGTGAGAGGATGAGCCTTTCATCAGACTCACACTAAAGTAGTCAAGCAAGCATCAAGAGAGGTCTATTTGTACAATTGCTGGAAAGATGAGACAACAAAGGTCAAGGAGGATGATCAAGCCCTCAAGATCTAAGATCTCACAAAAAACCAACAAAGGCACAAATAGACACATGCCTATGTTAAATATGCAACAACAAGACAAGATACACAAGCATACAATGTCAAAATTCTAGAGGAAAGAAGAGGGGTGGATCAAGCCTTGACTATTTTTCCAATTGGTATGGATCAAGCCTTATCTATTTGTCCAAAAACATTTACACGTGGAAACCCATTGTCCACTATGCAAACCAAATATGCTCACATGGGCTAGTGAAAATATGTTGTACACTAGGTGAGCCCCCAAAAGTGGCTAATGAAAAGTCATGCTAGTTCTAGGCTCCCATTGTACTAACCATACCAAAGTTATACCTCCTGATAACTTTGATAATCTGCCACACAAAAGGCTCCACTTAAAAGAAATTTGTGTTATGATTGGTGCCTTGAAAAATATAAAGTCTCCACTAGCAAGCAAGTTGTGTTATGCTTGGTAGCCTTGATACATGCAATATGATATTTAAAGGGGTTTTTGTTAGTTCATTAAAGGTATCACCTTTGGGAACATCATGCCTAATTTATCTAAGAGAGGACTAGTCGAGGATGAAATATTCATAACTTAGGGAATGCAATTCGTAGCATCACCACTAAGAGGAATGCCATATGCTTACAAAGGGCACAATCTTGAAGGAAATCAAACCCAGTGAAAACATCAAGAAGACACATCACGTGAAGTAATAAGAACACACTTTGAAGTAAACAATGAGGGGGGATGTGTATTCCCCCACTTTAAGGAAATTACTATACACCATGCTATGAGAAATTAATTTAAAGTAGAAAATAGTAAATGCCAATATATGAGAGGTTTATTTGGAAAGATGGTGCAGGAGCACCTAGACAAAATAGTTCATTTGTTTTTGGAATTTTTTGCTTTTCTTCAATTAAGGTCATGTGGACCATTTCTCTAGGAGTTAGATCTGGAATAAGGCTAGTCATTAGCTTTTAGTAGTAGTTGATAGCTATTTGGAATGGTTAAGCTTTGAGGTTTAACACTAAATGTTAGTGGTTAGTTGGCTTTTAGCATTTTACCAAAATGAGCATTTGTAATGACTAACCGGCCTTGGAGATTTAAAGACTCGAGCATAACTATTTTGGATGGGGTAGTTAAGGTTGGCCTTGACCATTGTGCAGGTGGGAAAAAGTGGAGAGCATTTTGTATGGTTTGAAACTTTGAAAACTAATGAAAAAACAGTGAGAAGTGGTTACAAATTCTGTGTTTTCTTGGATAATTGGTTGATCAAGAATGATCAAACCTGTAGAATTCTTTAGACAGTGATAATTGCTTTGTTTATTTGTTGGTTTGTTAGATTAAAGAGTGTGAGTTCATTTGCAGGTGTTTAGATTACAATTTGTTTTGATTTCCTTGTTAATTCTGTGTTGACTGGTAAAGTTAGCCAGTATGGAGTTCTAGACTCTTTTCCCACCGTACCCAGTGTATGGTTGCTTGGGAAATGGAGCTAGACTCCATGTACATAGCTAGGATAGGTGTAGGGGTGTGTAGGAGTGCAGGAAAGATGGCAAAGAACTACTCCTAGGCGGGCTTGACAGTGCCCGACTAGGATAGTCAAGTTTACCAGTGCTAAAAAGCACTTCATTTGCAGGGTTGGCTTCTCCAAGGTAAACCCCATGGTAGAAGGGTGGAGGAAGGTCCCACAATGGCTAGGACCCAAGGAGGAGGCTTCAATATTCAAGGAACCAAGACAAAGCTTTGACAGACCTACCGGGTGGACAGGGAATAGAGAAAAACCTAAAGAATGCAAAAAGAGAAAGAACGGTCCTGTGTACTGCTAGTCAAGGAGAAAAGGCTTTGGAAGGTTTTAAAGGATGGTATAAGGACTAATAATCCAAGAGAAAGATTGAAGGTTCTATGGGAAATTTAGGAGCAATATTTAGTTTTCCTCGGCCAGGAGGCCAAAAAAGGGCTCAAGGCTAGTAGCCTTTTCCAAACCCTAACCAAGGGTTTCTTGAAAGCGATGGAGGAATGAAGGTGAAAGGAGATCTAAGAGGCATGATAGGATTCCTAGAAGCATGAAAACATGAAATACTAACCCTGCAAAGACTTAGAGAAGCATGGTGTGAAATTGGCCTTTAAGAAGGATTAAGGGTCAGTGAGGACAGCAAGCAAGTAACAAGAATTGAGTGGTTTTGTTTGACAAAGGTTGGAAGAGGGGATGGCCTAGAACCAGGGATGTCTGCAAATGTGTCAGAGCCTAGAGGTTGGGTGGTGAAAGAAGCCACAACAGGGATTTGCTAAGGTGAGACCCGGAGCTTGGAAGTGTGAGTCTTCCAACCAAACCCTCTTTACACCAGATTGGTATTAGAGCAAGTTAAAGATTTGGGAAGAAATCTTGTATGTCAGACTTGGAATCAAGTGGTTCCACAATCATGGTGACAAATGTTGAGTTGGAAAAGAAGGTTGAAGACCAAGAAGAAGACAATAGGAGATTTAGGGAAAGATTGGCACAATTGGAGGAAACATTAAGCAATGTCCCAAACAAGGATGAAGAGGACAATAAAAGGGTACCTAAGCAAGAAGAGGTTGGAGAGGAGGACAAGATCCCTGAACCTGACCCTATTCTATAAGAGGAGCCTTTCTTGAAGGCATTGAAAGCTTTGAGTGGGAAGGCACTTGAAGGAATCCCAATTTTTAGTGGAAAGATGGAAGCCGAACTAGTCATGGATTGGATAGAAGGCATGGAGAATCACTTTGAATGTGATGGAGTCATAGAGGCACAGAAAGTAAAGGTGGATAAATCCAAACTAAGAGGATCAGCTTTAACATGGTGGAAATTCATCCAAACAAAAAGGGAGAAGGAATGAAAGACACCCATCTCTACTTGGAAAGGTATGGTTGCAAAAGTGAGAGAAGCCTACATGCCTGATGACTATGAAATTCAATTACACAAGAAGAGACAAAGCCTAAGGTAGAAAGAACTAGATGTAAACACATATACTAAAGAATTCCAAAAGCTTTGTATGAGGTCCAATGTGACAGAGGATGAGGGCCTCAAAGTGGCTAGATATCTTAATGGTTTGAAGTGGAATATCCAACAGGAGATGGCTCTTTTGAGTCCTAAAACAGTTCATCAATGTTATCAACTGACTATTAAGATTGAGGAAAGGAACAAGAGGAAGCAAGATCAGTCTTCTAGGGGTAGAGGCAAAGGAAGGGATCAAAGAGATCAAAGAGGACAGTGTGGAGGTTACCAGGGTAGAGGTAATGATCAAAGAAACCAAGGAGAATCTAAGCTCACTGAACATGGAGGTGAAACATCTTCAAGAGGAGGATTTAATAGAGGAAGAGGACCTCAATGAGGTTCAAATAGAGGAAGAGGAGCAAGCAGAAGTAACTCTTACTTTGCCACCATGAAGTGTTATCATTGCAATCAAATGGGACACCCAGCTTATAGGTGCCCGAAGAAATTTTCTTCTTCAAGCAATGAAAAGAGAGTGGCCATTGCACAAGAGTACACCATGAGTCCTAAGACAACTGAGATTATTCATATTGAGTTTGAAAATGGAGAGAGTTTGATGTTTAGAAGAGTGCTGATAAGGCAATCAGTCAAGGAAGAACCTAAGCAAAGAAGAGCTCTATTTAGAGTAAGGTGCAAAATTCTTGGTAAAGTATGCAAGGTCATTGTAGATTCTGGTTCTACAGACAATATAATCTCAGAGGAGGTAGTAACTAAACTGAAATTGTAGAAGATACCTCATACTAACCCCTACAAGGTCACTTGGCTAAACAAAGGGCAGAGTGTTTTGGTTAATGAGCAAGTAATAGTGGAATTTTCAATTGGAGGTTATAAAGACAAGTTAGTTTGTGATGTTTTGCCCATGGATGCATGCCATCTGCTATTGGGCAGACCATGGCAATATGATAGGAGTGTTGTGTATGATGGTAAAGAGAATACAATTACATTTAAGAAGGATGGAAGAACCTTTAAATTGCAGTCACTGTTCGAGGTAGATGAAGGATAGTCCAAGACACCAAGTGTGCTTCTTAGTAGTGGAAAAGAGTTCCTCAACACCCTACATGAAGGTGGAGAAGGATATGTTGTGTTGTTGCAGACCAAAGAGGAAGAGAAGATGGAAAACCTAGTCATACCAAAAATAGTCCAGAATTTGCTTGATAAGTACAAAGATATTGTAAGTGATGGTACACCTGCAACCTTACCTCCAAAGAGAGCTATTAGCCATCAAATAGACTTCATACCTAGAGCATCATTTCCTAACAAAGCAGCCTATAAGTTGACACCGGATCAGAACTTGGAAGTAGCTAGACAAGTGAAAGAATTGTTGGATTAGCAGTTGATACAAAAGAGCATCAGCTCATGTGTAGTACCAGTAGTTTTGGAAAGAAAGAAGGGAGGCAAATGGAGGTTGTGTACTGACTCTAGAGCAATCAATAGGATCACAATTAGGTACAAGTTTCCAATTCCTAGGATTGAGGATTTAATGGATTGTCTTGGAGGGGCTCAATACTACACAAATTTGGATCTAAAAAGTGGATACCATCAAATCAGAATTAAGGATGGTGATGAATGGAAGATAGCATTCAAGACAACATATGGTTTATATGAATGGAGAGTGATGCCAATTGGCCTTTCCAATGCACCTAGCACGTTCATGAGACTAATGAATGAAGTGCTTAAGGATTTCACAGGGATTTTTGTGGTAGTCTATCTTGATGACATACTGATTTTCAGTAAGACAATAGAAGAACATTTGAAGCATGTGGAGATGGTTCTTAAAAGGTTGCAAGAAGAGAAGTTGGCAATCAATCTTGAGAAGTGTGAGTTCTTCAAACAAGAACTTGTGTACTTGGGTTTTGTAGTGTCTAAGGGATCATTGAAAATGGATCCAAGCAAGGTGGAGGAAATCATAAACTGGCCTACACCAACCATAGCAACAGAGGTAAGGAGTTTCCATGGATTGGCCCAATTCTATAGGAAATTCATAAGAAATATTAGTGGTATTTGTGCACTGGTTTTAGAGACAATCAAAGGGGGTGTGAAAACAAAGTTTGTGTGGACACAAGAAGCTGAGAGAGGGTTTGAGAAACTAAAAGAAGAAGTAGCAACTCAACCCATACTTTTACTACCTAGCTTTGACAAATTGTTCACTGTTGAGTGTGATGCAAGTGGAGTGGCAGTTGGAGGAGTGCTAAGTCAAGAGGGCAGACCTATAACCTTCTTTAGTGAGAAGCTTAATGAAGCAAAGAAGAAATAATCAACCTCTGACTTGGAACTTATGCTTTGGTTTAGTCACTTAGGAAATGGAGGCATTATCTTCTACCCAAGGAGTTTGTAGTCTTTATAGACAACCAAGCACTTAGCTATATGAATACCCAAGAGAAATTGAGCAATAGGCATTTGAAATGGATGGAATACATCCAAGCTTTCACATTCACTATCCAGCATAAGAAGGGGCAAATGAATAAGGTTGCAGATTCCTTGAGTAGGAGGTTATTGATAGTTCAAGAGATACAAATGAAAAGCATAGGAATTGAAAGCTTTAAAGAACTCTATGGAGAGGATGAAGATTTCTCAGAGCTCTATAAGGTATGTTTAAACTTTGAGAATCACTTTCATAGTTAGTATGTTGAATATACATTGCAAAGTGGATTGTTGTTTAAAGGAAACCAATTATGTGTTCCTAAAGGGTCAATGAGAGAAAATCTGATCCAAGAAAAGCACAATGGCAGTCTTAGTGGGCATTTTGGCATCAATAAGACATTAGAGTTGGTTCAAAGATTTTATTATTGGCCTAAGTTGGCAAGAGATGTTAGGAAATATGTGGAACAGTGTGTTGTATGCATGAGAGCTAAGGGAGGAGCTAGTAATACTGGTCTTTATCAACCCCTACCAATTCCAAATAGACCTTGGGAGTATGTGAGCATGGATTTTGTGGTAGGCCTTCCTAAGACCAAATCTGGTTTTGATAGTGTGTATGTAGTGGTGGACAGATTTAGTAAGATGAATCATTTTATACCTTGTAAAACTACTCATGATGCTAGTTACATAGCTCATCTCTTTTTCAAGGAGGTTGTAAGGATTCATGGCTTACCTTTAAGCATAGTTTTAGATAGGGATGTTAAATTTATGAGTCATTTCTGGAAGACTTTGTGGAATAGGTTGGGAACCAATTTGTCTTTTGGATATTCCTATCATCCTTAGACCGATGTCCAAATAGAGGTGGTTAACAGGGTGCTAGGTAACCTACTGAGGTGTCTAACAAAGGAGTATGGATAGACTTGGGATATGGTCATCTCACAAGCTGAGTTTGCCTATAATGACAGTGTCAATAGAACTACAGGGAAAAGTCCTTTTGAGGTTGTGTATGGGATGCACCCAAGAGGCATTTGTGAACTTAGAGACCTTAGAACTATGGAGAACACGAGTGGACATGTAGAGGACTTCACTCAGACCATGAAGGAGATCCATGAGTAGGTCAAGAACACAGTTATAGCAGCAACCAACAAGTTGAAGGAAAAAATTGATTTGTCAAAGAGAGATCTACACTTTGCAATTGGGGACTATGTTATGGTCCACCTCAATAAAAAAAGATTGTAGAAGGGCATGGCGACCAAGTTACAGATGAAAAGAGTGGGTCCATGCAAGGTGTTGGCCAAATATGGCAAAAATGCATATAAGGTGGAGTTACCATCAGATTTGGGCATCTCTCCAGTTTTCAATGTTGCTAATTTAATCAAATACAAGGGCTCAATCAATGATGAGGAGCAGAGCAGCAAGGGAGTGTTCAAGGACATCAGTAACATCTCACTACCCAATCAGGACAAGCAACAAGCTGAGAAGATATTGGAATCCAGGGTGCAAAAGTCTACAAGGCACAAGGTGTATATGGAGCACATAATCAAGTGGAAGCATAAGCATGAGTCAGAGGCTACCTGGGTACAAGAGGACCAGTTCAAGAAGCTTGGAATTAATTTTTCCTTGCTCTCTCCTTCTCCTTCTTAGTGTTTCTGCTAGGAGGGGGAGAATGGTGCAGGAGCACCTAGACAAAATAGGCCATTTTTTTTGGGCAATTTTTGCCTTTCTTCAATTAAGGTTATGTGGACCATTGCTCTAGGAGTTAGATGTGGAATAAGGCTAGTCATTAGCTTTCAGTAGTAGTTGATAGCTATTTGGAATGGTTAAGCTTTGAGGTTTAACACTAAATGTTAGTGGTTAGTTGGCTTTTAGCATTTTACCAAAATGAGCATTTGTAATGACTAACCGGCCTTGGAGAGTTGAAGAATCGAGCATAACTATTTTGGATGGGGTAGTTAAGGTTGGCCTCGACCATTGTGCAGGTGGGAAAAAGTGGAGAGCATTTTGTATGGTTTGAAACTTTGAAAACTAATGAAAAAATAGTGAGAAGTGGTTACAAATTCTGTGTTTTCTTGGATAATTGATTGATCAACAACGATCAAACCTATAGAATTCTTTAGACAGTGATAATTGCTTTTTTTATTTGTTGGTGTGTTAGATTAAAGAGTGTGAGTTCATTTGCAGGTGTTTAGATTACAATTTATTTTGATTTCCTTGTTAATTCTGTGTTGACTGGTAAAGTTAGCCAGTATGCAGTTCTAGACTCTTTTCCCACCATACCCAGTGTATGGTTGCTTGGGAAATGGAGCTAGACTCCTTGTAAATAGCTAGGATAGGTGTAGGGGTGTGTAGGAGTGCAGGAAAGATGGCAAAGAACTGCTCCTAGGTGGGCTTGACAGTGCCCGACTAGGACAGTCAAGTTTACCAGTGCTAAAAAGCACTTCATTTGCAGGGTTGGCTTCTCCAGGGTAAACCCCATGGTAGAAGGGTGGAGGAAGGTCCCACAATGGTCAAGACCCAAGGAGGAGGCTTGAATGTTCAAGGAACCAAGATAAAGCTTTGACAGACCTATCGGGTGGACAGGGAATAGAGAAAAACCCTAAAGAATGCAAAAAGAGAAAGAACGGTCCTATGTACGGCCAGTCAAGGAGAAAAGGCTTTGAAAGGTTGTGAAGGATGGTATAAGGACTAATAATCCAAGAGAAAGATTGAAGGTTCTGTGGGAAAGTTAGGAGCAATAGTTAGTTTTCCTCGGCTAGGAGGCCAAAAAGGGGCTCAAGGCTAGTAGCCTTTTCCAAACCCTAACCAAGGGTTTCTTGAAAGCAATGGAGGAATGATGGTGAAAGGAGATCTAAGAGGCATGATAGGATTCCTAGAAGCATCAAAACATGAAATACTAACCCTGCAAAGACTTAGAGAAGCATGGTGTGAAATTGGCCTTTAGGAAGGATTAAGGGTCAGTGAGGATAGCAAGCAAGTAACAAGAATTGAGTGGTTTTGTTTGACAAAGGTTGGAAGAGGGGATGGCCTAGAACCAAGGGTGTCTGTAGCTGTGTCAGAGCCTAGAGGTTGGGTGGTGAAAGAAGCCACAACAGGGATTTGCGGAGGTGAGACCTAGAGCTTGGAAGTGTGAGGCTTCCAACCAAACCCTGTTTACACCAAAAGACTTATGTAAACATATGTTCCCAAGATAGAGCTACATCATATAAAGGAGGGTTTCCCCCCATATGCAATCCTATGATAACACATAAGGGATCTATGGATTTGGGGTCAATGTTTGTCATTGTTGTTGTGATATAATCAAGTTGAGAACCATCATCATTCCCCGAAGGACTCATGGAACAATGAGCACAAAGGAAGAATGACACATAAAGAGAGAGAACAAAGGGAATCTTTTGGGTCAACATGGAAGAGACTTGAATGTCTTGATGCCTTGCATAATTCCCAAAAGGAAAACACAAGATAAATGGTTATGAGAGATAGAAGAATGTAGATACAAATAGAAGAGTGTCACAACAGATTCACTTCCTTTGTATACTTGCACCAATGGAGTGACAAGGGTCATCCAAAGTAGGCTCACAAACATATAAAGACATGCTAAGCAACACAACATGGGAGATCACATTACACACATGCAATCACAAAGAACACAAAGAGAAGACTATTAGGGCACACACGAGTCAACCTATAGCAAGTCATCTGCATCCCAATATTTTTCATCATATACGGAAGGTGGATAACTAGCCAAAGGGATAATGATAATTGCTATACTAGGAGCATCACCGGGTTCAACATGTGGTGGACCACTCTTATTAGGAGGATCATCATGATTGTTATCATCTAAACTCATGGAAAAGAAAAATAATAAATTTATCTCTTTATGCACTTCCTCACTAATTTTAGCAATCTCATCATTATAATCCAAATTAATCATAATAGGAGACCTAATGGCAATGCCCATTAAATTTTCTTATTGTTTTTGTTGTTGTGTGTAAGGTGGAGAATCATAGTGCTTTATTTCAATTTGTGTGTTGATGTTAATTTTCTATTTTATTCTCTTCTTTTAGTCTATGAGTGATAGCATGAAGTGTAAACCTACACTCTTTCGCATTTCTATTCCTTTTTATACAATTTTAAAGTTGTGATTATATAGGAGTGAATTTATCAACCATAGGTTTCTTTTCTTCCAACGAAGGAGGAACGAAAGGTTGTTCAACCACTTTTTCTTTAGATTTCTAAACTTGTTTGATCTTAGGAGGGAAAATAGGACTTATTTGGTTATCTCTTTTTCATTTGTATGAAATAGGCGAAGGATTTGTCATGGGTTGGTCTTGGTTACTTGGAAGATCTTTTGGTTCAATCATGGTTTCATTAATTATAGGAGGCTTAATCATGGGTTGAGGCATGTTGCTAAGGGTTAATTTTTAATTTTTCTATGCACTTTTCCTTAAACTTTTAATAAGTTTTGAAAAAAGAAGTCTTGATGACGCTTAATAGGTTCCATAGGTTTGGGCCAAAAAAAATCAAATAAAACATTCCCATGGAAAGACACAAGATAAAAGCTACTATAGTGCACAATATATATCATTGCCAAATGGAAATTTTAAACATTAATGCACTATCGATGGGATGTCATACATGGAGCATAGCCATAGGTAACCAAGCTTTACATAGAATTGGTCTGATGATGGGATGATGGAGAATGAGACATTCATTTTTTTCAATCCAACTTGTAAACAGAGTGTGATCGAACCTATCGTAGGGAAAGAAAAACCATTATGCATATTGATCTATGGTTTCAGTTGTTCATAAGAATCTTGATAAAGTTCATGAACAAATAATAATTCCTTGGTGATCACATTCTCTACACATGTGAATTCAATTAATATCCCATTAGCATGCTCATCATTGATTGTTTCAACAATGTAAAGAGGACAATAGGGTGCACGTGTAATTATGCCATTTTGTGAGAAAGCGATGTCAAGGGGCATTTTGGTTTGGCCCTTATGAGGTTGAACATCAATGAAAATGACCATACATTTTATGTCTTCCTTATTATCATTTATATTTTCATTATTTGTTTCTTCAAGTTTATCAACATTCATCACATCATTCTTGGCATCATTAGCTTTCACAAAAGAGATATTATGATTTGGCATGGGCTTGGTAAAGATTTAAAAAATTTTGTTAAGTGGGGTAATGGGATTATTTCCTTGATGATTAACACCACTAATTTGGATTTGATTATTTAGAATCAATGAGGTCTTGCACAACATGTTTAAGACACTTACATTGTTCTGTATTGTGTCCATTTTGTTAGTTATAATGGCAAAAGGAATTTGAGTTAAAATTTGGAGGTAAGGGCTTAGTTGTATCAATGAATCTAATAGGAGGTAAGGTAACTAAGTTCTTACTTATAAGTTGCAACATGATGGAGTGAAGGGTATCGGGTAAATGGGTAAATTATCTACACCTCTCCCTAAATGGATATGGATTTGTCATTTTTATAGCAGCCACTTGGGTGTTAACATGTTGATTTGTTTGAGGTGTGTTTATTTGTAAAAATTCTTTATTTTGTTTCTTAAAAGGTTGGAAATTTTTTTGGAGCACGAATTCAGATTTCTTAAAATTATTAGAATGGGTTTTTTCTTCACAATGACTAACCGAATTCTAATAATCATGAAGGGCCATGCACAAGTGTGTAAAGGACAAAAATTTCAACATCTCAAGTTTATCTTGAATATTATTATGCAAGTTGACTATAAACATTCTATGAAGGTCAGCATCATGAATCTTAATGTTTATTTGTGAGTAAAGCAATTGGCATTGTGCTTTGAAATCAGTGACCTTTTTATCTTTTTTTTGTTTATAGTGCAATAAATCAGCTTAGGTCATCTTGGGACCCATCGTGTACTTGGAATTTGTTAAGAAAGGCATCAAAAATTTCATTGAATGAACTAATTGAGTTATTTAGTAAAGAACAAAATCACTCCAAGGAAGTGTCTTTCAAGGATCTAGGGAAAATTTTAGCCAAGAGATTATCCTAAAAACTGAAGTCACTACATAAGGTTGTGCATTCTAAGACATGGTTACTAGGGTCTCCTTTTCCACCATATTTCTCAAATCTAGGAATCTCTATGCCTTGTGGCATTTTTTCTTTTAATATCTCCGAAGATAAAGGGTTTCTTTTGACATATTGTTAAGGTTGGCCATTTTTTCTTTGGTTCAAAGCTGCTATTTTTTGTTGGAGGGATGAAACATTTTGTAGGAGTTGGTTAAGGATGTGATCATTTTTGGTGTTGTGAGATGGAGATGAATAAGGTGGAGGTGTATATGTATTTGGAGGACAAGTGAATTGTAAGTTTTTGATGGGAGATGGATTAGGAGATATGAGATTTAAATGCATAAAGCTAAAGGGATTCCCAATAGAAATACCTAAGGTGGCATTGATATTGCTAGTAGGTTTTTGAGTTATTGTAATAGTTGTATTAGTGTACATGTTGGAATAGAGGTCATAGTTATGGAAGGAAGAATTGGATTTCCACCTTGAATTTGGGTTAACCCCAAAGTTTGAGCATAACTAGTCATTGTAGGGACATGTTTATCAATAATATGAGCTAGGCTAAAAACAATCTCCATTCCTTATTCATTATCAAAAAATTTCCTCATGTTATCTGTGACAGGGATTATAGTACCGACAATGTATTCAAAACTCACAAATATTTTCAATTTCTCTAAATATTTATCCATTTGATTTAGTTCTTGTTGAGGGACATTATAAACCATTCTTCCACATTAGTCACATTGGTTGTGGGTAGGGTGGTCATGGGAAATGAGGTGTCAAATCTATGGTCCATAGTGTGTTTAATAGTATCAACACTATGGGTGAAAGAGTTGGAAAACTCAAGATCCACAATGTGTGTAGGAATTTGTGGGATGGAATGAGTCTCGAACTACAACTCACTATAGCATTGGTGATAAGACACTAGGTTGTGAAGCTCATGCAAGTTTCACCAAACCCAAGTGTACCCAAAATGAGAATAGCGTCTAGATAAATATAATCAAACACCCTAGAATGTAGCGTTTAATGCAAGTATGTAAAATAAATAGCAATTTTCAGATTTTGAACAAGATATTTTTTTTATTATACTATGTACAAAAACCTAAAAGATGATGTCTTTTAATTCCACTTTTGATTTCCAAACAATACCCTGAATTTGGCCAATTAAACCTAATGCAAAAGTTGACACATTTTTTTTATTTCTAAAACTAAAACCTAGATTTAACATCGGATTAGAAGAATAAACAAAGACAAACCACTACCCCAAAGTTTGAAAAAGAGCTTGTATAAGGATAGATTCAACCTAGGGCGAATGGTTCCTAGCACAAGGGTTACAAAAAATTAAATTTGAGTTTGAAGTTTAGGTCTATGGGTTTCTATTTTAGGTTATAAGCTATACTTTTAGAGACTTATTTTTCCAAAATTTGATGTTTAAATGCAATTGAAATAAATGAAAAATGATGGACAATATGAAACCTTTTGAAATGCAATTTTGACTCGATTTTTGAATATGAATGATTTAACATACACTAATATGCAAGTACTATGCAAAATTAATGTAATATGCATGTAAATTTTTGAAATTTTCATATTTTAAAGGATGTAAAATACAAACCTAAAGCCTTAATTGAGATGAAAACTAATGCAAGTTAACAAACCTAAATGAGATGTAAATCAATACAAATTATTGCAAATCCTAGATCTAGGGTTTGTATGGTCTCCAAATTTAGAAAGTTTATAGTGCAAGAATGTTAGGTTCACCAAAATAAAATGAAGGGATTGGGGTTCTTTCTATTCAAACGGGGGTTCACCAATAATTTACTATATATAAAAAGGGGAAAATAGGGTATAATGCACCTACCTCTCTCTATCTCATTAGGAAAAGAGATCTATTAAGTGAAGGTTGAATTTCAAACCTTAGGTGAGTCAACCTTGAAGGAGATCTTATTGTTTTCATTATGATCTAGCACGGGGAAGATCTACTAAAACAACACTTTGGGGAGAAATCTTTAAAATAGTAAACAAACCCAAAAATGAAAAATAACACTTGAAATCAGAAGATTAAACCTTAATCTAATGAAACCTAAAACTTTTTGGTAGATCTAAGAAGGTTAAGTATTTTTACAACTTTCACCAAAATGTTGTTGTTGAGTGTCCTTTAGGACTCATTCGCCCAAGGGAAAATGGGTTGAGCTACAAGGGTTGAAAAAATTCTTTCACAGTCCTCTGGTCTTATGTCTACACTCTCGATTCCTCCAGGTTTCACATTCAAACGTTAAGAAATAAATTTTGAAAGTGAATTTTCATGGCTTTACAACAACTTGGATGACCTTTTCAACTTTGACAAATTTTCCAAATTTCCTCTTTTGATGGATCTTCAATCCTTCTTCAACCTAAGATCTACAAAACACACAAGAGAGAAAATTTGTTTGTTTTAGGTGAATGGGAGTTTGTCTTGGTCAAATCTCATTGTGGTAATTAAACCTTGAATTAAAACAATGAAACATGAAATAAATGATGAATGAACAAGTGCTATGTTGCAACTCACCAAACCTTTGATTTGAAACACTTGAAGGACTAAAACCTGATATATCTCTCCAAAGTCTTTACCTTGCATGAAGTGGCTTGATTGATGATGTGATCTTGATGCTTGAATTTTGACTTGAATTCTTGAAACCTACATCACAATGTTAGCTCCAAAAATATGCATGATTCTTGATAACTTTGACATGATGGTTGATATCTTGAATGTTGTAACAAATTCCTAAGAAATTTTCCTTTGAACACCTTTGACAATAATATTTGCTATAATATTTTCTCTAATGAATTTCTAGCTTGCTTCTAGGATTTGAATTGATAAAAAGACCTTGGTTTTATAGATAATTCTCTAATTTCCAAAAAAATAAAAATTACAATCTAGCACATAAAACTTGAATTTGGGACCTTAAGATACCACCAAAAAGATGTTTAAAATTTGAATTTTTCATCTTAAGGGGTTTTCCCAAGGGCCAATGTAAGTTGACCTAAATTATCAAGACCTATTCATTTTGAGGTGTTAAAAATAATAAATCCATTAACTAAATCATAATTCCCCTTTCAGAAATAAAAACTAATTAGGCTTGTAGATGCATAATTTAGGCAATTACAAGGTTAATTCAGTTCAATTTATTGAGGGACCCAAACATAATGTGAAAATGTAAAGGAGTACATTTTCTGACACTACAATGTCATTCATTCATTATATTGCATACAAAGTTGACAATTTTTATAGAATTATTTTATTTATAGAATCTACTATCTTCTATCACCTAACTTCTTATCTCTCTATACTATAACATATCCAAAAGATAATTCCATAATCCTCTTACAATACAGTGAGTTCCCTTCTATAGAGAAGTTGATCATGCAGGATCAAAACCTAAGTCACATGACTCATGTGACTTATTTATAGTTAAACTCCACTTTTCACCCTCAATCAAAAGCAAGTGAGAATTGAAACCATTACAAAAAAATATTTTCCTTGGAAAGAAACTCACTATAGAAGTGGAGGAAATTGGATGAGATAACCTCGATCATGTCCAATGAAGATAAAAATATGACACCTCAGAACCCTAGGAGATAGAAGAAGACAAAGAAACACCTAAGGATGTGATTGGCTATTCAAAATATTTCCCAAGTGAAGCAATAAAGAACTCCTCTGAAGGCCATTATAAATTTGACACTTTAAGTGCATATTTGACATCCATAGGATTTTTTACTTCCTTGGTGAAAGTCTCTAGATTGGATTCCAATTTGAATAATTCAATAATTGAATTATTTAACAAATCCAAATCATGGTTTCTACCAAAGAAAACAAAGGAATACATTGATACAATAACTTCTCCCAACTCAACCTTTCACATCTCAAGAGACTTGATGATCCTAAATGTATCTAATATTCTTTGTACCACCCATTTCTCCATGGTGTCAAACAATTTAAAATTATCCTTTGAATTGCATATCTAGCCTTGATTGGAATGTTTAAATACCTCCCAAAAATCTAATGATTTCATTGACCTATACAATTTCCCTAGGATCATCATTATCAAATTTGGTCATCTTAAAAATCTCCATCATGGAAGTTGTAATTAGTATCCAAGTAATTACACACACTTAATATAAGCATTCTACAAGATTTTTTACATACCCATACAAGAAATTTTAAAGTGTATAGCCAAGGAGGCCATCAATCATGTCAGTTTCTATTTTAATAGCCTCCTCCTTGGTAAACCTTTTAGCCTCTTTTCTTTTCTCCAAATTTTCTTTCATTTCTTTTATCTTCATAGAGAGATACTCCTTGTGTTATGCTGAAAATTTTAAAGAACTTGTTATGGATATGATTAATAGAACTTGTTGCTCTCAACGAGATGGTAGTAGTGACTGCACTTTATTGTACTCCAAAAACTTTTGATGGTAAGCTTATAACTTGTCAAATCTAGACTAAAATCTCTTCAATGATGCCTTAGTGGAAAGAATTGTATTAACAACAAAAGAAGATAATTAATAGGGGATGTATCTACAATTATTTTTATAATAATACTACTAGCCAATTCCCCACATTTCTTGCCACTTGAAGCTTATTTATTGATGAGGCCAAAGCCTAATTAACCAGAGTCTCATGATTATGATTGAATCTAGAGTTGAATAGGCCCACTATACTAATTGTTCTTTCATTGAAAATGCCCCATCACTCTTCCTTCTTATCATATCAAGGGCTATATCAAAGGCTATATCCCATTATAGAAATAGGATTATGCAAGCTTCTTACACCATCATCCAGGCTTCATCGAGACATGTATTGTTGATTTTAAAATTAACCTCTTTTAAGTTGTCCTATTATTTTTCTTGATTGGGAGGGAGCAACCTCTCCCTTGTCCTTACTCAAGTTTTAATAAAATTATTCAAAATAAATCTATGAATTATTTATTATATAGGAGTGAATTTTCACCCCTAATGCAAATTCCCATTTCACCCCTTTCGACTTTAGAAAACCAAAGGTGGAGGCTTAATTCTACATAGGCCCACTGTTCACATTAAACTTGGCCCTTGTTTTGAGTGTTGGTGGAGCCGTTTCTGTCGGGGATGCTTGTGTGGTGCACTAAATTCCATTCAACACACTTACATCCTTGGTAGATTCCAATGGTTGGAATCTGTAGAGATGTTACACTTCCTATTGGAAGTCAAAGTGTAACACCTCCCTTTGGGTGGCCGACCCGAATATAGTTGTTTTCTTCCATTCCTTCTTCATACTGACCATTCTTTCATCCATTTTTCAGGTTAGTTGATGTCTTCACTATTCCATTCACTCATCCATCAAGCTTTGAGAATTCAATCCAAGCTTTGTATCAACATTTCACACTCCATAGCAGTAATCTATCACTTTATCCCTTTAATAGAGCAAGCACTGGATGAATCCATGGCAGCAGAGGATTGAGTTCCTCTCATCTTTCTCCTCCACTAGCCTTGAGTGCTTTGGATGGAGGTGGTAATCTCCTCTCATACTCTCTATTATTTGGTTAAGTAAGCACATACTATTGTGTAGTGTTCATTGGTGTACTCTTCTTGTATTCCCTTCTTTATCACTTTATTTCTATATCGTGGCAAACTTGGTTGTCTATGGAGGTGGAAACACCAAAATGGGGATTTGACTAAGGCAGACCCCTAAAAATCCCTCCTATATTTCCCCTATTTTCTATGTGTAGGTGCAGATATCTTGGAGCAAGTTGGCAAAAAGGTTATTGTGTGAAATCGCCTTTGTCACCCTTGCGGTAATCTACTTTCTTTATCACGTTCGTCCTTACATTTTCTATTTCTTAATCTCATTTTGAACCTTTAAAAATGCTTAACTAGGTTGTTAGCCCATCTTTTAGAGGTTAGACCTTATATCCTCAGTTTTCTAGTTGTAAAGACACTCGCACACCTAAGAGATGCTAACGCATCATGTTGTCATCCCAAAACCATGCTTCTATCATTTGACAAAGAGCTATCCAAGATACATAGTTAACCCTAAAACTTGACTCACCTAGTTTCCTTTTAGAATTTTGATTTGCAGAGTGATCGAAGGACTCTACAATTCTCATCATTCTCATCCCACCTATCCTAACATCCTTTCAAAATGAGGTAAGTTAGGGCAGCCATAATTCTGTCAACCTTTCGTGACTTGGGGCCTTAGAGTGGTGGGTTCCCCTCTCTTACATTTTTTGTGAACCCGACATGAACCAATGTCTACCCATTTATCAGTGTTTCGAGCTTTTTCTCTTATACCTTTTGATCATTGTACTCTTGCACATTGTGAAATTTTATGAGCTTCATAACCCAGTTCACAACCTCTAGGTATATTGTCAGGAGAAGCTTGTGACACCTTATGATGGAGAAGACAAAGGTATTTCCAGATGGAGAAGACACATCATGAAATGCTATTTTGGAACGGCCGACAGAGCACAGAACTCCAGATGGTATTTCCTGCATGTAAATCTGTAATTTGAAAAGCTAGGTGAGGATGAGACCCCATTTTAGCATCTTGGTCAAAGTCTGTTTTTGATTTGGAGGTGCGCTTGTACATTCTGGAAACATAAGGCTGGAATGCCACTGTAGGAATGTTGTTTTGAAAGGGCCGCGAGAGCACAGAACTCCGAATGGTACTTCTCATATGCAAATTTGGAATTTGAAAATCCAGGTGAGGATAAGACCCCATTTTAGCATCTGGGTCAAAGTCTATTTCTGATTTTGAGGTGCGCTTGTACGTTCTGGAAACATGAGTCCAGAATGCCGTTGTAGGAATGCTGTTTTGAAACATCCGCGAGAGCACAGAACTCCGGATGGTACTTCCCGTATGCAAATTTGGAATTTGAAAAGCTAGGTGAGGATAAGACCCCATTCTAGCAACTGGGTCAAATTGCGTTTTTGATTTGGAGGTGCGCTTGTATGTTCCGGAAACATGAGTCCAGAATGTCGTTGTAGGAATGCTGTTTTGAATAGGCTGTGAGAGCATGAAACTCTGGATGGTACTTACCATATTTAAATTTAGAATTTGAAAAGCTAGGTGAGGATAAGACCCCATTTTAGCATCTGGGTCGAAGTCCATTTTTGATTTGGAGGTGCACTTGTACGTTCCGGAAACATGAGGTCGAAATGCCGTTGTAGGAATGCTGTTTTGAAACGATCGCGAGAGCACGAAACTCCGGATGGTACTTCCCATATGCAAATTTGGAATTTGAAAAGCCAAGTGAGGATAAGACCCCATTTTAGCATCTGGTTCGAAGTCTATTTTTTATTTTGAGGTGCGCTTGTACATTCCGGAAACACAAGGCCAGAATGCCGCTATAGGAAAGCTGTTTTAAAACGGCCACAAGAGCATGGAACTCTGGATGGTACTTCCCATATGCAAATTTGGAATTTGAAAATCCAAGTGAGGATATGACCCCATTTTAGCATCTGGGTCGAAGTTTGTTTCTGATTTGGAGGTGTGCTTGTATGTTCTGTAAACATGAGGCCAAAATGCCGCTGTAGGAATGCTGTTTTGAAACGGTCGCGAGAGCATGGAACTCCAGATGGTACTTCCCATATGAAAATTTGGAATTTGAAAATCAGGTGAGGATAAGACCCTATTTTAGCATCTGGGTCGAAGTCCGTTTTTGATTTTAAGGTGCGCTTGTACATTTCAGAAACACAAGGCCGGAATGCCGCTGTAGGAATGTTGTTTTGAAACGCCCGTGAGAACATAGAACTCCGGATGGTACTTTCCGCATGAAAATTTGGAATTTGAAAAGCCAGGTGAGGATAAGACCCCATTTTAGCATCTGGGTCGAAGTCCATTTTTGATTTTGAGGGGTGCTAGTACGTTCCAAAAACATGAGGCCGAACTGTCGCTGTAGGAATGTTGTTTTGAAATGGCTGCAAGAGCACGGAACTCCAGATGGTACTTCCCGTATGCAAATTTGGATTTTGAAAAGCTAGGTGAGGATAAGATCCCATTTTAGCATCTAGGTCGAAGTCCGTTTCTGATTTGGAGGTGCGCTCGTACATTCCAAAAACATGAGCCTGGAATGGTGCTATAGGAATGTTGTTTTGAAATGGCCGCGAGAGCACGAAACTCCGGATGGTACTTCCCGGATGCAAATTTGGAATTTGAAAATCTAGGGGAGGATAAGACCCCATTTTAGCATCTGGGTCAAAGTCCATTTTTTATTTTGAGATGTGCTAGTACATTCCGAAAACATGAGGCCAGAATGCCGCTACGAGGAAGCCGCTGCGGGGAAGCCACTGCAGGGAAGCCACTATGGGGAAGCTGTTGTAGGGAAGCCATTGTGAGGAAGCCATTGCAGGAAAACCACTGCAAGAACATAGTTTTGGAATTTTCAAAACCTCATGAAACTTAATAAAACCTTGTCAGTTCACTTAGGCACCACAAAAACATCCAAAATCCATAGGAAATCTATCTCCAAAGTCAAAGAGTGAAGGAAAAAGCGAATCGAGTGAGCGAGCAGGGGGAAAGCCCGAAAAACCCAAGACTTATCCATTTTTTATTTAGGGGGCAAAATATGGTCAACAAAAAAAAAGAGACTTTGAAGGGAACGTTGACCAACTAGGACAGCAAAATGAGGGGCACACAAAATGAGATGAGAGCAAAGAAGCCCGTCGGGAGCGAAAAAGAGGGTCCCTGCCTATGGCGGGGCATGTGTGCAAAATATGCACAACACTCATCTTACGACTAGTTCACCACATATAACATTCACCTCATAAGATGTACCATGAAATGATAACCCTTCTCTGCTTTATATTCTCGCTTGCCTCAATGGCAACATTGTGATAGGGGTCTTTGATGACCCCACGAGTAGAGTGAAGATCACCATGAGGAGGCTCTATTCTTGAATTCCCAACAAAGGAAGGAATATGAAAAAAAAAATTCCATCATCTACACGCATCATGGTATTACTCTTAAACCCTATGGATCAATAATGCTATCCATCCTGGTTGGATCTAGGAATGTAGACATGGTTTTTGATGTCATTCCTTAGTCGAACCTATTCAGAATAAAGCTAGGCATACCTTGGCTAGCTTCCATGAATGGGATCGCCTTTGTAATTCATAAGTGTCTTAAGTTTTCACATGAAATTGTTGTGCACGTAATGCATGATATTGGATACCAGCCTATGATATCTCATGGGGGATATTCATTGGATCACTTTTGGCCCACTCCCATTTTTTTGCTCCCTTCAAGAATAGACCTACATTACAAGAATTATATGAAGTATAAAACTAGAGGTAAGGGACAACCAAAGTTGAATCTTCCTATAGCAATGTATCCAGCAGCCTACTCCTCCCAAAAGGGAAAGGAGAAGCTTGATCCTTCTCGAATTGCTTCATCTACTCCCCTTTCTTGGGATGAGTATTGGATGAATAAGCTTGGTCCTTACCCACTATGTCTAACAATGCTTGCTTGGCGTAGACCCAAGATAAGGATATCGGATCTCTCTAATGGCTCTCCTAGACCTTCATACTATTTATATGGTAGAAAGAAAGGCTCACAAAGAGAATTTTCCCTATGACCTTCTACCATTCCCAAAAACGGGAAGAGGCCTGCTCTTGAGGTGCTAGAATTGATTCCCCATACCATTTTCAAACCTGTCCCTCCTTCTGCCATCTAGGATTATATCCCTCCACTAGAAATAACTATGGAGGAAACTCCCATGGCTAATCAGGAGCCTTATGTTCCTTCACAACCTCTAGTTTCTGGTTTGAAGAGTCACAAAAACTACCTTGCGCATGAGCGCATGCACCGGTGAAAGGATCTTCTAGTTGAGCAAACCACCTTAAAAAATAAATAAGAGGAGATAACCGCTCCTATATCAAGACTTCTCATTGTGTCCTCTTTCCTCCCTTTTTTTTCCATCCAAACCAACTCCATATCTCTTTTACCTTTCGTTGCAAGAACTCATGTGCCTATAAAGGTGCAGATGTTCATCACTCCTTCCATGGAGCTTCCTTTGTTGACATTCGTTTTGGATGTCCCACCTTTCCTGAATCCCATAGAAAAGACTAACACTTTGGTTGTATCTACCATGGTTCTTTCCTCCTCTCCCTCCTCTCTTCTTGCTTCATTTGTTGAAATTTCACCTCCTCTAATGAAGAAGAAGGTATAGAGTGGTCCTACAAGCAATGGAGGTTGTAAGAGGATCCCACCTTCTTCAAAAGGTGGCCTCGTGCTAACTTGTTATGTCCTAGTGACTGAACTAGTCCCAACCTCCCCTGATCTTTTCACTACTCTCAAGTCTCTTGGTGAGCTTAGTGGTGAACCTCCGGTGCAAACTCCTCTATCTGTCGAATCAAAACATGGCACTCTTGTCAAGTACATTTTTAACTCGATGGATGAAGTTTTGACCTTTTTAATGATCTTCACAAACTCATTGACCTTAGACCCACAAGAGTTGAGTGACGGAGACCTCATAGGTTCCTCTACCTTGGCCCTTGATGCGGGAGGATCGAAAGCACCTCCCCTTAACATTACACCATTACAGGCTCATCACCCTTCCCCCTATGATAATCTAGAGTGGGAAGCTAATGACCTCTTGGTTGACCAGTGTTAGGGGGATACCCTCTTCTTGACCTTAAGATTAGATGTGTGCATGTGTTGTGATGTGTTTCCCTTGTAATCATGCTATATGTACCTGGATAACCCTTGTCACCCTTGATGGTGCTTGGGTATAGGTGTGGTATTTGTGTTGTAAACCTTATTCTATATGTATCATCATTCTTCCATGTTTGTGATTGACTTTTGGATAATTGGGGATGATGAAAAGCATCGGGAGAATTTAGGCTTCCCTTCCATGTTGACCCAATTTTTTATTTTTACTTTGTCTTCTTGTGCATTCCTCATATGGCCTAATAGAGTAGGGGTTGATGACAATTCATTTATATACTACTATTATACTTATATATATATATATATTTATGAGCAATTTTGACCCCGAAATATCAGGCGCCCCTTGTTCCCTTTTTGTGTGTATTCTCTTTTCTTTTGCTTCCTCTCTATCTTTCTCTCTTCTTTTCTTGAGTTTTCCCTCTCATATGTGACAATACCCCTTCTACACAACTTGTCCTTTAGAAAATGCATTTGTTGCTGATGAACCTTTTCCTCAAGACCCTTCACACACTTGTTAGAATTGCATTCTTGACTTGAAACCCTAACAAAACATGTTTCCTTCATCTTGAGTTCACAAAGAAAGAAATTGGACACCTTCCTCGAGACTGGGAACAAATTTAGTCTTCCCCTCGCATGGGGTTATATCCTTCCTTTCGAATTCTTTGATGAAGTGAACATCTTTCAAAAGGATTCCTCGATGATGAATTGATTCGAGAAAGAAGACATTGGATTTTGAACAATGTATCCCTTGAGTGGACCCTCCCCTTTCGTGTTGGGTTCTTGAGAGGGACCCCTTTAAATATTTTAATCTCTAAAGAGTTCTATGACATCTAGCTTGAGGGTAGCTCGACTAGACTGGTTTCACATCTTCACATCTAGTCTAGGTGTAGCCCAAATAAACCTACTTCACATCCTTGCATCTAGCTTAGGGGTAGCCTCACTAGACTTCACTTTTCAAACAACACATCACTTGAGTGGACCCCTCTTTCTTTTGAAGGGTTCTTAAGGGACCCCTTTTAAAGTCTTCCAACTTAGCAATGGTTTGTGTGACTATCTATTCATAAGCCTACATAGCCGCTCCCTGATTTGTTCTATCTGTAGGTAGACATGTCATCATTTCTGACTTAGTGGAGTCCCCTTTTCTCGGTCTCCCTCATGTGAGAGTTCTTGGGGGATACCTCCCTTACAAGTCTGCTAGTATGTAAGGCACTCTTCCCAGTTTCTTTCATGTGATATTTTTTGAAGGATACCTCCCTTGTAGGACCATGAGCTTGTAAGGCACTTTCTTTCTTTAGCTTCATAGTTCTATAGAGCTATGAAGTCCTTTGCTCGTCTTTCACTTTTAGGTTTTCCAGACCATGCTCTACTTCCTTGATAGTTCAAGTATACATCTCTAACCTTGCTACTTCTTTGATCTACTTTACTAAAGCACTCATCAGTACTCATGCTCTCTATTGTGGGGGTAAAATGTATAGGAGTGAATTTTCACCCCTAACACAAATTCCACTTTCACCCCTTTACACTTTAGAAAACCAAAGGTGAAGGTTTAATTCCACATAAGCCCACTATTCACAACACACTTGGCACATGTTTTGAGTGTCGATGGAGGCATTTCTATTTGGGATTCCCGCATGGTGCACAAACATCCACATGGCTAGCTTATGTCCCTGGCAGGTTCCCATGGTTGGAATCTGTAGAGACATTACACTTCCTATTGGAAGTCGAAGTGTAACACCTCCTTTTGGCTGGCCGACCTAAATATGGCCATTTTCTTCCATTCCTTCTTCATATTGACCATTCCTTCATCCATTTTAAAGTTATTTGATCTCTTCACTATTCCATTCACTCATCCATCAAGCTTTAAGCATTCACTCCAAGCTTTGTAGTAGCATTTCACACTCCATAGCAACAATCTATCACTTTATCACTTCAATAGAGCAAGTATAGGATGAATCCATGGCAGCAAAGGCTTGAGTTCCTCTCATCTCTCCCCTCCACTAGCCTTGAGCACTTTGGATAGAGGTGGTAAGCTCCTTTCATCTTCTCTATTTTTTGGTTGAGTAAGCACATATTGTTTTGTAGTGTTCTTTGGTGTAATTTGCTTGTATTTCCTTCTTTATCGCTTTATTTCTATATCATGGAAAACTTGGTTGTTCATGGAGGTGGAAACACCAAAATGGGGGTTTGACTAAGGCAGACCCCTAGACAACCCCCAAAATTTTCCCTCTTTTTGGTGTGTAGCTGGAGATATCTTGGAGCAAGATGGTGAAAAGCTTATTGTGTGAAATCATCTTCACAACCCTTGTAGTAATATACTTTCTTTATCACATTCATCCTTACATTTTGTATTTCTTAATCTCATTTTGCACCTTTAAAAATTATTAACTAGGTTGTTAGTCCATATTTTAGAGGTTAGACCTTGTCTCCCTAGTTTTCTAGCCATACAAACACCAGTGCACCTGAGAGACACCAGTGTGTTGTGCTTTCATCCTAGAACTGCACTTCTATCCTCTAACAAAGAGCTATCTGAGATACAGAGTTAACCCTAAAAAATGACTCGCCTAGTTTCCTTTCAGCATTCGGGTTTACAAAGTGATCAAAGGGCCCTACAACTCTCATCATTCTCATCCTGCCTATCTTAACATCCTTTCAAATTGAGTTAAGTTAGGGCAGCCATATTGCTCTTAGCCTTTCATGACCTAGGGCCTTACAGTGGTTGGTCCCCCTCTCTTACATTTATACTTTACAAATTTATCATTAGTAATGAATTATGTACAAGTTAATTCCTTGATATCATTTAAGTCTTTGTTCCCATCTTTAAGGTTAATTTTTAGACTATCTTAGGGGATACCAAGGATTTGCACACTTGGTGGAATAGGAAAAACTTGATTGACCTCTTCCTCATTAATGGCATTTTTTGCAATAGCTTTGAACAATTTCTCTTACCTCCCCCAAATCCATAGAATCATCCATAAGGTTTTTATAGCTTGTTCTTTTTCTCCTTTTATATTGTTGCTCTATTGAGGGAGTAACTAAGACTATAAATTCTCTTGCACTTCTTACATCTACAATACTTAAGGCACATGCAACCTTCTTGTTTCTTGATAGATTATTGCAATGTTTTGAGGATCAATGTCATCGTATGATCTCTCCTCAAGATTATTTGTGGGCATGTTATAAGCCAAGGGTTTCATGTTATCCAACATAATTTTGATCCTAGAAATAGTATCCTCTATCTCACAGTAGGCACCTAGATAATTAGGACTTTGGACTTCTTTATTTTCTCTTCATCTTTTCAAATACTCACCCACTTTTTTATCTTATCCTTCACCTTCTCCTCTATAAAACTATTTCTAATGGCATATTCTTCAAATACTACCTTGTGGTGAAAATTTCCCAGTCTGGCATTTATTCTAAGTGGCCAATGAAACTCTCAAGGTGAAATTCCCTTTTGATGTCATGATTATTCCTATATGACTGTAAAATTTTATATGGGATCTCCAATACCTCCTTATTATTACACATAAAATATAAAAATACAAGGGACATTAGGAATAATGATCCCTTATTAAACTTCCTTAAATGAAACTTATTAGTTATCCGCATCATTCAATTGCTAGATTATTTCCACATATCCTAGCTTTGGTGATAAAATTCCTTGTAAAATATGAGGTCTCACAAGAGACCCATATACTTTTCCCACTATAACTAGGGTGATCCCACAATACTGGTTTACAATTTCTGGCCAAACTAGACATTGAACTGATTTTTTCTAACTAAATCTTCACTTTTAGACACATATAGGGGCTAAACCGTGAGGAATTTGAAGATGATGAAAACTGCCGATTTGTGAAATTTTGTCTTAAGATTCTAAATATATTTTTTTCAAAAAATTTGGAATCAAATTGCACTTCTTTTTCTAGCTCCTTCAAAAACTAGTTTTTTTTTGTAAACACCATTTTTAAGGAGTGACATTCACCGTATAACACACATTTTATTTTTCCATGAAGGATATTGAAAGAATCCATGATTGGGATCCCACAAGCCCTAATGATATTCTGAAGAGATAAACCTATCACAAACAATGAGAAATTGCACAACAAAAGATGTGAAACAATAATTATTATTGATTATTGAATGAATACAATGAAGGATTGAATATCCTTATGTAGACACAAATGAAATCAACATCAAATCCCTAATTGGTGGGGTTCAACTCCACATGAGATGGAGTTCTAACTGAGACAAAAGTGAGATAACAAAATGTAGGAATCAATTAAGTCACTTAACTGATTGAAATGCATGATTAATGCAATAACACTTGAGATCAGAACTTGAAGACCTTTTCGTAAGTTTGCATTAAGCATTAGAGTAAATTACTGATGATTCATTTAATCCAACAAATACAATTCTAATTTTTACAAATTTAGATTTGTAACTATTATATCTAGTGCTTCCAATTGGTTTCATAGTGTTTTATTGAATATTTTTTCCTTAATCAAGTTTCAAAGTCAAACCAATTACAATTCATACATACGAAAATCGTATAACACAACCTTTTTTGTATGTATCAAAATTCATTATTTTTTTGTTGGATCAAGGACTTCAATATCTAGTGCACTCATATTTTTCAGTATTTTTTTTGATAATATTCTATTTTTCCACATGTGCAGAATAGAGAGATTTATTTTCAGTTAAGAACCTACATTCACAAGAAATAAAAAATAAATATAGTAATAAAATTAAATTTATTTACAATTATAATATTTGGGAAGCCTATAATAAGTACTACATACTTACAAAAAAATAAATTAAATGAATTCATTTGATCCCCCAAAAATTAAATCAAAAGTTGTTTTTAATCACCATTTTTATAGGTGTAAAGGAGACTATGTTATAGGTATGGTTTAAAACTAGAGGGGTTCTATCCAAGGGGGTTTGATCTAAGGTGGTTTGATCAAACCCTCTTCAATTAGAATATGTCAAATGGAACATTTTAAGGCTTAAATCATTATATTTTATAAAAATATGTGATTTCAAAAAAAATCAAAATCTCCTAGAAATTGTAAAATAGCAATGTGGGATCACCTTATAACTTTCTTGCAAGTACCATTCACCCTAATTATGAGTGACAGCCCACTCAAGTTTCTTGTATTTTAGCGTTGGGAGATCAAGGATTTCCTTAAGGATTTTTTTGTTCAACACCTATGTACTTTAGAATTTTTTTGACAAAAAAATATTCAAACACTACATAATTTTCATTTTGATAGTACGCATCCAAAATTTAAGTCCAACAATTAATTAGGAGAGGAGTTCCCTTGTCATCTATCAGCCTAATCTATAGAGCCTTTTCCTAAGTCTCCCTTCCACCATATTTCAAGAGCACATATAATAATAGAGAATACCATTTTAACTCCACTACTCTCATACTATTCCTTATTGAAGCTAATCGTTTATGCATTTCATCAGTAATAAATTTTGCAAAATCAAATTCCCTATTGATGTCAATGTTTTAAATATTTTCACCTATCATCATTAGAGGGATATGAATATGTGCCTTCACATCCATTCCTTAAACTTGGTACAAGTCATCATAATTTTGATGAAGTAATATTTGAAGATATCCTCACTAAATGACTCCATATTTTTAGAAACAAAATAAAAAGGTCTCCTATCTATTCCTCTTACTCTATGTTTTGGTAGCCAATTTACCACGTAGCTAACCCTATCCTTTTGATATGCCTTATTTATCACATCAAAATTAATGTTTTTGTTGGAAGCTATATTTAAATTCAAAAAAAATGTTATAAATATTTTGTTAATTCTTATAAATTCACCTCCATTAATGGAGATAATGTTTCTAGTGTTTGCATTGTAGGTTTGTGCAAGGGATATGAGAAAATCCACATTAATGAAGATATTTAGGTAAATGATTTTTCCCAAGTAAAACTCTTAGACATGTGAAATATGTCTTTTAGATAATCTTCTTGTAAACTAATACTCAAATAGAGACCAACAATTTATTGGAATTGTTGCATATGTACACCTAGTGGCATAATCCTGGTCTAGGATGTCATGAGAATGGTGCGGCATGAGAGAGTGGTATGGGGTGGGTCTATGCAAGCCTATGGCCTGTGAATGGTTATGGATTTCATGTCTCTTGCCTTCTTTTCATGTAGTTGTTTCTGGCAATTTCGCATGACGGTGTTGGGGAGTATCATGTGGGGGGGTTCTTGCTTGTGGGGGTGTGAATTCTTACAATGATAGTGTGGTTGGTGTTGGGTGATGGGTTTCTTTTTGGTGTGGGGATTTTTTTTTCCTGGGTGAAGCTTTTCTTTCTCTAGTTTGGTGCTGGTGATCTCTTTTTTGTAGCTATTTGTTGGTGTTTGGTTTTGGAAAAAGTTCATTTTGTTCCTTTTGTGCTATGGCTTCAGGAGAGGCATCAAAGGTTAAATCTCCCTTGGATTTTCATGCTGAATTTGGGGTGACATCTCCAAATCATTCAACGATGGTTTTGACAATAATTTGTTTGTAAATGAATTAAGGAATGGAGGATTTGTTCCATCTGGAGGTCCTTGAATTCCGAGAGTCAATGGTTGCCTAGAATGATCCAAGGAAAGACCGATGTTGGGAATTCAACTATAATTGATTGTGAAGATATTGAGTATTTCTTGAAGTATGCATTACTCTACAAATTTTTGGGAATGATGGTTTCAATCCAATTTTGGAGTCATGGGATCATTAGACCTAATCCCTAGAGGGTGAGATGGAAATTATGCTATTGGCGAACAATTACTTTATGGTGACATTTAATTTCATGGTGGATTGCAATAGATTTTTCAAAGGTAGGCATTATTTCCACAACCAGATTGGTTTATTTATTAAACCTTGACATGCAGGTTTTGATCCTTCAGAGGAGCTCTCGAATTGGGTTTTGGTGTGGGTGCATCTCCCTATATTTTGGGTTGAATGCTAGCATAATGACATCTTTCATAGCATGGCTTCACTATTTGGGAAATCAGTGGGTCCTTCTCAATAAACACAAGATAGAAATTCAATGAAATTTGCTCGCATTTGTGTTGAGATGGATTTAAATAACCCTTTTCCCGTTTCTTTGGAAATTTGTGCAGGTTCATATTCTTGGGTGGAGTAGCTAGATTATGAAAATTTCCTTTTCATTGTCATCTTTGTCATGAGTAAGACCATATAAAAAGAAGATCTTTGAATTCTAAATGTTTTGAGTCTCAAACTACTTAGCCTCCCTGCAAGCCTCCTAAGGTCGATAAAGGCAAGGAGCCCATTCCTAGCGCAACTACTGGTGTTGAGGGTTTTATTCCTATTAAGACTCATAATAGGAATCAAGGTCAAAAGAGGACTCTTAAGGAATGTTAGGATGGTGATACCTTTAATATATTTGAGTTTCTTGATGATCTCAGTCAACAAGAGGTGAATTTGGGTGTTTTGGAAGTTGTTTAGGGGGGAATTATTTCAGATTACAACCAAGCTTCTCATGAGGTTGGTTCTCTACAAATGGAAATGGATCTAAGTTTTGTGGTTTATGGGAGGTATGATACTCTTGTAGATGAGAAAATGGGGGAGGGAGTGATCTCTACTCCATTGGTGAAAGTGGTTTCTAATTTAGTAAAAGGAAGCAAGGCTTCTCCTTCGTTGGGACTTTTCTAGAAAGACCAAAAGAAAGGGGTTACTAAGAAGTCTTCCAAAGTTGGGAGAAAGGACTTAGAAAAAATAAAGATGGTGGGGGAGACTTTGGTGGAGTCTAGTTTTTTCAAGATGTTGGATTCCCATTTTTCTAACTTGCCAAATGATCGCCCTCTTTCAGAATGTTAGGGGATTGAATAGTGGAACTCAACATAAATTTGTTCATGAATTGGTAAGAATACATTCTCCTGATGTTCTTTTTTAATAGGAGACTAAGTTATCAGTTGAAAGTATGGTTGGTTTGTCACCAAATTTGTAGGGGTTAGGTGATTGTTGGTGTATTGGAGCTCATGGTAATGCAGGGGGTGTGGCTTGGTTGTGGGACCCATTGAATATTTGTCCTCTTTGGTAGTTGTCCTCAAAATCCTCTATCTCTATGGATGTTTCAAACATCTATGTGCCTACTCACTTTCCTGGTAAGTATTTATTGTAGTCTCATATCAATTTCATTCAGAGCCTTGATCCCTTTTTCCCTTGGATTATTGCGGGTGATTTCAATGCCATTATTGAGTTGGGGGCAACGAAGGGTGGTAATGTGAGGTTGGAGCATTCTACCTTCCTTCTTCATGATAACATATCTACTTTGAATTTGGTGGACACTAAGCCCTATAATGGTTAGTTTACTTGGAACAATAGGATAATGGGAGAGAATTGTATTGCTAAGAGACTTGACCATTTTTGGGTTTCCTTTTCCTTGATTGGAGGATTGTGGTCTACTTGCTCTAATATATTAGACTAGAGTGGATCAAATCACTAGCCTATTAAGTTATCTGCTACTTTGGCTCATGTTGCTTGGTCTCCCTCTTTCAAATTATAGCTTATGCGGTTAAGAGATTCTTCTTTGCAGGTGCATATGGTTGAATGGTGGTGGTGGGGAAGACCTGCTCATGGAACTTCTATGCACTCTTTTTTTCAAAACTACTATAATATGTGAAATACTAGCTCAAACGGTGGAACAGGTAGTGCTTTTGGAATATTATTCATGCTAAGGTTGTTGCTCAAGCTGATTTGGATGTCATCACTTGGTAGATAAGGGAGTTTGGTCTTCAGAGGATTTACTCAGGGAGGAGGCTAAGGATTTGAAAGCTTTTGTGGAGTGTGAGTTGCGTGAGGAAATTTATTGGAAACAAAAGGCTCATGTTGAGTGGTTACATGAGGGAGACAAAAAAATGGTTTCATCTTCAATTTGGTGAAAGTAAAGAGACATGGTAGTTCTATTCCTATTCTTGTGAATGGTAGGGGTGAAAATTTATCTTCTTGACAAGACATGTCTAGAGAAGCTTCACAGTTCTTTGCTTCATTATTTAGAGAAGACTCCTAGAATGGTTTGGCAGAAGAAAACTAGGTTATGTCTTGTATCCCCTCCATAGTTATCGGGGAGATGAATGAGCACCTTTTGGGCCAAATCTTGTTGGAGGAATTGGAGGCTATATTTTTCTAGATGAAGAAAGGGAAAGCCTTAGGTCTTGATGTTTTTTTGATTAGATTTTATCAAGAATTTTGGGATATCATTAAGCTAGACCTTTTCGAGGCAGTTCATGAGTCTCAAAGGAATAAGAAGATGTTGTGAGATTTGAACTCCACCTTCCTTTCTCTCATTTCTAAATGTGAGGGGGAGGATAGGCTAATTTAATTTTGATTTATTTGTCTTTGTAATGTCGTTTATAAAATCATTTCCAGATTGATTGTTGAAAGGATGAAGCAATTTCTTAGATGGCTTATCTCGGAGGAACAAAGTGGTTTTGTGGAGGATCGTCAAATTCTAGATGGGGTGCTCATTGTTATTGAATCCATTCATTCTATGGCTACCTCTGTAGACATGCAAAAATAACAATCATGCATCATACAAATTAACATTCTTTTCTTCTATTAATCAATTAAAGCAATTTATTGATTAATTTCCTAAGGTTCATTAAATAAATCAAATTATTTAATCCTTATGTTCTTCTCATTTGATTTAATAAATCAAACTGATTTAATCAAATATCAAATCCCTAAAACTCCCTAAGTTAATTAATCTAAATTAATTAACTTCTAATCATAATTATCATTCTCTAGCTTTTGACTCAACTAGAGTCAAATCCAAACTCCTAAATAAGACACCCACTTGCACCAATAAATCAATTTATTTGATTTATTAAAAAGACTTATTTTCCCTCAATAACTCTCATCTTTGGCTTTTCTGGACAAAGATTATTCCCCCCAAAACCCTCAACAACATGCATTTATTGACATTTTTCAAATTTGAATGGGCACATTGACCAAAACTTGCACAAGCTTTGGCCAATCCCATTATGACAAGTGTCTCTATCCTATTGGATGGGATTTAGTCCCACATTGCCTAGTTTTGGCCTCTCTTCTATCAACTTCTCCTATAAATGCAAGCCATTTTCTCTCATTTCTACAACACATTTTGAATGCATCTAAACTATAGGCAACTTGAGCTCATAGCAACTCATTGTCTATTTAATTTGGCTTAGAAAGGGATTGGGAAAGGGCTCTCTCACATCTTCATGGAGGGCACCAATCCACCATAGAATAGGTTTATGTCGACATGCATAAAGAAGGTTGAAACATCAAGGTTGACATCAAGATTGAAATTGGAGGTGTGGACATTGTGATCAAATGAAAACAAAGGCAGATAGAGTGGACTTGGAGCTTTTCTTGAAATTGAGATTTGAAAAAAGCATTTTTTAATGCTTGTTTAAACAATCTTAGAGCTTCCATTTTCTACCCTTTTTTTTCTATTTTTAGCTAACTCACTTTTCAATTTGGGCTTAAAATCAATCAATGACTTGATCTTTTCAAAGTTGGTTAAAATTGAACCTTAGACACTTATTAGATTTCAATTTGGGATTAAAATTGAACAAGGCAACCATCACACTTGGATTTTGGTGCTTAAAACGAATTCATCACTGCTTTTTGGACTTAAAATGAACAACTGTTTGTCATATTTTGCAATCTTTTTCACAAAGTAATATCATCAAAAAGACATATGCACTTCTCTTGCGCCTCATGGTGATCTTGAGAATCAAATTTTTTTTTTATGATATTAAGTTGTCAAAAATATTGCCTCCACACTTCAATTTGGGCATTTTAAAATTGAACAAAACATGCGAGTGTGAGCACAATATATTGTGGAGGTTCTCCCCTTTGCTTTTCAACAAAGGTTGTGTGAACAATAGGATATGTTAGCTCACTTTTGTTAACTTAGAGGGCCTGCCTTGTGGGAAAAAGTAATCACCCAAGGGAACGACCCAACCGGGAACACGCTAAAGCCAAGTGACTTCCAACCAGTATATAAGTGTGGATATTGGAAAAAAGGCCAATATCATGAGGATTATTCTGATGAGATGGACACCAATGGCCTCTCGCCGATGTTGGATAATCCCCCACGAACGGAATACCCGAATTAGAACCCCTTGTTTAGAAATTGGCCAAAACCTTGTCTATCTTGTTGGTGCAAAAGGTCATGTCCTTTGAAGCCACCCCACGTAACATGTGGTCTTGTTGTGAAAATGGAAAGTATGCCATGGGAGATTCATGGGTACTAATGCTTGGCTGACTCGAATAAGTGAGTGCCGTGGAGGGGAGCTAGTGTGGTCAAGCATTTAGCCATTCACACAAGATATGTGCAGCTGGATTTATCCAAGTGGGAACCCAACAAGGTATTGTCTCATCAACCTAGGAGTGTGAAAGTGCTTGAAAAAACACATTGCTTGATCTTGAAAACATTTGGAAAACAAACATACACAAAAACCTTGAAATTTCAAACACCTTGTGGGGAACAAATACCTATTGATGAACTTGCCCACTCTTGCTTTCCCTAGGAATCACATTCCTAGAGGTTTCTAAGTGTGCAAATTCTACCATCATTTGTTTCCAATAAGGATAAACATAAGGAACTTTTGCCCTATTTTCCTTGATTTCCACACAAATGACCTTGTGGAATGAGAAAGAGAATGGGACACTAGACATATAGTTTGAAAACCTAAGCAAGCAAGTGTCTTGGATAAAAAGAACCTCATTTAACCAAGATAAAGAGACAAATTGGATTACACATGTGTTTTCTAACATGATTTCCCGCAAGATCAAAATCCCAAAGCCAAAGTTCAAGAAGCTTAGTCTAAAAACTCATGAGGAGCGTCTTGAGAGACTTTTTGAATTCAGGGAAAGATTGGTTAATAACTTTTACAGAAAAGCCTCAAGGAACAATCCAACATTATATGCATTTTATTGTCAACAAAATCTCGAATTGTTTCAAAGGTTTGCATTTCTCCCATAGGAAGTCAAGCATATTCTTCAACACCGAGGTTTTGTAGAGAGAGAGTCACCTCTAGGTTAAGGTTCAAGATCAAAAGTTGTCATTCCCATTCATTCATCCATCAAATCAAAGTCTCATTTCATCATCAAACCTTTTGAGAACTCTAGAATCAAACATCACGCTAAACTTAGAGGGCTAAATCAACATCATCATATCTTGGCCTAACACACTTAGCCAACATAGTCTCAAATCATTGAACAAATTTTCTTTGAGATAACACAACTTCTTAAAGTCTATTAGTTCTCCAAAACATTGGCATAACACACTTTGTCAATTCATCCACTTTGTGCAAGTTCCCTTAGGATAACACAACCTCCTAGGGAAAACAACTTCACAACCAATCTTGTTTGACTTAACGCATCTAGTCAAATTATCACAATCAAATCAAATCAAAAGCCCTTTCAAAGTTTAGCACATACATTCAAAAAGTTTTCCAAAGGTTTCATTCACTCATCCCATCCATTTTAACCCATCACCATCATCACCATCTTTGATCTTTTAGCTACCCTAGTTATTCTCTTTTTGGACTTAAAGGATTAGGATCGAACAAATCCCTATTTTTATGGTCCAAACAAGATCTCAATACAAGAAGGACATGGAGAATATCAGAGAAATATTAGCTTCTATGGACATGAGTCATCTAAATACCGAAGTGAACCTAGCAGGATCAAGCAATCCCCCAAGCGAATCTCCCTTATCATCACAAAATCCTCAAGAGGAGAGTCATCAAGAGGATGACATAAATGAAGAGATAGGGATGACACCAAAGGAAATCATGGAAATGATTCAAAATCCTAAAAACCATAAAATTGTTAGTGCTATGTTCAAATGCATAAATTCAATAGAAAGAGGAGGGGACATGCCCCCTCCTAATCTTAACACAAGCACTAGTGCAATTGCATCCCCATTGTCAAACATCAATCAAGAAGTACCTTGCACCACCTCAATCATCACACCAACCTCCCCGATTGTGAACAAGGGGAGTGCCATGTTCCAAGAATTGCAAGAACACCGCCTTATGGCTAATGAAGAAGCAATCATCATCCCTACATTTATTCCAGAAAACTCATTTCACCCTTACGTCCCACTGGTTCATCCTCATTTCATGCCACACCAGCTTATCAATTGAACATACCAACTCCCCCACCACATGAGGAATTTGGTTTGCTTGGAACGACGGAAGCTATCAATCCTTTCTCTTTCCAAAGTGGTGCATCATCCATTCCCCCGCTTCCTTTCTCATCCGCATCGCCTCCTAGAATAGGTCTTCCACCTTTGACCATCAAAATTTTTGCTAATCCAAGCAATCCGACCACCACTTTGAACCCGCTTCTTTTTCCCATATCCTCACAACAAATCGCAACCATTCCTGTCACCACGGTTAATGAATCTATTGGTCCTCAAGTCTCCCAATGCATGCCTCATCAAGAACCAATTGTCTCAAGCACCCCACCCACAAGCCAAATCACAGTCACAACCACAATCCCTCCACCCACCATGATAGTTGGCATGATTCCTACTCCACCACCAATCCCACCGCCAAAGCACAACATGACCAATTCATTCTCCATCATGTTGCAAAATGCACAACAAGTTGCCCGCCAAAAGGCACTCCAAAAACAACAAGCCGCACAAGCACAAGCACAACCTCAAGCACAAGCCCAAGCACAAGTGCAAGCCCAAGCACAAGCTGAAGCACAAGCTGAAGCCCAAGCAAAATCTCAAGCACAAGCACAAGCACAAGCACAAGCTCAAGCTCAAGCACAAGCCCAAGCACAAGCACAAGCCCAAGCTCAAGCCCAAGAGCAGGCACAAGCTCAATACCAAGCGCAATTGCAAGTGATCCACCTGAAAGCCTACCAACAAGCCTTGCAAGACTTTCAAGCACATCACCAAGCTAAACAGCAAGCTTTATTGGCACAATAGCAGCTCAACAAACAACAAGCATTGTTGGCGCAACAACAGCTAGACCAACAACAAGTGTTACTAACTCAACAGCAGATTGACCAATAATAGGCTTCATGGGAACAATAGTAGATGGACCAGCAACAAGCACTATTGGAACAACAACAACAAGATCAACAACAAGCATTGTTGGCACAAATGCAAGCTTACCAACAAGCCCTAAATGCATAGCCAAGCTTGCAGCAAACACCAACCAGTACGCTCCCCACCCATCAAACACCTCCAACGCCTCACCACTCATTCATCCCACCCCCCGACCCAAGCAAGGATGTCGCAACACAAATCAAACTACTTTCGTAGCAGGTGTTGGACTTGCAAGTAGGAAAAACCACAAGGACATCAGGAAACTTGTGCCCTTATCCGTTTGATAGAAGTCTCACCATGGTACCATTTCCAAAGGGATTCGAGATCCCCAAATTTGATAAATACAATGGGATGGGCAACCCTGAAAACCACGTCAAGGAATTTCAGGTGCACTGCATGGAAGTCGCATATAATGACACATATCTAATGTGGCTCTTCCCCTGAAGCCTGACTGGTCCAGCTATGGAATGGTTTTCTCGCCTACCCACGGGCATTAAAACATTCAAGGAAATTGTGGAGGCTTTCCTTAAAAATTATGCTTTTAATATGGGTGCAAATGCTAGTTTAGAAGAACTATCTGCACTCAAACAAAGAAGAGGAGAGTTATTCGCATCCTTCTTGCAAAGATGGCAATCCAAAGCCAATCAGAGTAAGTGGACCATTCTAGAGGAACAACAATTTTGCACCATCATAGCCAACCTAGATGAAAACTTGGCGTTCTACCTAAAAATGCAGTGCATCACATCTTACGATCAACTAATTCCAAAGGCGCTCAACATCGAAAGAGCCCTTATTGCACGAGGAGGTGCACCTACATTCACTCCACCACAGGATAACTACCCGTCCAGCAACTACAATGATAAACCTCGAACAGGGTCGAGGGTAAAAAATATCACGAATGACGGCGTGGTCGATGCTAAGGTAGTCATCAGTGCTCGTAAGGAAAATACCCAAAATCATCATCAACCACAAACTCATAACCACAACAATGTGCAGGCTAATGCGGTAGTAGCACAATCACAAGCACCTTCCACCAACCAAGTCAACAATGTGGGTAATCAAGGAGGACCACCTCCCTGCAACAAGTTTCCCACCAAGAGGAAGTTCACAGCTCTTGGCGAATCGATTGAGTCTGTCATGAAGAAATTGGTCAAAGAAAACCTAATCAAAATCTCTAACTCCAAACAATACACGGAGCCCATGACCAAACCACCGTGGTACAATGAGAATCTCCTGTGTGACTTCTAAAAAGTTAAAGGACACAACACTGCCAATTGCATGAGACTCAAGAATATCATCCAAGACCTCATTGAGGATAAGGTCATCAACATTGAGTAGCCGACCGAAAACCAAGACCTGAAAATCTACATGAATCCGATGCCGAATCATAATCAGGGAAATAACCAAGGGAATAATAAGGGTAAACAAAAGTATGCTAGTGCTAATCTAGTATACAAGGAGATAGTCAGATGTGTTGATGAGTTGGTCACTGTCATAAATATCAAGGGAGCCAATAATGACTGTGGAGTCACCACATGAGGCGAAAAAGTTACCATTGCCGGGGCACCTGCTATGACCACCATTACCAACACAAGGGCCATCCCCTATGATTACAATGTAATTGACCAACTGAAGAGAACACCCGCACAAATATCCATCATGGAATTACTAAAAATCTCTACCGCTCATAAACAGATCATGGATGAAGCACTAGCTTCCTCTACTGTTGTCACCACCCTTAACACAAAACAATTTCAGGCTATGGTAGGTAACATCGTTACCCCAAATCTCATCACATTTTCAGACCAATATTTCCCCCCACAACCATCTCATAATCATGCACTCTACCTCCAAGTCCTAATCCACAAAAAGAAAGTCAAAAGGGTCTTGGTAGATGGAGGTGCATGCCTTAATATTTGTTCTTTGAAACTTATAAAGAAATTGGGATTTGTGGAGGATTCCATCAATAAGAACAAAATCATCACGATAAGAGCATATGATGATCAAGAAAGAGTGTCTCAGGGCACTACCAAGATCCCCATCTAAGTGGGGCCAGCAACCATGGAAACAACTTGTCAAGTTCTTGACCTTGATTTGCCATACAACATCTTCTTGGGACGCCCATGGATACACGGAATGAAGGCAGTGGCCTCAACCTATCATCAGTGCATTAATTTCTCATATCAAAATGAGGAGGTTACCATATATGGGGATCCCAAACCTTTCGCCTATTGCAAAAACTTGTAAGCCAAGTTTTACAAGATCCCTCAAGTACCTGAAAATGATGAAGGACCATCCACTTCATACATAGACCCAGCTAATCTCGCCTCCACTTTTGCAACATAGACACTCGCCATCCCCGACATATCTGAGATCAAGAACATGATACAAGACAATGGATGTGGTGATTATAGAATGAGGAGAAATGCTTTTGTTGTAGGAGAGTTACCACAATCTCCTAGGTCACATGGGCAACCACAATTGATTCAAACACTTGTTCACACTAGAACAAAACCCGTTGGATTCCATAGTTGGGGGGATCTCAATCGGGCGAATGTGGATGAGGAGGACATCACAAACACTCTGTACCAAGATGAAAGACCCACTCCCACCCTACCCATGGAGGAAACAAACAGAGGGTTACAACTGATGTTCGGCATGGGCTATAACAGGAATGAAAGCCTAGGAAGAAATAGTGATGGACGGTTGGAGCCCATCATTGTAGAAAGAAGAATGTGGAACCTTGGCCTTGGTTGTACCCCTCTGAGTATAACTATGCATGGCAGAAGTGTTCCTAATAGGGTAGTCAGGTCCTCTCCTTGGGTCTCGGCAACTAACCTTAGATTACCTGTGTCCACAGGCCTACCTCTCGGTAACTTCACATTTGACATAACTGACATTTGTAGTAGCAGTGATGATGATGACACCATAGGTGGCTTACCTAGGCTCTTTGAAGATTCCACCTTACTAATGATTAGTGTCTCACCCATTGAACCAATCCAACAAACCCACCAAATCCACTTAGTGTACCCCCAACTCATCGATCACAACCAATGGGGACCGCCGATTCTAGACTCGTTCGAAAATGATGAGGCTCTCTCGGAATTCATGGGACTAAGGGATACTGTTCCATGTGGAGATCACAAGACAATATTTGATATCACTCTGGACACACAAGCATACTATGGGGAGATGATTGAGTCCTTCAGTCACAAAAGAAAAAGATCGAGAATAAGCTCGGAGTTATTGAGTGAAAACCACACTGTGGCACTCTCTAACCATAAAATAGTAAAAATAAAGGACACATCCAATGTCGAAAACCTCTCTGAGGTGCCATAGGATGAAGGATTCAATCTCCCCCCTACTGCTCTACACTAGGAGAAGTCAACAGTATTGGCAAAATAGTGCAACCCCGTCAACTTAGGAATAGAATCAGAACCACAAATTACCTTCTATGCAAAATCCCTCCTAGAAGAAGAACAAGAACTATTGGCAGCTTTCCTAAAGGAGAGAAAGGTAAATTTTGCGTGGACCTATGCAGACATGCCAGGCTTGGACCCTGAAGTGTTATTACATCATTTGGCCGTTTACCCTAGAGCAAAACCAGTCAAACAGAAGCTAAGGAAGATGAACCCACAAATAGCCTTGCTTGTAAATATTGAGCTACAAAAACTTCTGGATGTTGGTTTCATACGCCTGATCAACTATCCAGAATTGGTATCTAACCTTGTACCAGTCTCAAAACAAAAAGGGCGCATCCGCATCTACACTGATTTCAGAGACCTAAACAAAGCATGTCCCAAGGATGAGTTTCCACTACCCAACATTGACATAATAGTGGATATGACGGCTGGACATGAGATTCTCTCCCTAATGGATGGATTCTCGGGGTACAATCAGATAATAAACACAAAAGAAGACCAACACAAGACAACATTCACATGTCCTTGGGGCACCTACTGTTGGAACGCAATGCCATTTGGGTTGAAGAATGCAGGAGCTACATACCAAAGAGCCATGACATTAATCTTCAATGACATGATCCATAAAACAGTCAAAGATTATGTAGATGACATACTAGCTAAATCAAAGAGGAGACAAGAAAATATAGCAACTCTAAGTGCTATCTTTGACAGGCTCGAGCAATATAAGGTTAGACTCAACCCGAAGAAATGTGTCTTTTGGGTACAATCAGGAAAGCTACTAGGATACATAGTTTCAATGAGAGGAATAGAGGTGGACCTTGCAAAGGTAAAAGCAATCCTCGAAATGGAAGCACCAAGAACATTAAAACAACTAAGAGGATTGCAAGGAAGACTCCAGTCCATCCGGAGATTCATAGCACAATTGGCAGATAAACAGATTGCCTATTCACACCTACTTCACAAGGGAGTAGCTTTCAGATGGGATGAAAAATGCGAGCAAGAATTCAACAAAATAAAAGAATATCTACTTACACCACTTGTATTGATGCCACCAATTGTGGGGAAACCATTAATCCTATACATCTCTGCAACAATAGCCGCCCTGGGGGCCCTTTTAGCCCAACATGATGAAAAGGGAACCGAGCAGGCTATCTACTACATCAGTAGAACAATGGTGGGACATGAGCTCAATTACACGTCAATAGAAAAATCTTACCTAGCACTGGTATTTGTGGCTTAGAAATTCAGACACTACATACTAGCACACCAAATCAAGTTGATTGCCAAAATAGACCCTCTAAAATACCTATTGTCAAAAGTAGCACTTACAGGTAGAATGGCTAACTGGGTAATGATATTATCTGAACATGATATTGAGTATGTAGAATGAAAAGCCATAAAAGACAAGTCATTGTGGATCAGCTAGCAAAAGCTCCCCTTTACACAAATAACCCACTCATATCAGAATTCCCAGATGAGTCCCTTTTTAACCTTGGTGCAACGGACCATTGGAAGTTATACTTTGATGGCTCTCACACACAACATGGGTTAGGAGCTGGTGTGTTTTTTATCACGCCACAAGGAGACTGCATACCTAGATCATACAAGTTGGCATTCCCTTATACCAACAATATAGCAAATTATGAGGCTTTGACCATAGGTCTCAAAATTGCAGCACAATGGCGAATCATGGCACTAAAAGTCTATGGGGACTCACAACTTATCATCCACCAAGTAAATGGTGAATACCAAACCAAGGATGATAAGCTCGCACCATACAAGAAAGTGGTAGAAAGCCTCAAGGAATCTTTCATCGACATTACCTTTGAACAGATACCAAGGACAAACAACAGAGCGGCCGATGGAATGGTGACAATTGGATCCTTACTGGACATCCCTCGTAACGTCTCAAAACATGAATTCCTTGTAGAGCAGCTTCTTTTACCCACATTCAAGGTACCAAAGTCACAATACGCATGTGAACTCGTTGGTCCCGTTGATCTTTGGTATCATGATATATACACCTACCTAAAGTTAGGAATCCTCCCCACTGACATCACCCCGAACCTAAAACACACTTTCATCAAAAGGACTTCACGATTCGTCATCCTAGGAGAAACCCTCTTCCATAGGATTACCGACGGAACCCTGCTACATTGTTTAAAACCTGAGGAAGCCTTGATTGCTCTACCTAAGATACACAATGGCACGTGTGGGTCACACTCAAATGGTATGACCTTGGCTAAAAAGTTGCTGAGAATAGGGTAATACTAGCCGACAATGGAAAAAGAGGCGCACAATTTTGTCAGAAAATCCTTACAATGCCAATAGCATGGAGACCTTATTCATGCACCAACTCAAGAACTGCATCCCATTGTTACACCTTGGCCCTTTTCACAACGGGGGCTCGATCTCATTGGTAAAATATCACCCACCTCATCCAATGGCCATAAGTTCATCATCACCACCACTGAATATTTCACAAAGTGGGTGGAAGCAATTCCCATGACCTACATCATGGGAAAACAAATATCCAAGTTCATCCTGAATTACCTGATTTGCCGATACGGTGTTCCTCAATCCATTATCTCTGATAATGGGATGCCCTTCAAAAATCAGGATGTCAGTGATTTGTGTGAAAAATTAAAAATCCAACACCGTTTTTCCACTCCATACTATCCAGAAGGCAATGGCCAGGCAGAAGCTACAAATAAAACCATTTTGAAAATCCTCAAGAAAATAGTCAATGACTCTGGTCATGACTGGCATCTACAGTTAAATCCCACCTTATGGGCCTACCGCACCAGCATCCGCACACCGATAAGTGCCACCCCATTCTCTCTGGTCTACGGATCAGAGGCCATACTCCCCATTGAGATCGAGCTCCTGTCAGTGAGGATATCACTACAAAACCTCATAACAAATGAGGAATACAGGGTCACAAGACTCAATGAGCTAGAATTACTAGATGAAAGGTGCATGGATTCCCTTAGTCATCTACAAGTGTACCAGAATCGCCTAAATAGGAGCTACAACAAGAAGATCAGACAATGCACTTTCCAAGTTGGTGACCTCGTGCTGAAAGAAAACCAAAAGAACGTGCCAAATCCAGATACGAAGGGAAAGTTTGAACCCAACTGGCTGGGACCTTTTGTCATCACTACAAGTTACACATCAGGGGCATATCAACTAGCAACACTAAAAGGCAAGCCTTTGCAAGAGCCCATGAACAGTTCACACCTCAAAAAGTTTTAGGCCTAAATCTTGCAAGGTATAGAACCAAAAAATACAAAAACAATAAAAAAAAGTCCTAAAAAAATGGTTACCTTGATGAAAACCTGGCAAACAGGCATCTTGGTGATAACAAAAAAATACAAAAAATACAGAAAAATCCAAAAAAATCAGAAAAAGGATTGAAAATAGTAAAAAGAAAAAAAAATCGTCCTCTAGTGAAAACCACTTCGGTGGCACTTTGGGCAAGTACGTTGGTGAAAATCTGGAAAATAGGCACCAAGTGTAAATAAAGCACCTTCCCCATCAACTAGGATTTGCACGACTCATCCATTCCATCACATTCCACTCATCCGCTCACATCCATACCATAGCCTGCATTAGTATCTATACTATATTCCACCACTAGAACTACTTGGCATTTCGAAGGTCAATCTGTCCTGCCTTTATCAAAGTAATCTATCGCACCACACTGGGGGCATGTTCTCGCAACATTGGATCAGATTCATGTATATTCTCATGATCTTTTTTGAAAATTCATCAGAAAATCCAAAAACATAAAAAAAAGAACTCATTCAAAAAACCAAAAACATCCAAATCATTCAAAAAATTCAAAAACATGTCAAAATATTGGAAAATCTTCAAAATTCATCATTTAGTCTTGTCAGTCTTCCACCTTGTCGAACTACGTCTTCTCTGAGCTTGAACGTAGGCAAGGTTGATCTTTGATCATCCCCCGAGATGGTTAGGTCAGTCCTTTAGGTGTCCGTCACATTGGCAATCTGTTTGCCCATCTAGTCTACATCTTAAGTTAGTCCTTTAAGCAATAAAAAGGGGGGCAACCTATTTTCCCATCCGTCTTATCATCAAGTTATTCCACCACCAGCCGAACTACGTGGTCTCTGCGTGTATAACGTAGGCAAGGCTAATCTATGGATCAGCTCCCGAGACCCCTAGGATAGGTCTTTAAGTTAGTCTGTTTGTCATATAAATCTTGAAAAAATCCAAAAACATTCATAAATCTTGAAAATACCAAAAACATTGAAAAATGTGAAAATACCAAAAACAGCCTCAAAACATTTGAAAAAACCAAAATGGTGCATCCATTTCATCTCGCTTTCACCCGTGATTGTCATCATTCATGATAAATCAATCGTCACCTTCACTCTTTGGTGAGTCAGTCAGAAGCAAGTCTGGTAGGTTCCAAAGTGAACACTTGATCGTCAAAGTCTCAAGTCTAAGTTAGTAAGTCAGCAAGTTGGTCAACTCGGAGTATCAATAGCTTATCACCCCAATCAGTCTCACCAAAACCCTGATCACTACATGTCCTAGGATGAATCTTTCCTACGATGGACATAAGCATCAGGTACCCCACAGTAGTTTAGCCTTGGCTAGCGATACAAAGAACATTAGCTTGTTTGTTTACTTTATTTGGTCTTTTTTGACTTATCTTATTTTGCGCTCATTCCAAGGACCTCTCGATGATGCCTAAACAAAATAGGTTTAGAGAGAAAGGAATGGGGCAATGATCATTTTCTTTTTATCTACTATGCTTGTTGGATATTCTTGTAAAATAACTTCATTAGGCGTACTTTGTTTGTTTGTAGGAAAGATGTTTTAAGTGTCTTGTTGAACACATAATAAGGCTTGCCTTGTTATGTTTTGGCCCGAGATGTCTAGAATATCTGAACTGCATTTTGAATAAGGTTATGTTTGTCAAGTGTGAACAAGAGTACTCCTATCTGATTGTCGAGTCAAAGTCCATCACACTAGGCGCAACGCCATCCTAGTTCTTAATACCTTGATGCATCGCACCTACTTGTGTTATCAAACATAAAGAAAGGTATGCTCTTTTCCCATCCTTGGATAAGCAATACATCATCATCATTCATCATCATATCCAATAAAGTCTCAATGACTAGGAGACTTGTTGGACTTCTTCATCTTCCTAAATTTAAGGGTTGATCCCTCTCGTTCTTCTATCCTTTTTCACGCTAATAATGCATCCATCATGCATCCATCTTGCATCCTCATCCTCATTTTGCATAATCACGACATATCATCATAGGACATCATCCATCGCATTCATCTCATTTTAATAATCATTTAAGTTGTTTAAAATAATATAGATTTTTTATTTTAAGCATCTTCTAAACATCTCATTTTCATCATCATTATCATATAGATCATATAGTTTGATCATTCATACATCCATTTTGAACCTCTTTTTGGCGAGATCGACCTCGATCTTCTCGCTCGATCTCTCGAGGGGGCAATATACTAACGTACTTCTTTTCGCTGAGGCATCTGAAAAATCAGAATTTTTTTTAGTTTTGATGTCGGCAAAATCATTGTTTGAACCAATGCAACGAGTACATTGCTTCAAAGAGGGGCAAAATGTAGACATGCAAAAATAGCAATCATGCATCATACAAATTAACATTCATATCTTCTATTAATCAATTTAAGCAATTTATTGATTAATTTCCTATGGTTCATTAAATAAATCAAACTATTTAATCCTTATATTCTTCTCATTTGATTTAATAAATCAAACTGATTTAATCAAATATCAAATCCCTAAAACTCCCTAAGTTAATTAATCTAAATTAATTAACTTCTAATCATAATTATCATTCTCTAGCTTTTGACTCAACTAGAGTCAAATCCAAACTCCTAACTAACCCACCCACTTGCACCAATAAATCAATTTATTTGATTTATTAAAAAGACTTATTTTCCCTCAATAACTCTCATCTTTGACTTTTTTGGACAAAGATTATTCCCCCCAAAACCCTCAACAACATGCATTTATTGACATTTTTCAAATTTGAATGGGCACATTGACCAAAACTTGCACAAGCTTTGGCCAATCCCATTATGACAAGTGTCTCTATCCTATTGGATGGGATTTAGTCCCACATTGCCTAATTTTGGCCTCTCTTCTATCAACTTCTCCTATAAATGCAAGCCATTTTCTCTCATTTCTACAACACATTTTGAATGCATCTAAACTATAGGCAACTTGAGCTCATAGCAACTCATTGTCTATCTCATTTAGCTTGGAAAAGGGTTGGGAAAGGGCTCTCTCACATCTTCATGGAGGGCACCAATCCATCATAGAATAGGTTGTATTTCATTTTCTCTATTACATGTTTGAGTTAGTTTTATTAATTTGCTTGGAGTAAATGGTAAATGTTATTCTATGAGGGTGCTAGTCAATACAAACAATGTGTAAGATTTGGCATCCTACAACCTCAAAATAAAAGGTTATGTTCATCAAGTTGGATATGGAAAAGGCCAATGATAGAGTTAAGTGGTCCTTCAAACAAAAAAGTCTTATTGCCTTTAGTTTTGCTAAAGAGTGGGTCCAATGGGTTATGTCATGTGTTAATTCTACTTCTTTCTCACTGTTGATAAATAGTGAGCCTTCTTCTCTTTTTCGTGCTTCTAGAGGCCTTTCTAAAGGGGATCCTCTCTCTCCTTATTTATTTATTCTTCTTGCTAAAGGTCTAGGGAGAATGGTGAAACATAATATGCAGTTCGGTTTTATTCAGGGATTGGTGTGGGAAAATGGTTTTCCTCCTCAATCTCACTTGCAATTTGTGGATGATATTGCTTTGATGGGTATGACTAAGATCAGAGAAGCCACAAATTTATGCAAGGCTATAGATATTTATCTTGTTACTTCTGGTCAAATGATTAATGAAGATAAATCTTCCATTTTCTTCTTCAATACTTCGCTGCTTATTCAACAAAGGATTGCTCATATCTTGAGGTTTCAGAATGGGTATCTCCCTTTAACTTATCTTATCATTCCTATCTCTTTGAGTAGTCTCCTTATGGAGTCTTAGTAGAATAGTTTGAACAAGTTTTGTGTGAAGGTAAATCACTAGACTCATAGATGGTTGTCCTTTGTTGGGTATGTTAAACTGCTTAAATCTATGGTGAAAACTCTTCCTATTTATAGATGCATGCTTCAAGTGGCTCCTATTGGGTTTGTGAAGGATTTGGATTATTTGGCTAGACAATTCTTATGGGTGGGTAGCTTGTCCTCTTCTAAGTGGAATCTTGTAAAGTGAGATATTGTGTGTAGTTCAAAGCAGTTTGGGGGTCTTGGTTTGTGGTAGTTGACTTGGTTTGGTTTGGCGTTGGTGGAAAAGCTTTATCGGAGGTGATGTGTGGAGCATGTTCATATCTGGGATAAGATTTTATCTCATAAGTACCTTTCAAGGGTTCTTAAGGAGGATATTGTCATGTATCCTCTAGTGGGGGAAGGATCTGCGATTTGGGGAATACTCAAGAAAGGGGCTATGTTGATCAAGGAGGGAATGTTCTAGATATGTAATAGGGGGCTAAGACTCTCTTTTGGTCAGATTCCTAGGATGGTTTTCCCCCCATTTTGCACCAGCATTTGAATTTGTTGAATCTTTGGCAGCGCTTCTTGGAGACTGGTTGGTCAAGGGTGATTAATTTTAAGACTTCTTATCTATGTGGGAAAATGGAGGTGGTTAGGTGGAAGGATCCATGTGATTGGCCTATTGTTAGGGTAGAGGAATATTGTACTGATCTTCAAAATATTTTGATTGGTAGACATTGTAGCTCCCTTTGAGATAAGGATATTCTTGCTTGGAGCCCAGATCCCAAGGGTGCATTCACTGTGGCTAGTGGGTACTAGGAGTTGTTGGCTCTTAAGTATGGTGGGGTGGAGGTCCCTTGGTGGAAAGATGTGTGGAACAAGTTTTCATGGAAAAAGTGTAATAGTTTTGTGTGGACTCTGGCTTGGAATAGATGTTTCACTTCGAAGTGTTGGAAATAGGATGTCATTTAATTACAATCCTAAACATTATTTATTTCACCATATATCCTAAGTCCTTAGAATGTGCTCAACAACACTAGGATTAGGAAGAGATTAATATTTGATGAAATAATCATGTTAATTGACATTTTTAATTAATTCTAGATTTTAAAAGCATGTGTGGATGCCTTGGAATTAGCTCCTATAAAATAGGAGCACATGGGCTCACATATGGTAGGTGACAACTCACCTTGAGTTTAGTTAACTAGTTGGTAAATTGAGTACACTTCAAAAATGCATCCTAGGTTCCTACAAAATAGGGATTTTGATTTATGCATGTTGAGGTCCTATAAAATAGGGGGTGATGTGTAGGAGGTTTAGATCAGTTGAAGTTCAGTTCAGTTTAGGTCAGTTCAGTTGAGTTATGGTTTAGTTATATTTAGTTAGTTTTAGTTGAATTCTAGTTGAATTTAGTTAACTTGGAATGCATGGCTAATAAATTGAGTTGCATGACAGATAACATGTACTACCTTTAGTTAATAGGGGATGACCATTCTTGCATGAAAGGTGTTAAGAAATGTTTCAGTTAACAAGAAATATCTTGGACCCACTTTGGGCGCCCAAGTTGGCTTCTTGGAATTAGCTTCTTTCCATGTTGAGATATTTTTGAAGGCTTAGTTAAGTGGGACCCTCTTCTGGGTGCCAACTTTGAGGATGAAGCCTTAATATATTTACAAAATAAAGGTTGAGTTATGACTTTAGTTTGGGACACCCAAATGGATGAAGGAGATGATTTGACATTGTTCTCCACGACACAGCTCTACTTGCATGAGATAGGCATACCTTTTAGGGTTAGGGCTTGAGCATTGTTATTGTAACTCAATTGGAGTTTACAATGTTGATTAAAGTCTATTTATCTCAAGAAAGTTGAAGAGAGTGATTATCAGTTGTTATTGCAGGTTGTGAAGAAGATTGGTGAAGGCAAGAAGAAGCATTTTCAAGCAAGAATTTGATCTATTGTATTTCAGAGTTTGAATAATAGAGAATAATTCTTGGTGGAGTTTCTTCCCAAAAGGGTTTCTCCACGGTACATCTTGTGTAATATTTCTATTATCCTGTCTATTTCTTCTATCAACTTTTTTCTACATTCTACAATAGTAAAATGGATTAATCAAGATAATCACCCACAAAGAATTTGTAACAAAAGTAAAAGCTTATTTAGATCAGCAATCTTAAAGTTTTACAAGGTATTAAGCTAAGAAAACACCTCAATTTTGAACAAGGAGAACCTTCAAAAGCGAGGATTGTAGGGTCCCTCTATTTGTGCTTTGTGCGGCTATAGTGAGGACAATTATTCCCACTTTTATTTCCATTGTTCTTATTCTATGTTGCTTTGGAATTTATGTTGGGGTGTTTGGAAACATCCTTGTGTTCATGCTTCTTCATTTTTTGAGTTCTGGAGTAGTCTAGGAAGACCAGGCATATTTTCTCCAGATTGTGTGGTGCATTGGTCCTACTTTTATCCTTTAGCATAAAATTGTTGGTATGATCCAAGAGATGGTGGAAGCCAAATGTGGTGTGGCTTATCCTTTGGAAAGGAGTGATGATGAGATTGTGAATAAATTTCTCTTATAGGGATTGACATATGTCTCTATTTGTGTCAGAAGAGGTAGGTGGGCTAAAAATGAGGTTCAAAGGGTTGGAAGATGGTTGCCTCCACCGGTGGATGTTCTGAAGATTGATACAGATGGCTTTTCTAAGGGTAATCTTGGGCCTGCTAGGATTGGTGGAATTGGAAGAGACTATTCTAGATCAGTTATTTTTTTCTCTTCATTCACAAAGGGTAGCATTCTAACAACCTTATGGAGGGGTTGGTGATTCTTTGGGCTATTGAGCACGCTTGTGCTTTGCGGTGGCCTAGGATTATCTATGAATCTGAATCATAGATTGTTATTAATCTATTGCATGAGCAGAAGGTGGATGAGGTTAATTGGTAGCTAGCTTTGGTGGTTTGTCAGATTTTGTAGATGTGCTCTTTGTCAAAAGTGGTGCCCTTTACTCATATTTTGTGTGAATGGAATAGAACTGTTGACTGCTTGGCTAAGTGGGCTTTAGAGCATGTTGATGATTGGAAGATTGAGGAGTGGGGACAATTATCCCTTTATTATTGTCATGAATTAGAAAGGTTCATTTCTGATGATATGGTTGGATCAGATGGTTATGGTGGTATGCTTGGTGGTTTTTGTCTTGGTTGGATATTTTTGGTGTATCTTTCTTTGGAGCCTATGGGTTTCCTAATATTTTTGTAATGTTTATTTCTTGATTTCAATAAAGTTTTTACCCCTTTTTACTTTAAACAAAATAGTGGCATAATCCAATAAATGTTCTGATAGAATTCTAGACCCTTGTGATAAGGGTAAGTGCAAGAAGTTGCATCTAATTTTAGGGGAAGTGTCATTTTTTAGCTTTAAAATAGGTACCCATTCATTCTTTAGAATAAGTTCCCATTTTAAAATGAGTACTCATTCTAAAAAGCATGAAATTCAAATTACATATTTTTCATTTGGATTTAGGCTCAAAAAAGGCATGTTAACCCAACCCTTAGCCTTTGACCTATAAGTACAAGGTCATGGTAATGCCAAGAGAAAAGACTGACTTTGGCAATATGATTGATGGTCTTTTCTTTAGATTTATTTTTTTGAAATTAAAACCAATTGTAGATAATGATATATAGTTTTCAAATATGTAATTTTTTATGATTTGATTATTCTTTCTATTTTTTTAATTAATTTCTAAAGAAATTATTCCATAAACTTGAAATGTTACGTTTTCATATTTTTTAATAACTTTTAGTTTGTTAATTTTCTTGTAAAAAATTATATGAAATCAATATTCAAACAATTATTTACACAATAAAAAAAATTCAAACAATGATAATTAGTTTAGGTTCAATTATGGTGTCCATACTCGAGGGTTTGCAAAAACAATTGGGGCCAACAAAAAATTAATAATAAAATAAATTTTTTTAAAAAATATCCAAAATATCCTCATCAATATTCATTATAATACACATCTTTCCCCAAAAGTAATTAGAAAAATACTTTCATTTAGGTCAAATTATGGTCCTAAAAATAACTTTGAAAAGTGGTTATAATGCATTCCTATTAAAAGTTATTATTTATCATCTGGGTATTAGCATAAACTACATATTTGAAAACTAGACTCAAAATACTAAATTTCATTTCTTTTAAGTTTCAATGTATAAGTGCTTCAAATTTTAAGTCCAAGAGTGACAAATTCTTAAAATTAGGAAAACAAATTCCACTTTTTGAACATTATGTGGACCCAACTTCTTGTACTCACCCATAATTTAACCTTTCTATAGGATACAAAAAAATTATTAATGATTTATTCATCAAGAGGTCTCTTTTTCTTCATGGAATTAGAGTTGGTTTGACTCATTTTGATTTGTGACATCACGAGAAGAGAGTAAATTCTAGGGTCTAGTAGAATTCTAGGGCTTCTAAGATAATGTTTAATGAATGTAATAATCCTAACAACCACTACCACACTAAATTGTAGAAGATTAAGATATATTAGAACCCAAATTGTTAATTACTTGATTTTGAAATGGGAGCCCTATAATTTCCCCTTTTCACACTTGAAAGCTCAAAATTTGTAACACGTGAGCTTCGAAACCTCATATGTCATTATGAAAGTCTCATTTCATGTCTTTATAATGAAGAAAATTCATTATCCCTAGAAGATAACCATCACTTCTGGTCATTACTGCTCATATGTGAGTACACAAAGTTCATACATATCATTTAACAAGTTCAAATTTTGGACATGTATCTTCAAGTGGTACAAGTTGAATCCTTTCTCTTATGAAGTCAATAAATTTTAAAATAGTCATTTGGGCCCCTCTCAAATGTTAAGGAAAAACCAGGTAAATATTACAAAACAACATGTTAGTTTCTTATAATCTTACAATCTTGTCCCCTCATAGCCTATACAAGTCTATAAGATGAAGGGATATTGCACTGAGAAGCTTATTGGTGTTGACTATTGTTTCATCTTGATATGATTGGTTTTAATTGATGTCAAATACGTGAAGAAGATTGTATATGCTCTAGAGATAGTTGGTATGCAAAGTTATCTATTGGCGCAAGTCCACATTGTAGTATATGGAAGGGTTATGATCAACCTAATGTGTCAGTGTGATGTGGAGGTGGGTACACATATTTTGATATGTTTACAATATGTTTACATTGATACCATTCATGTTTGGTGTACCATACTTTGTGAAAAATTGTAGAAGATGTGTTTAAGGAATTCACAATATATACCCTAAGGTAGTGATAATGTTTTGGTCTACATCCTTTTGTAGAGAAAGATTTAGTGTTGTGGATTAGAAGATAAGTTGATAGAAATGTGAAGGTTTTATATTCAATATTTTAAGTCATTACACCTTTTGTAGTAAAAGTTATAAGTGAAAGAGTTTTAGCCTATACTCTAGTAGTGTAAAGTGATGATAAAGACTTGTTGGAATTCTCTAGATTCCTTCATAAGTGAATATTTATCCTTGTAGTTTTGTGGAAATTTTCATTAATGATGAATGCATGCCATATTGTAGTATAAAGTGTTTTGGTGGTCCGAAATTTTTGTTTTCAAGTAATAGAGTGTTATAGTTGGTTCTAGATGCCTAATTCTTCTCTAGAAAATATGTTTAAATATTTACACTAGTAGGATATTGTACAAATTAGTTGTATGTATTTGTGTGGATATTTTAAATGTCTTAGAGTATCTCAGGTTTTAAGAATATCTAGATCTTTCTTGATTCTATTACCACATAGTTGTTTCAAATCAATTTGTGATGTTGTTGAGGCTGACTAAGGTATATTATTGTTGTGTGCAATATAATTATGATTGAGTGGAGTTAAAGGATTATTTGAAGATGTTGTATGAGTCATGATGACTCATTTGGGTGTATTGTAAATAATTTTTAATCAATTTTGTATACCGCCAATGAAGATGTAGACCAACATGTTATAAATGTGATATTCCTTGTTTGTGGCTGACTGAATTTGTAATAGCCAAGTGTGTGGATGATATGTATTTAAGATCAAAGTTTTGGACATGATGATATAAGTTTTCAAAGATGTCTGAGTTTATGAGAAAAGCATGGAAATATCTGCTATAGACCCAATGAGTAGAATAGTTGACTATCAGTGGTTGAAGCCATAAATCAATCGTATTTCAATTTTTTTTTCTTTCAATTAGGGAGTAGTATCTCCCTTAGGTGTAAGCCCCTAAATAAAAGTTAATGAGTAGTTGCTTCCTTGGGTTTCAGACCTAAATCAAAATTGTAAACTATTTTTATGTGTGAGGATTGATTATGGAAATAGCTCCTAGCAGCATTTATCACCAAGGTTTTCTCCTATGTGTGCTAATCTTCATTCTTATTTTGGTTAAGTGGATGAATTCTTAATTGACATAACATAAATTTAGTAGGAGTTAATTGGGAACATTTTTAAAGCATATTGAATCAACCCCCTCTCATTATTCTAGTGTGTTCAAACATTCGTATCAAAGCAAGGTTCATTGATATTTTCTTATCAACATAGGTAGACCATGTCTTTGAACTCACTTGGAGTAGAGAAATATCTAAGAAGAATTCCTCTTAGGAAAAAGAGTCCATACTCTAGAAGGAGGATGATGAATATGAATTTGAATTCAATAAGGAAGATTGTCTAGTAAATTTTGTAGGAGGGCTTAATTTTTCTCTAAATGATCTGGATGAAGAAAGAGAAAATAATGAAGACCTCTAGCTTGAGCTTGCAAAAGTAGTGAAGAAAATTGGAAAGTTGAAATTTCTAGTTGAAGCGAAAAGAATTGAAGAGTGTATGAATTTCAAGATTATTGACAAAATTGTTGAATGTTTCATGCTTGAAGAAGAAATTGTTTCCTTGAGGAAAGAAAAAATTGTTGAATGTTAAAATCTTAAAGGAGAGATTGTTTCCTTGAGGGAAGAATTGGAAAAATAAACAAAGAAAATTAAAAAAGGTCTAAAGCTAAAAGAAGGTTTTGAGATTCTTGATGATTTGAAAAACTCTCAAAATTCATAAAAATAAAAATATGTTCTTGGTTTTGAAAAAGGAAAATTTTGAATAACTAGTGCTTCTGTAAATCTATATGAAAATTTCAAAGTAGAATGAAAGTTTGAAACAAAGAAGGATAAAGATTGTACTAAATAACCTAAGAAGAATACCTCTAGAGATGCAATTTTAGTTCAAGACAAAAAGGTAGGTCAATATTGGAAGAAAGAAGATGGATTCATTCTTGTATGGAGACAAAGATGATTTATAGGTCCTCCACCTGCTAGACATCATGCACCTACGAGGTTCAATCAATCCTTTCAAGGTCATTGTTTTTCTTGCAAAAAATTTCGGCATAAGGCTATTGATTGTGGATAGAAAGGAAAAGAAGAAATGATTACATGATTAGAGAATACTTTATGTGTGAAAGATATGATTCTATTTCATTTTATGGATATTATTATGAATGCAACAATTTTGGTCATAAGGCTATTGAGTGTAGAACTAAAGTGAAGAGGAACAACCTTTTTCCAGAGCACAACATTGTGTGCTACAAGTGCAATAAGGTTGGGAATAAGTAAAAGTTTTACAAAAGTGGTTTTGTGAAGCTACCTATTTAGAATTGGAAGAAATATAGAACCCTAAATCAGAAAAGGAAGGGTAATGAAAAGGTTTGGAATAAAAATCAAGGTCAAGAAAATGAGAAGGATGATACTACACTTGTGCATTCTACACAATATCCTATGGAAAAATGAGATAGAGTATTATCTAAGGGGGAGATATGATTCATAAACCTTTTAGCCCCTCAAGAATGATAATATACTAAATATTTCAACATGAAAGTTGAATTTGAAAAATTCCTTTGGTGTGCAGATTTATTGAGAAAGGATGAACCTTTTTATGAAGGTTTTGGAGCAAGCGGATGGTTTACGGAGGTGCGCTGAGTTGCATTGTGTCCCTATGATCACACAAAGATTTTTGGTAAATGATTTACCTAACAACTATGAATGCATTTATGGAAAAAAGTTAGGGCAATTGAAAGGCTTTCTATGAGTAATTTAGATCATTTGAGATTTTTTGCATTCAAGAGAATTTGTGTCTAGAGTGGAGAAGAGTTTTTAGATTTTCAAAGATATATGTGCACAACCTTGGCTATGGTGTTTTAATATTTGTGAAGGAATTCTAATGGTAACACCTTAGGTGATCAATATGGTGGGGAAACCTAGGCCTAAATACAAGGAGTTTCCATTCAAGGCAATGGAAGTTGACAAAGATGGTGCATTTTTGAAAGTTTGTAGGGATTTGGTTTATTATAAATATGTGATGATTTACATACATGCCTAATTGAATGAGATTGATCATACATCATCTTTTGAAGTGGTCTAGCATGAACTAATGAATGAGAATGGTGTGTACATGCTAGAGTATGCAAATGTATCTATGAAAGGGTTGGACATTTGGAAAGATTTTCTAGACTTCTACAACAACAAAGAATGGTAAGAATTATTTTGAGCTGCATTCATGAAAATTTAATTTGGAAAGCCAAACCCTACATGATCACAAAGGAATATATTATGGTAATTACTTGTCTTTGTTCCACGAGACTTGTCCTAGTGTTAAGTCAATAAAAAATGAAAGGTTTATGGAACATAAAAAATCTAAGTTTGACAAGAGAAACCTTATAGTAAATGATATCATTAATCTTGATGTCTCATATGCATCAATAGGGATTGCATATCAAATTTACTTCACAAAGAGAGAAGGTTCTACCACTGTCACTGTAGTAATTCACATTACACATAAAATGGTGAAGGAAGGTGCCATTTTTGACCTATGTGAGTTGTTAAGAGAGTAGTCAATAGATAACCTAAAGTGGACAAAATAAACTAGTTATAATTTCATGTTTGGATCTTTGATCATATACCTTAAATTCTTCTTTCTTAATGAGTCACCTAGATTTAAGGTTAATATTTGGGATCAGTTCAATCTAGTTGCTACAAAAATTAAGAAACATATTGATAGTTTCAAAATAAACAATCTTAGGCTACTTTTTAGTAGCGATTCTTCAAGAATCTACAAACTAAGATGTAGGGTAGACAAACAATACCTTTTGATTTATTCTAGAAGTATGAGAATTAGGTGAATTTTATGGTGAGTAAAGATCATTTCTATATGGAGGATATATATACAAGAACCTCATGGATTCATAAATTTTCTTATGAGGTTGAACCTTTGAGTATGTACAAGATTATTTTGATATTTTTATTTCAAAGCCAAGGGATCCTATAGTAGAAAGATTTGGAACATATAGATAAATCATGGATAACCTGATCCAAAATAAAATAGAGGAAATAAATGAGAAGAGGGTGGATTAGCTATTCAAAAAATGGGACATTTCAAGGTATTCTACATTGGTGCCACATACCTCTAGTCAAAATCTAGTAAATATCCCCTCTGATCCTAAAGAAAATGTTGTTGAGAAGTTTCCTAGTAGACCTAGTAGATCCTCTTCTACTATTGTATCTACTCTACAGTGCTTCAGATCAATAGAATCAATTGGTGGAAGAATAAAAGCTACATTTGTAACTCCACCATAGAAGAAGACCACAAGATTTGTGAAAACAAGGAATAAGAAGAAGGATAAAAGGAAGAGGATGAAGTTGAAGATATCTCTTTGTAGAAGAAGAAAGGAAAGAATATTGTCGAGGAGAAGACTAAGAAGACCCCTCTTTATTGTGGTGCAATTTTTAATGAAAATTTTAGGTATGTATGTTGAATGATACAATAGAGTTGCATATATATGTTCCTTCAAAAGAAAAGAATACAATTGAGAAGGATTTCATTGAATGTATGTTGAAGCAAAATATTCCTTTTAGTGGAATTATTGATAAAGCTTTGGATAACCTAGCTGAGAATTTGGGACAAAGAAGAGAAGATACCATCAAGGTTGACAAGGAGCTAAAATTACAAGAAATTGACAAGGTTGAGATATCTATCTACCAGGAAGAAAAATAAAATATTTTCTAGAGACAAGATAAGGAGCTCCACACCAAGAGAAGAATAGATCTTCCAATGAGTATGGATGTGGATATCAAAAGGAAGATTCAATCTAAAACTAAAGATTTTATAAAGAAAATCATTGATGAATTTCAAAGTGAAGTTGATGTGGTTGTACATGAGCCTCTAGAAGAGTATGATAATGATGTTGAAATGAATGTACAATTTCCTTTAGATGAACAAGAAACTAAAAATATGGCTACTCAGGGTAATATAAATGAGAAAAATATATTTGGTCAAAAAGAAGTACAAGGACCATCTAGATAGCAAGAAGGAGAAGGTGTATTTGGTATGCAAGAAGCAGAAGATGTTTCTAGTATGGAGATGTAAAAGGAAAAGGAGAAATAAGAAGAAAATGACAAAGAGAAAGAGATGGAGAGAGAGAGGGATACTAGAGAATAGAGTTTAGAGAAGTTATATTCCTCTCTAGTGGACTCTATCAAAGTATTTTTAGCTCAAGAAATACAAATCCAGCCAGTAGTGACTCCACAACTATTACATGTTCCTACTTTTTATGGGGAAGTTAACTTATCCATAATATCTCCCTTACACAAGTTGAAGCTTGGAAATATACTTCACTCCATAGTCCACTGCTAGATAAGAGATTCTTCAACATGTGGAAAGTGTAGATGTGTTGATAGAAGCAATAAAGTTGTTGAAAGAGAAGCTTGCAAAAGAAAAAATGAATTCTTCATTGCCCCCATCATAGCAGATAAAGCATTTAATGGAGTACTTTGAGACTTATTATTCTCATTTGGAGAAGTAGGAAAAAAAAAGTTGAATGAAAAGAGAAAGAATGATGCCTGTGAGAAGTGTGGTAGTATAGTGGCCAAGTTTCAATCCTCCATTGAGGATATTTAGAAGTGTTTGGAGGAAGCTAATATTTTGTAATGATTTTGTTTGAAATGGTCAACAAAAGAAAAAAACATTAAGGATCAAATAAGTGCAATTGAAGTGTAGATCACCAATGTGGCTACAATATTTGATCCAATTCAAGACAATGATGGTGGCATCAGGGTACAAGTAGAAAGTCTTCACTACCAGATACAAAAATTGTAAGATAAAAGGGAGCAATTCAAAAGGTAGGTAAAATAGTTGAGAGAAGTAGTAAGCCAAAGATTGCCTTCACTTACTAGACTCCTAACAAAGGATAATGGGGTAGTTTAGAAGTACAAGGCACCATCTTATTTTGAAGATGCAGAATATACATTTGTGCAATTGTCCTCTTAGGCCCAGACCTTGATTTCTATTATGAAGCAATTGGATAATAACCTGATTCAGCTCAAGAATATCTACAAGGGCATTTTTCCATCAACACCAAAGTGATTTGTGATTTTTTTTATGTAAGATATATATATATTTTTTGTTATGTGAATATGTCAAAGTAGATATGGAGATATTTTTTGTCTTAGAGGGAGTAAAATTTTAATAGATTAAGGGGGAGCTTATATATTTTTAGTATAGAGAAATATTTGTTACCCTTTGCGCTTGATTTCAAAGGGAGAGAGAGACATGTGCACCTAAGGGGGAGTGTTTGTGCACATCTTTTGATTTTTCCATAAATTACAAAGGGGGAGATTCTTGCATCTTGATAAGATTGGTTTTCATTGATGTCAAATGTGTATTGAAGATTGTATATGCTCTAGAGATAGTTGGTATGCAAAGTTATCTATTGGTGCAAGTTAGCATTCTAGTATATGGAAGGGTTATGATCATCCTGATTTCTAAGTGTGATGTGGAGGTGGGTACACATGTTTTTATATGTTTACAATATGCTTACATTGATATAATTGTTGTTTTGTGTACCACACTTTTTGAAATATTATAGGAATTGTGTCTAAGGTATTCATAGTATATATCTTAAGGCAAAGGCACAGTGTTTTGGTTTGTATTCTTCTATAGAGAAATATTTAGTGTTGTTGTTTAGAAGATAAGTTGATAGATATGTGAAGGTCTCATATTAAATATGCCAAGTCATTGCACCTTCTACAGTAAAAGTTATAAGTGACAGAGTTCCAGTCTATGCTCTAGCAATGGAAAGTGATGATAAAATCTTGTTGGAATTCTCTTGAATTCCTTTGTAAGTGAATATTTGTCTATGCAGTTTTCTGGACATGTTCAGTGATGACCAATACATAACATATTGCAGTATCAAGTGTTTTGGTGGTCTGCAAGTTTTGGTTCCAAGTAATAGAGTCTTACAGCTAGTTGTGGATGCATAATTATTCCACATAACATATTTTTTAATACCTACACTAGTAGGAATTCATATAGATCATTTGTATGAGTTTGTGTGGAAATTCTACATGTCTCAAAGTATGTCAGGTTTGAAATGCATGTAGATCTTTCTTGATTCCAGTACCACAATTTTTTTCAACAAATTTGTGATGTTGTTGAGGCCAACTAAGTTATATTATTGTTGTGTGCCACAAGTTTATTATTGAGCATATTTCAAGGATTGTTTGAAGATATTGTATGATTCATATCGACTCATTTGGGTGTATTATAATTTTTTTTTTATCAATTTTGTATACTGCCAATGTAGATATAGTCCAACATGTTACAAATTTGTAATTTTCAAGCATGAAAATGATATATATTGAAGATCAAAGTTGTGGAGATGATGATGGAAGTGTTCAAAGATTTTTGAGTGCATGAGAAGAGCATGACAAGATCCACTATAGACATAATGAGTAGAATTGTTGACTATTAGAGGTTGAAGCCATAAACTAGTCATATTTTAGTGGTTCTTTCTTCTAATTAGGGAGTAGTAGCTTCCTTGGGTGCAAGCCCCTGAATCAAAGTTAGGGAGTAGTTGTTTACTTTTTTTGTAGCATAGAATCAATTTTGTAAACTATTTTTACTTGTGAGGCTGTATTTGGTGTTATCTATGTTCTTGTGTGTGTCTTGATCTTTATTCTTGTTTTGGTTAAGTGGATGAGTGCTTAATTGACATAACTTAAATTCAAGAATAGTTAATTGGGATTGTTTTAAATCATATTGATTCACCACCCTCTAATTAATATGGTGTGTTCAACAACTAGGCCATGCAAATAAATGGGAGATGTAGGCAACATAAAGTAATGAAAAGATAAAGACTTGTGTCAGTCTCCTACATGCTTGCAAGGTCTATCACTTGATAGAATCAAGATCTCATGGGGAAACTATTAGAAATTAGAATATTTCGATTGATGTAAACACTTACATCAGTTTTGGTGAAACCAAAGAAATTGGGTTCCACCTTTTGAGAGATCGAACTAGGGGTGGGTGTCACATTTCACTCTAGTTCATTCAAGGAAACCCTAAAGATCCCTCAATCAAGTGACTCAATTGAGGGAAGGAATATTAGGAGGTCTCCTTGTTTGTGATTAAACATAAAAGCGGGCTCACCAATAAGAAAATTCTTATAAAGAAAGAAATGTAAAAGATATGCAAATCTAACTATGTCACTTAGGAAATCAAACTCAAAATCAGAATAGTGAACTAAGAATGAATAGAGGTGCACCTGGAAAACTGAAGATGCTTGAAACAAGCTCTACAATATTTAAATGATGAATTTTGAAGCACACTGGGACTCATACATCAATTGGGTGATTTAGTCCCAATTTAGGGTTTCGGTCAAGAACTAAAATTTACAATTGGTAAACCAAGATCTACATAGAATGTTTGAAAATTAGTAATACTGGGACTCATATTCCAGTTGTGGTTATTTAGTCCAAATATCAAGGGTTATTTAAAAATCCGATATCCTCTCGTGATCTTCTATATCTTCTCTCCTTTCTAATCCTTGAATCTGAAACTTTGAATTCTAACCTATAGGAGACTTTTTCGTAATCTTGAAAGAAAGGTGACTACTTTGAAAACTTTCTCCAATCTTTCTCCTCAATGTATCTTCAACCTAAATCTACAAATCACACATCAAAGAGAGGAGAAAATGATGTTTTTTTAGTGGAAAGGGGGTTTCCTTTCTCAAACCCCATTTTGGTAATCAAATGTTGAAATGAAATCAAATAGAATGAAGGAATGATGAATGAAAAAATATGTTATGTTTCAACTCACCAAACCCTTGAAACAAAGGATGCAATCTTCTATGAAATGTCTAGCATGAATGTAAATCTTGACTCTTGATTGTATTTTATGGATCTTGACTTGAATTCTTACTTGAATCATAAAACCCTACATCACAAATGTTAGCTCAAAAACAAATATGATGCATGATGACTTTGACATGATGCTTGATTCTTGAATGTAGCTCCAAAATTCTTGATAATCAACTCTTAAATTCTCTTGAATTCTCTTGAATTCTCTTTAATATCTAGGATTCTTGAATAATTTAATTGCAAGGTCACTTGTAAACTTGATAGAACACTTGAATACTTGAATTGATAGGTCACTTGTAAACTTGCTAGGAGAAAAAATGTGAAATAACCTTGTATTTATACTTGTTTATTACAAATTTCCTGAAATTAAAACACTACAAGCTGACATCAGATCTAGGAGAATAAAATCTCCCCAAGAATTTGAATTCAAAATAGGTCAAAGCTAAGAAAGACTCATACACCAATTGGGGCATATGAGTCCTAGTAGGCTAGGCTTGGAACACAAATTTCAAGAAATATTAAGTTTAATGCCAAATTTAGGATCATGCCTCAAAACTTAGGTGGGACCCATATGAACAAGGTGGCGTATGAGCCTCATATCACTAAATTTTGGACACACAATCCAAAATAATTAAATTATGATTGGTTATTAGATATGTGTTGGGATTATCCTCAAAAAGATGCATTAAATAAGGCCCGTGGATGCAAAATAGGACCAAATAAGGCATAAAGAAGCCCAATTTTAATAGGGAGGGCCCAAAAAGTTTCTAAAATGTAGAGGGATACATTTTTCAACACTTCATTTAGCCCCCACTTTAGTGAGAGGAGGAACCTGCTTCAAACTCACACTAAAGAAGACAAAATCGCATCAAGAGGGGTCTAAATGTATCAATGCTAGTGAGATAGGATGACAATGATCAAGAGGGTTGCATAAGCCCCCATGATCGAGATCCTATGGTAAACCAACATAGGCACAAAATAACACACATGAATAATGTAAGGAGCAACAACAAGGTACAAGAAAACACTGCGAAAGACATAAAGAAGAGATAAAAACAAAAATGAAAAAAGGGGGTGGATCAAGCCTTGACCGTTTGTCTAGCATGATATGGATCAGAGCTAAGCTATTTCTCCAAAATGTTTACAATTCTAACATGATGTACACTATGCAAACCAAATGCATGCTCCCAAGGGCTAGTGGAACCTCAGACCATCCACTAGGTGTTCCCCTAGAAAGGTGAGACACATTCACACACATTTGGTATGTGCAAACACACAAGCAAGTTGCTTTGGGAAATTTATGCCTAAGTTCAGCTCCCATATGGTAACCATACCAAATTTATACCTCTTGATAAGTTTGATAAGGAACCACATAACATGAACAATAGGATTCACAAGGAAAGAAAAACTTTCTATGCTTCATACTCATGAATAAACATGATAGCTCCATAGGCAAGCAAAGTGTGTTATACAAGGTGGCCATATAACAGATATTGCAAATGTAAAATAGTGTAAGGTACTTTCAAATGATTTTTTCTTAGTTTATGTAAGGTCTTTCCTTAGGGGACATTGTGTCTAATGTATCCAAGAGAGGACCAATTGAGGAATAGAAGATTCATAACTTAGGGGATGCCATGCATCACATCAAGCCACTAAGAGGAATATAATATGCTAAAAGATATCATGCTGTTGAAGGATATCACACCCAACGTTACCAAAAATCAAAAGATGCATCACATGAAATAAGAAGACTACATAATGAAACATGAGAAACACAAAAGGAATAATGCCAATGTATGCCCCCAGTTTAAAGAAATTGCTAAACACCATGTTGTGAGGAGTTATGTTAAAGTAGAAAATGATAAATGCTAAAAATAAAGAGGACATAAGAGATTATTTGGAGATACATATGCCAAGTCATATGTTTCCAAATAAAGCTACATCATGCAAAAGGGTTTCCCCCAAAATGAAATCTTAAAATCACATAAAGAGATCCACAGATCAGGGTTAGTATGTCTTTTCTACAATGTTTTTAGAGAAATTTTAATTGTCATCATTGCCCAAATACTCATGGAACAAGAAGAATGACACAAAAAGATAGAAAAAAAAAAAAAAATTCTAGTCAACATGGAAGAGACCTAAATGTCTCAATGTCTTGCATCATCCCCAAAAGGAAAACACAAGATAAATGAAAAGATAAAGGAAAATATTTTGGGTGAACATGGAAGAAACATGAATTTCTTGATTCCTTGTGTCATCCCCAAAAGGAAAACATAAGACAAAGAAAAGATAAAGGATTAAAACTGATCCGGTGGATATTTTCAGTGAAAATTGAAGTGTCTCATTTCTCTCCAAAATCAACACCATCAGAAAGAGCTTGACATCTTGATTCCAATGCAACTTGAACGGAGCGAAAAGGAGTCCATTTGTGCAAGTTATAGCCAGTCAAACCTTGGGTCAAACTAGGATCAGGGGCGTCCAGGAAGCAAAAAAAATGATGTCATCAAAAGTTATCAAAGTTCACATCATCGCGAAGATCTCGTCAAGATGATTCCGACGTTGTTCGTTTCGTCGAAATCCGACATCGGAGGCTCAAGATACAGCTAGTGAAAGTTCGGTTGACTTGAAGGTACTGATGATGACATCATCATGCTGACGTGTCAGTCCGTACAGTACGAAAGCCAAGTGGATGAATTCGGATGAAACACGTGGTAGATGAGTCAGATTGTATGGACCAATGAGAGTGCGACACGTGGCATCCGTAAGGTGGCATTCCAGTCAGCACACGTCATCGGCTTTGTCAGCGTATGGGCTTGCCTTGTCAGCGGACACGTCTGCAGATTCTGGCTAATCATGTTTCGACACGTGTTAGGTCTTTGGCGTTCAGGTTTGTTAAACAAAGTGCTAAAAATGGTGTATGTGACTCGAACTCCCAACCACTCGCGAGCGAAATCACCGGGCGACCATTCCACCAAACCGTTGGTCGTTACCCAAATATAGTGGCTATTTGTTTTGTTGATTTAAAATTGTCAAATGTCTATTAAAAGCCAGCGGCGGGGGTTGAACCCCCAACCGCCAGCCTAATAAAAACCTTAACCACCGTTAAGCCATCTAATGGCTTTATACTATTAAATGGCATCGGTTTTGTTTTGTTGAACTGCCAAAGCCGAAAATCTTTAAAATAAAACAAACATTAATCTTTTTAAAGATTAAATCAAAACTTCCCAACGACCCTAAGCCCGAGAATGAAACAATAAAGGGCTTAAATTTATTTTTTGGGATTTATCAAAGATTTATTATGTAAAATGAGGGGATTATGTGAGATATGGGAATATTGTAAAATCAATTGGTTAGTAACCAATTTGATTCATTTTTTTTGTATAAAAAGGGGTGTGAGGTGAGAGTGGAGATGAAGTTTTCTTTTAGGTGATGAAGTCTTGAAGCTGTGGAGATAATCGAAAGAGAGGTCTTGTAGAGATTCCATTCTTGCATGTCAGAGCGTTGTTATGATGCCGAAGTGCTTGGAGAATGATTGTGGTGCTTTGTAATTGATTTTGGAGTTAATCGGATCGGTCTCTCTATTGGAGTGGACCCAGAGACATAGTCACGTTTGTGACGAACTCTGTAATCAAACACTGTTTGCACTTCTCTTCTTCTCTCTCTTTCTTTCTCTCATTTCCTTCCTTTCTGTTATAATCACCTTGTTATTACTTGTCATTTTAATTATTACCATAAGTTAATTTTGATTTAATTAACTTGGAATAATCATTGTAAAAGCATTGTAAAAGTTAAGCATTTAAATACTGCAATCTAGCCTAGATCCTATACAGATCAAAAACATAGAGAGGAATGTAGATACAAACATAAGAATGCACAAAGAGAGAGAGATATCAAATAGAATGGTATGAGGAGATCACATTATGCACATGAAATCACATAAAAGAAACATGCAAAAGAAAAATAAAGACAAGACTAGTAAGGAACATGCAAGTCAACCTATTAGTAGGTCATCCACATCCCAATTTCATTCATCATATATGGAAGATATATAACTAGCCAAAGGGACAACAATAAGTGTCGAACTAGGGTCATCACCAAGTTAAACATTCTTACTAGGAGAATTATCATTTAAGCTCATAATAGAAGAAAACAATGTATTCAATTCATTATGCACTTCTTCATCAATTTTAGCAACCTAATCACCATCATCTATGTTAATCATAATGGGCGGTCAAATGACAATATATAGTAAAGTATTTAGTTCTTGTTACAGTTGTGATATAAGATATTTTTGTTGTGGTGAAGAGGGAGACTCATTGTGTATTGCTTTAGTCAAGTTTGGAGTTTTTTTTTGTGTTGTTCTCTTCATTTAACCTTGGAGATAGAGCACGTCATATATGCCTACACTCTCTAGCATTTATGTTTCTTTTTGTGTGATTTTAAAGTTTTGTTTGTATAGGAGCGAGTCTATCAACCATAGGTTTCTTTTCTTCCCTAAGGGGAGGAACAAAATGAACCATGGTATGCTATTCAACCACTTTCTCTTTAGCTTTGTAAACATGTTTTATCTTAGGAGGTATGATGCAATTTCTTTGGTTATCTCTTTCTCATTTATAGGACATAGGCAAAGGATCTATCTTAACTATGTATTGGTTATTTGGAATGTCTTTCGATTCAATCATAGTTTTGTCAAGGATAGGAGGCTCAATCATGGGTTGAGACATGTTTCTAGTGGACTTTTTTGCTTTGCATTTTGACTTAAACTTTGATAGGATTTGAAAAATAATTCCTCATGACGTTTAATAGGTTCCATAGGCTCAGACCAAAATAAATCCAAGGAAAGTTCCCACAAGAGGACACATGATTAAAGCCACTATGGTGCATAGTAAAGATTTGATTTTCAAAGGGAAAATTTAAACATTTATGCATGACTGACAAGACAACTTCCATGGAGTGTAGCCATGCATAAGAAAACTTCACACATAATTGATCTGACATTGGGGTGATGGAGAATGAGACATCTAATTGTTTTGGTCTGATTTTTAAAGGAAGGGTGATCAATCCCATCATAGGGAAAGTAAAACCATTATGCATTTTTATCCACGCTTTTAGTTTATCATATGTTTCTTAATAGAGTTCATGCTCAAGTAAGAATTCTTTGATGATCACATTCTCTCCACAGATGAGATTAATTAATATCCCATTAGTGGGCTTGTCACTGATTTGGCCAGCTATAAAAAAATGACCATCATGTGCATTTCTAATTATATGCTTAGATGAGAAATAAATGTTAAGAGGATTTTTAGTTCAGCCCTTACAAGGTTGAGTTTCGATCAATGCAACCAAAGAATCCATAGTATTTAATTAATTAGTATCCATAGGAACTTGTTCAATAGTATCCCTGTTGTAATCATCCATGTCAACATTCATCACATCATTCTTCTTAGTTTCACTATCTTTGACAAATGAAATATTATTATTTGGAATGGGGTTGATAAATATTTGCAAGCTTTTGTTGGGAGAGACTGTTGGAAATATGTCTTATATTTTCATTGATGTCACCATGTTGGTTCGGTACCCTGTACCGATGTGCACAACTAGTTTATCCCATCTGGTATTTGCTCCAATAATCTTGGTATTTATGGTCCGCATATTCTCTCTGGTAATTGGTATGATCTAAGGTTTTGAGAAAAGTCTTATTATGGCTAATAGCATGTATGTATGCATTCTCAGATGTTCATATGTTTTGGGTGATGTGCTGGCATCAGTTTTATGAGGTTGCATTTCGATATTAGGTTGATCATGGCTGACCTAATATTTAGTTGATAATGAATTGTGAATTATATGAAAGTTTTAGCTATGGTCCCAACTGACATGATGATACTGGACATGTTTGAATTACTCTTAAATCTGACCTAACTAATGCATATGGGTATATATACAAGATGTTTAGAAGATCCAAAAATGGGAGTGAAAGCATGAGAAGCGAAGTAGAAAAAAGTAATTAGTGTGTGAAGCGAATGTGAAGAAGACAAGAAGTATAAGTGTGCGAACTAAAGATCAGTCTACGAGTGAATAGTCTAAGCATATGATGAATTGAATCTGCACTTGTGGTGCATCTTCATCAGTTCAACCTTGATGGTTAGTCAATCTTTGTTTACACAATTTCAGTAGGTAGTGAGGCTCCATCTTTAGACAACAAGTCCTTGTAAGAATCGAGCTTCTATATATGGCAATGAACTAGTCCTTTTATCACAACTATATATTGTGAGCTAATCCTCACCATGGTTTTTCCTTAATTGGTTTTTCCACATAAAATCCGGTGTTTTCTATGTTATAGATGTAATGATGGATTTCTGCAAAATAGATTGTTAGTCTAATAAAGCATGCAATATTAAATCAAATCCAACAAACAATGAAACACATTAGAGATAAAAAGAGAAATGATTAAAAATAGAATAGCCTCACCCAATCTTCTCTCCTCCATGATTCACTTCTATTGTACCTCCTCAAGCTTGCTATGATAATGGATGCCCTCTGATTGTGTGTGAGAAAACTCTATATGCCTAGTCTTAACAAAGCCTTTGAAGGATTTATAAAATAAACTATATGCAAACTAGAAATTTAATCCTAATGTGCATGTAATTAATAATTCTAAGATGATATGACAATTGATAATAATGATTGATCGATCCCGAAAATGAGATAAAGATTGTCATTTTATAGAAAATGCAATCTTGAATGGATGGATGAGATGCGATATTGAGAAATACCCTACAATCAATGGTTAAGATTCAATATGGCAACTCTCAATTAGGGTTAATATTTTTACTGTATGATTGACTAGCTTAAGTTGTCTAATTTGGACTTGATTTTGATGGTGACGTTCGAATGACAGTCTTGTGTCAAGTTTGACTATGTCTGACTTATTTGACTGATGCGACGATGTTTGACTTATAATTTTATTTTGAAAAACCTAAAAAGACTGACCTAAGGTCTTGGGGATTCAAAGATGAATCTTGCCTACGTAGCAAATGCGTAGAGACAACATAGTTCTGACTAGGATAAAGATTGACTGATGTGATTGACAGGACTGATAGGACAAACTTTGACTTTGTTTTAAGATTTTTGACACTTTTTGAATGTTTTTGTGTTTTCTTTAGGATATTTCAGGACTTTTTCAAATTTTTATGACTTTTTCAAAATTTTATGACTTTTTCAAGACTTTTCCGATTTCTAGGAACTTTTTCAAGACTTTTCTGATTTTTATGACTTTTTGATGCTTTGCAAAAATTGTGACAAATGCATGTGAATGATGCTGATGCACATGAATCCAAAGACAACCATGATTTTGCTGCTAGTCAAGTTGGATACTAATTGACGGGTGATGATGACAATGACAACGTTGTTTGATGTGGGAAGGACACATCCTAAAACAATGTGAAGATGACAATGATATGACAAAAGGATAAAAGTCTGCAGCAGGGTTGGGGACAAAGTCAAGGAACATTTTGGATAATGTGCCAGGTTTGCCATATTTTTGCATTTGGAATGATTTGGTGAGGACTAGATAGGATGACCAGGGATCTTTAGACCACTGACAAGGGAAACCAAGATGGGTGATAGGTATAAAAGGACAATGGATGGCCTTGGTAAAAGATAGGAGACATGGATGGCTTGGACTAGGAGAATTATCATATGGTCTCCAAAGATGATGTCACATAGTGAAGAGGAGACTATGAAGGTAATGACATGATACTCAATGAATAAGGTATGACCAAAAGATAGACATGTCAAGAGTTTTCCCAAAGCATGACTTATGTGTGTATTTTAGTCCTTATCAAGATCAAAGTCAGTGGGAAAATGGATGGAAAGTGATAAGGTTTAGATGGATAGATGGAAATGTCATGTGAAGGGAAATGGGAGATGAGATGACTTGCCCCCAAGTGTAAGGGTCCACACAGGTAATTTATTTACACATGATGCTTGTTTTCCAGGTTGTCATCATGGTACTTATCCAAAGCGCCTATTTGCCAGGTTTTCTCCATTGGATGAAATTTTTCTCTTTACTATTTTTGATATTTTTTGATTTTTTTGGTGTCACCATGATGCCTATTTGCCAAGATTTCATCAAGGGATGATTTTTTTGATTTTTTTATGTATTTTTGAATTTTTCCAAATAGCTTTGATGCTTTAGATGACCACTAACTGTGTTGAAGCCTTTGACAATGCCGATGTAGAAACTGGTGCCATGATATGCCAATAGTGACCTTTCTGGAGCAGTTGCCTTGTCAGGATGATAGCACTTGCATACAACTTATTAATGTCATTGTGATCCTTATTGATAATAGAGTTGGCCTTATCTGAATACGCACATCGCGATAGAGTGCCATGAGAGTCCTTATGATAGAGAGTTGCTGCCAAGATGCAATGGATTTGTGACATGGGATGTTTGGATTTTAAGGAGGATGTAGGATTATGACAGATGATGGTGGACATGGATGGGTTGGTGGGATGTTTGGATGTAGCTGTTTTTATTCTCCAAACTTGGAGTAATTGATCATAGAGGTTGGATTTTTTATAGCATTTGGAACCAACACTTTTATATGTCTTTCTTGATGGCCATTTTGAATGAGGTGGACATCTATTATATGTGGGAGTCCTCTTGTGCTATGGCTTGACATTTTGATTGGATTTTGGCATATTTTCTTTGCCTAATTCATTATTTTCTTGACTTGACCCATTTTGTTTTGGGATCCATTTTAGCTTCATTTGTCCACTTGTATTTTTGATTGATTCCATGACCTTTGATGTTTGATTTTGGATTTTAGATTTGTAAGACTTTTGTTGGTTCCAAATGGAAGGTTTATTCAAGATGGAATGATGGTTTTGGGTGTGGAGGGAAGGGTTATTGGCAACAATCTTATGACAAGGACTACTCATGATACCCATTTTTATGTTTGTATTAGATAAAGCTACCCCCAATATCGAAGAGGGACCACTAACATCATTTGATTTTCTGACTGAGGAGTATCCAAGACCTTGATGTCCATAATGTGCTTGAACTTGTATGGGTTCAATAATTCCTTGCTTGTGTAGGCCTAGTCCTTTTCCTTGATAATGCATGTTCTGACAGATTTTGTTGGTGATGCAATACTTGTCAGTTTGGAAATAAGATGCCAACCCATTCTTATTCTGGAAATCAATGCTTGAAATCTTCTCGTCTATAAGAAAGCATGCTCTGAAAAAGATAGATGATCCTAATTGATAGGATGTTGTAGCTTCACTGACATGTTCGATAGATTTTTTATTAATAGCTTTGGTCTGATTTGGTGACATGTCATACTCCTATGATTTTGTTGGTACTTCCAAGTCTATGTCACAACCATCTTGATGGTTAGTGTCATAGAGCCCACTAAACTCAGCTATACCTTGATCATTTGCAAATATGTCCATGCTAGAAGACTCTTGTTCTAGTGGTAAATCACTTATATGTCCCATGGAGGCAAGTGTCTCACTTTTGAAAGTGTCAGTATCCAAAGTTTGGATATGATCATCTTCAGGTGTTTGATCGTGATTGGCATAGAGGTCAAGGAGTGGATCATTTTGGACGTCTTGATCAAAGATAGTGTCTTGATCAAAGATGGGTTCATTTTGAATGTCATGATTGGAAATAAGATCTTTGCCAAGGATAGGATAATCTTGAATTACATGGTTGTGGATGGACTCTTGAGCAAGGATAGGTGTATTTGGCATGCCATGATTGTCTAGGAGGACTTCTTGAATGGACGTAAAGATGGGGTCACGGGATAGACTTCTTTGATCTTGAAATGATAGGGATGTTATGACAAGTTTGGACCTAGATTTTTGATGTTCAGTTTGTTGAAGTTTGTTTAAAAATAGTGGGAAAACACCTAGAAACTAAAACATTGAGTGTATGTTCAAGGATCAAGCATGACCCTTTTTGTTTTCACTAGTTTCTAAACAAAAAGACATTTCAAGCAGACTCACTCTTAATAGTCAAAGGGTCATCATAGCAATCACAACCCACAGCTTAAAATTGCATCGAGTCACACAACCATGTCACCCCCTAGAGGGTGCTCGGTTTTTTATCTTTTCCAGGTTTTCTAGGTGCATACTCAAGGTGACGAAAGTGGATACGGAATCCCTTGAGCAAACAATCCTTGGCGATTATATGGTGAGTGTCTTGGGGGCAAATTCTTCCCTCCACTTGCACCGTGATTGAAACAATGTCTAGATACTGACACGGCTGGCTTCTACACTATGGTTCTTAGTCAAGGTTTTCGTTTGGCAGGGCAATAGATAAACTCCCTCAAGAGACCTCCAAATCTTTAGAACAAAGACTTTGGGGATGGTTATCTTGCCTACTGTCATTGAATATGGGTTTCCCCAAAATTCACTTTTGATTATAGTGGGTTGGAAAACCTAGCTTTGGTTGTTCCCACTTAGGTTGTTCCTGTAGGGTGAGTACTTTTTCCCACTACGACAGGCCTTCTAAAGGATTTAAGAAAACATAAAATGAATAAATATAAAAATGGACAAGTCTAGCTTTTTGATCACCCAGTAAAGGGGAGAGCATATACCTATTATCCAATCAAACACATTAGACAAATTGTTCAGTTTTAAACCCAAATGAAAATTTTATCCTCTAAGTGAAGATATTGCTTCACAACAAGCATGGGGTTCATTTTAACCAAACAAAAATAAACAATTTGATGACTATCCTAGGATTGATAATTTCCAAATTAAAATGTCTATCCTAGGATTGATAAATTCCCAATTAAATGTCTATCCTAGGGTTGGTTCATTTTAATCCCATCAAAAAGAGCAACTGGTCGTGGTCACATCAGATCCAGATAACAAAAATTAACAACAAAATACAACCAGTCATTTGTGGCTCGCCAGAGCGGATGTGGTGCGAGGTTGTCACATGCGTTGCATCCTATTGAATGCGTCGTTCGAGCTCTCGTATGCATCATGACAGAGTGTATGCATCGTTCACGATCCCAAATGTGGTGTGACAAAGCACTTGCGTCATGTAGGCCTACGGTTGCATCGTTTCATACTCTTGTACCTACAAAACAAAATTCGAGGCCGTACAAAAACCTGCAAAAACGTGTTAGATTGTCGGGTTCACCAATTTAATGATAGATTTCAGCAAAACAAATTGTTAGTCTAATAAAGCATGCAATATTAAATCAAATACAACAAACAATGAAACACATTAGAGATAAAAAGAGAAATGATTAAAACTAGAATAGCCTCACCCAATCTTCTCTCCTCCATGATTCACTCCCATTGTACCTCCTCAAGCTTGCTATGATAATGGATGCCCTCAGATTGTGTGTGAGCAAACTCTATATGCCTAGTCTTAACAAAGCCTTTTAAGGATTTATAAAATAAACTATATGCAAACTATAAATTTAATCCTAATGTGCAAGTAGTTAGTAAGCCTAAGATGATATGACAATTGATAATAATGAGATTACAAAAATGCTAAGAGATAATAATGATTGATCGATCCCAAAAATGAGGTCAAGATTGTCATTTTATAGAAAATGCAATCTTGAATGGACAGACGAGATGCGAGATTGAGAAATGCCCTACAATTAATGGTTAAGATTCAATATGGAAACTCTCAATTAGGGTTGGGGTAAAGATCCCCAAATGTGTGGACAAGATTTAATTGTAGAAATTAAATCAATGGTGGAGAACAAATGTGACATTGAGATGAAATTAGTAAAAATCAGGAGGATGAATTAGAAAATCAAGCTATTTTAAAAATAACTTAATTTGTGGAGAGAAATGCTATTTTGAAATTAATCTTTTAAATTAATTCCAAAATGGTGAATTCATGTGACAGTAAATAATAATAATTTAAAATTATTTACTTGGAAAGAGGAAAGTTGCCAATTTAAATAAAATGCTTTTATTTAAATTTAGAAAGAAAATCAATAAGGCAATTTAATAATTAAGATTATTCAATTGTGGAGGAAAATTAGAAAGTGGGTAATTTTAAATAAATGATTTTATTTAAAATTAGAAAGAAAGTTGGAGAGGATAATAATTAAATAAATAATAGGAATTTATTTAATTATAGTCACATAAGAAATTAGCGATGTATTTAAATAATAAATGTATTCTATCTATTTAAATAGTCAGGAGGAATAAAAGACGTGAATTAATTAAATAATTAAGAAATTATTTAATTAATAGTTGGCATTGGACTATAGGACATAATTAAATATTTTAATTATGTTGAAATGAAGCATGATATAGAAGAATGTGGTTTGCCAGTCTAGGCCATTTTTATGTGTCTACAATGGAATGTTATGTTTGTTATTGCTCCTATCTTCTCTAGGATGAAATAATTTAATGATTATTGTTTAATAAGTTTCAGCAAATACTGATTCACCCCCCCTCTTAGTATTTGATTTATTCAACAATTGGTATCAAAGCTTTTGGTTCCTCTTGAAAATTCTAATAACTTGAGGGAGATCCGGTAGATTGAACAATGGACAAAGAAGAGCTCTAGACCGCCCTTGAAGATCTTGATAAGGTTGAAATTGAACACTGAGATTTGAAAGAAAATATAGATGAAACAAATGAGTGTATCCATAAGTTGAAAGAACAGTTAAATAAATTCAAATAAAGATACAAAGAAGTGAGTGAAGAATTGAAATAAGAAAATGATGAAAATACTGGACTAAAATTGAAGATAGATGAAAAGATAAAAGTTGAAGAATGTTTGAAGATAATGATACAAAGCAAGGCTAATGTTTTCTCTAGGCTTGAACAGGAAGTGATGAGTCTAAAAGAAGATCTTGAGAAAGAAAAAATCTATGAAGATGAATTTATAGCATGCTCCACCAAGCTTAATGAGTTAATAGCTAGACATAAACCTTCTAAGGAAAAAAGTGGGTTAGGAAATGAAGCTGATGAAAAGTTGCAGAACTCTGATTCGATAAATAATTAGAAGAGTCGAACTAAAGGAAAGTAGAAAAGAAACTCTGGAAGGATATAACCTATTAGACAACCAAATGCACAAAGGTACTCATCTTTTAATGGTGTTTTTTCTTCATGTAACAAATTTGGGTATAAGGCAACCGAGTGTAGGATTAGGTTGAATCAGTTTTCTGGTCCCTTCTCGAGACAATGTTATACATGCAAGAAGATAGGAGATAAAGCTACTAAATGTAGATCACAAGTAAGGATGGTTAGTAGAAAGAATAGATTTAATGGAGAAAGAATAAATCAATCTTTTGATGGCTACTTCTATACTTGTAACATGTTTGGATATAAAGATAATCAATGTAGAATAGGGTTGAATGGAAATCAAACTAGACAAAGAAATGTTATCTATTACTATTGCAAGAAACTAGGACATACTTCAAAAGTCTGTAGAAGTAAAAAGGAGAAGAAAGTTTCTCTAGTAGAAGATGATAAACTGATTGAAAATTTTGATAAGGATTAATTTAAGAAGGAATTGAGCAAGAAATGGGAAAACAAAGAAGAATCAAAGACTATTGATTCATTTGTATGCTCATCTGGTGTAGATGATTCCTCTAGGAACTAGACCTAGCATGGTCCTATGGGGAGTTTCTATCAGAAAATAAATTAAACCCCTATAAGTGTAGTGTGTTAGATGTTGGCACATGGATATGTTGTTTGGAATGACAAGATATAGGTGTTGATAACAAAACCGGATGAAAAGAGGCAAGCATGTTCCTTTACAGAGTGAATTAGGGTTTCTCAGTCGAAATAGAAGAAATTTTTTGTCAACTTTTTGCAATTAAAGTGAGTTAGGGTAAAATGATGAAGTATAAAGGAATTTTCTCGAATTCTTTTGATCATCATTCATTTGAAGGATTTTTAGAGTGACTTGGAACTCTCTCAAAGAATTTCTGAAGTGATTTGAAGACCCTCAAATAGAAAATTGTGGATATTTGAAAGGTGTTAGAAATCTCCCTATCTTGTAACTACAAAGGAAGGTAATATAAAAAAATTCTTGTTGAATTTTAAGAGTTATAATAGAAATTTCTATCAGAGGATTGAGTAGGAATACTCCTTTGAAGTTTAAAGAAGTCAAGCTGGATGAATTCAAAAATCAAAGAATAAAGAAATTGGAATTAGGGTTGGAACCGAGCGAATGTATGAATCTACAAACCCTAGGTTTGGATATATGGGGAGAATTCCCTTGATTTTCTGATAAAGAATATTTTTTGTTCCTTCTGAGAAAATTCAAGGATGTATGCATCATATTTGATAAATGCTATTATATTTCTAAGGAAGCGATCAAAGCCAAACCAATTTGTGTAGTGTTGGAGGACTTCCTGGATGGAAGACTATTAAATACAAGGAAGTAGAAGAATTGACGGGAATTGACAAAGGTCCCTGAGCATTCTTGATCGATACCATTACTGATTCTTCGGTTAGGCATGTTGCATATGGAATTTCATATAAAATATTTTTCAGGAACATAGAAAGCTCTACTTTGGCCATTATAGTATATTTGGTGCATAAAATAGTTAAGGAGAACAATACATTTGATTTGTGTAAGATAATTCTTGAGAATCTCATTGCAAACATACAATTTTCTCTAAGAGAGTTATCCATTTCATTTTGGATCTTTGCTTACATTTTTAATACTTTATTTTCTAAAATCTCTACTAGGAAAGGAGGATCTTGAGTGGGAATCTGGGATTCCCATTTGATGCAAGCAAGGTAGGTAAAAGACTCTCTTCAACTTAATAATGTCCAATTCAATCAAAAGATAACTCTTTACAATAGCAAACTCTCAACTTGACACACACACTCTCCTTAAGGCTTCTAGCACTCAACAACCAAAGTATGAAGATATCTTTAAGAGAAGGTCATACAATGGCCTGTCAAACTCCACAAAGGTTCATTATAGACTCCCAAATAACACATCAAAAGATCCCATAGGGTTTATTTGGCTCAACTCAATGAACCAATAACCTGCCATGCTCTAAGGCTAGTCAATTAGCCCCCATTTACAAAGGAAGTCCCTTTCAATCACTTGAAAAACATTTAAAAACCCTTGAAGGTCATGAATTATGACACATAACTTCAAAATCACTCACTTATTTGTAGATTTAGACCCTCTAATACACTACACTAAGAAAACCCTCCTTTCACACACAAACACAAGGGTTTATTCAATCTCCATATACCTGGGCTTCCCAATCCAATTCAAAACAACCAACAATATCCAAATACCCTGCACATGCTCACAAATACATTAGATATACCATTCCATCACTATTTTGTCAAAGCCCAATATAAACACATTCATTTCACATACGAAACACCATTAACCTACCCTAGGGCTTGACTCCAAATCATACAACTCACCTTATTTTCCATTATACCATGCCTTTCCATCAAGAAATAGACCATAATAGTAGGTGGAAAGGCTTATCTCATTATTTACTCCTCAAACAGAGCCTTCACTAGTTTTTAGCAGTCAGTCAAAGACAATGAACAAAAATCTCCCACAAAGCTTGATATTATCTCCTCAGAATTGATACAATCGGTTAATAACACATGCTATTAACCTATGAAATGAATTTCAAAATATCTACAAGAATGTATTAGCTGTACAAACTAAATAAAGTTTAGAAAATGAAGAAAATAATAGAGAAAACATTGTATTTTTATTGAATTTGATTTCAAAACTTCATCAACCACCTTTTTTCAAGCCCTTGGAGGCTTTTTATATATTTTTCAATTGTTTCTAACTACCCAATGCCCTTAAAAACTTTTTGAATTCCATGACTCTTCAAATTCCCTTAAAATTTGCATTTTGATAACTTTTGTTTTAACACCATTTACAACTTTGTTTTGTAACTTACGCCTATCTATCACATTACATATAAAATGGTAATTTTAGACCTTATTTAAAAAAATAGACTCAAAACATATCAAAACCCTAAAGCCTACTTGGTATCATTTTTAATGGACAAACATTGTTTAATGATGTTCTTGCACCATACACCCCAACATGGAACTTTTCCATGTCCCTTGAAAAGAAGCTTGCAAATTATCCTCCATTGGTCTTCATCTGCCTCTGACCTTCATGCTTTCCCTCAACAGGTGCATTCGTCATTGATTCTTCACTACCTTTATCCTTATTGTTAATGTCTTCAATTGTACTCTGCTCCATTTGTTCATTTTCCTCTATGGGTACTCTCCATCTTTCTCTTCATCAAACTCTATCATCACTTCTTCCTTTACATCTACAATAGGATTTTACCAACTGTCATCATCTTCATTTGTTCTTCATGCTCAGATGCTTACTTTTATCATTCTTTTCTCTATCAACCTTACAAAAATTCTGCCTCAATGCATTTAGAGGCCTCTGTTGGACCTGCACATGCCTTACTATCCTATCAACATCAAAAACCTTTATGTTCTTATTCATTTCCTTGCCATTCACACATATTTCCACCCCAACATAACTAGATTTCCTTTTCACATGTCCCATCACCATAGGGCACATGACTGTCCCTATCCAAATGCCTTCACTAACTTCTTGCCTTACCAAAGGCTTTCCATCCTCACACTTCTTTATACCTAATTGAGACACATTCCCATCCTTTTTCTTCCACCACACAAAGATATTTCTCTTCATCTCTATCTGCACATTGCCTTTACCCTTCCTATTTATTTTCCTAACAGTGCCAAGTTGTGATTGGGTAGCTAACTTCATGCTCTCACCTTCTTCTTTTCTCACATATTCTTTCCTTCCCATCATTATGACCTATCCTTGCTCACTTGCCTCTACAACTAATGTAGTTAGAACAAACCTCTTCCCATCCTTTTCAATGTGATATGTGTTTTCTCTCCCATGATATACTACAGACTTGTCAAATTTCCAGGGTCTCCCAAGAAAAACATGGCAACAACTCATAGGTAGAATTTCACACAAAAATTTGTGTTTATAGGGACCGATTTGAAACTCAACAATGGCTTGTTAATTTACCAACATGGTTTGTTTTTCACTGACCCAAGACACTTTATATGGTTTTTGTCTAGGTATCCTTTCCAAATGCAATTTTTCAACCATATCATTAGAGACCATATTGTCAGTACATCCATAATCCATAATTACTTTACATACCTTATCTTTACATCTACAACTAGTCCTAAATAAGGCTCTTCTCTAAACTTGTTCTTTCTCCATGGGTGTCTTCAAGTTTTGTCTTCTCATCATTAACATCTCTCCAACTTCAGAAGTAGCATGAAGAGTATTGGACCTCAAGCTTTCAACTTCATCCTCATAAGCAATCTGGAATCTCCTTTTATATTTCCTTTCTCCTCCACTTGATGTGGTTCCACTCTTCTCAGGGCACTTGAAGGAAATGTGACCATACTCACCACATTTATAACACCTGCCTGAAAACTCATTGAGATATCTCCTTTTCCTAAAGTTTGTTCTTCCACCTCTCCATCCACCTCTTGATTCAAGAGCTTGTTCTTTACTCTTATCAGCATCTTCAAGCTATTCTTTAGAATTTCTTGGTGTTGAAAATGTACCTCTACCCCTAGAATTACTACCTCTTCCTCTTGTTTCCTTCTCTTGTCTCCTCTTGAGTTTTTCTTCTACTCTAATTGCCATTTGAAAACATTTCTCAACTATTTTTGGTGCCAACAAACTGATTTCATTTTGAATAGTGTACCTTAATCCATTAAGATATCTAGCTACTCTTTCTTCCTCATCCTCATTCTTATTTCTTATACTCAACCTATAGAATTCTTCAGTATATGTTTGCACATCTTATTCTTTTTTCCTAAGATTTTATAATCTTTTAAGTAACTGATCATTCTAATCACAATGAATGAACTTACTTTCAGTTTTTCCTTCATTCTCTCCCATGAAGTGATCTTGTTCTTTCCTTTTCTATCCATTTCATCTTGTACAAATTTCGACCACAACAAAGAATTTCCTTTCAATTTAGTTTTGGCCTTCTTAACTTTTTGTTCTTCATCAATCTCCTCACTGTCAAAATAGTTCTCCAAAGTCCTTATCCAATCCAAGAGATCTTCTCCATCTAGTTTTCCCCCATACATAGGAACATCCATTTTTCTATGTCCATATTTCTTCATAGCCTTCAAAAGCTTCATCATCCTCACAACATCTAGATCAATCTCTTCCTCTTCACTGGAAGTCTCTTCCTCTTCAGTATCACTATCATCCATATCTATTCCAAACTTTGATTTCAATGCAAACATCTCTCTTCTCAAGGCTTATATTTGTCTAGCTTGCTCATCCATCTTTCTTGCAACTAAGCTTCCTTTGGGAGGCATCTTGATAGTAGTGCCTCTTCACCTTCCAACCTACAAAAACCAACCAAATCACCAACAAGGGATATAATAATTAGGATCTAATACCACCTGATGCAAACAAGTTGGGTAAAATAATCTCTTCAACTTGAAAATGTCCAACTCAATTAAAAAACAACTCTTTACAACAACAAACTCTCAACTTGACACACACACTCTCCTTAAGGTTTCTACCACTCAACAACCAAACTATGGAGATATCTTTAAGAGAAGGTCATATAATGGCCTATCAAACTCCACAAAGGTTCACTATAGACTCCAAAACAACACATAAAAAGATCCCATAGGATTTCTTTGGCTCAACACCATGAACCAATAACCTACCATGGACCAAGGCTAGTCAATTAGCCTTATTTTTATGAAGGAATTCCCTTTCAATCACTTGAAAAACATCTAAAAACCCTTGAGGGTCATGAACTATGACACATAACTTTAGAATCACTCACTTATTTGAAGATTTAGACCCTCTAATATGCTACACTAAGAGAAGCCCCCTTTCACACATAAACACAAGGGTTTGTTTAATCTCCATATACCAAAGCTTTCCAATCTAATTCAAAACAGCCAAAAATCTGAAAATACACTACACATGCTCACAAATACATTAGATATACCATTCCATCACTGTTTTGTCAAAAGCCAATATAAACACCTTTATTTCACATAGGAAACACATTACCCTGCCCTAGGGCTTGACTCCAAATCATATAAATCGCCTTATTTTCCCACCAAATAGTGTAGACACCTAACCTACCATTATACTATGCCTTTCCACCAAGAAACAAACCATAACAATAGGTGCAAAGGCTTATCTCATTATTTACTCCTCAAACAGAGCCTTCATTGGTTTTTACCAATTAATCACAGTGAATGAAAAAAAATCTCCCACAAAGCTTGATATTAGCTCCTCAGAATTGATACAATGGATTACTAACACATTCTATTAACCTATGGAATGAATCTCAAAAAATCTACAAGACTATACGGGCTGTACAGACTAAATAAAATTTAGAAAACCAAGAAAATAATAGAGAAACCGTTGTATTTTTATTGAATTTGATTTCAAAACTTCATCAATCAACTTTTTTTGAGCCCTTGGAGGATTTTTATACATTTTCCAATCAGTTTCTAACTGCCCAATTCCCTTAACAACTTTTTGAATTCCATGACTCTTCAAATTCCCTTAAAAGTTGCATTTTGATAACTTTTATTTTTAAGACCATTTACAACTTTGTTTTGCAACTTACACATATCTATCACATTACATATTAAATGGTCATTTTGGACCTTATTTAACACAAGACTATCTTGCTAGAATTATTTCTGATGCACAAGACTATGAGAAACAATGTTCCTCCATAGATTGGTCATCCTCCTTCACACTTCTGGTTGTGTTGGAAATTGTGTATACAAGAATGGATTTTGTAATACTGGAATGGAATAAATTTCTTCCGGTAATCAAAGAAAGATACAAGAAGGTTTTTGAGGTGAAAATAGTTTTTTTGGTTTGAGGAATTTAATGCTTGAATTTTTTTTTTAAGTTTTGAAATTTTGGACACTAGATGTCACCATGTTGATTTTTTTTTTCTGGCACCCTTTGCCATTGATGTCAAAGGGGAAGAGATATTGAAGACATGAATTGGAGAACTAAAGTTAAGAGGGAGAGATATGATTTGAGGAGAGATATGGAATGATAAATTCTTTTTTATTTTTTGTTTACATGTTGCCTTCAATTCTAAAGGGGGAGATTGTTGGAAATATGTATTATATTGTCATTGATGTCACCATGTTGTTCTAGTACCCTATATCAGTGTGTAGAACTAGTTTATCCCATCTGGTATTTTTGGTCTGCATAATCTCTCTAGTAATTGGTATGATGTAAGGTTTTGAGAAAAGGATTATTATGGTTGATAGCATGTATGTATGCAATCTCATATTTTCAAATGTTTTGGGTGATGGGTTGGCATTGGTTTTATGTTGTTGCATTCTGATATTAGGTTGATTGTGGGAAACCTAATATTTACTCGATAATGAATTATGAATTATATGAAAGTATTAGCTATGGTCTCAACCGACAAGATGATACTAGACATGGTTGAATTACTCTTAAAGCCAACCTAACTAATGCATACAGGTATATATACAATATTTTTAGAAGATCTGAAGAGGGGAGTAAAAGCATAAGAAGAGAAGTGGCAAAAAGTAAGTATTTTGTGAAGCGAGTGCGAAGAAGAGAAGAAGTATAAGTGTGTGAATTGAAGAGAAATATGCAAGTGAATAGTATGAGAATATAAGGAGCTGAATCTACACTTGTGGTGCATCTTCATCAGTTCAACCTTGGTGGTTAGACAATATTTGTTTACAAAATTTCTATAGGTAGTGATCCTCCATCTTTGGACAACAAGTCCTTGTAAGTAGTGAGCTTCTATATCTAGTAGTGAGCTAGTCCTTTTATTACAGCTATATATTCTGAGCTAATCCTCACCTTGGTTTTTTCCTCATTGGTTTTTCCATGTAAAATTTGGTGTTTTATGTGCTATGGAATTTTATGTTTGTTATTTCTCTTATCTTCTCTTTGATGAAATAATTTAATGATGATTATTCAATAGGTTTTAGTGGATACTGATTCACCCCCCTCTCAATATCTGATTTATTCAATAGAGGAAACAAACTTATTTCCTTGATCATTGACACCTCCAATTTTAAGTCGACCGAATTCAATGAGGTCTTCAACAAAATGTTTAAGATGCTTACAATTTTTTGTATCATGTCCATTTTGTCGATCATAATGGAAATAATAATTTGATCTAAAGTGTGGAGGTGAAGGATTATTAGTATTAGATGTTTTAACGAGAGGTAAGGTAATCATTTTCTATTCTAGAAGTTGTGAGATTGTGTTATGGAGGGTATCGAGTAGGAGAGTAAATTTTCTATCCTTATCCCCAAATGTTAAAGTATTTTTTTCTTTATAACAACCACTTGGGTATCGACATGTTGAGTTGGTTGAGGTGGATGTAGTTGAGGGAAGCCTTTATTCTATTTCCTGAAAGGTTGATAAGTGTTTTGATTTGTGGATTCAAATTTTCAAGTCAACTAGAGGTGGATTTTGTTTCACGACTACTAATTGAATTTTGATAATGACAAAGGGTAGTACACAAGTGTACAAAGGAAGGAAACTCTAGCATACCAAGCTTATCTTGTATCTCAATTTGCAAGTTATCAATGAACATCTATTGAAGGTGAGGGTTGGGAATCCTTTTGTTTCATGACTACTAGTTGAATTTTGATAATCACAAAGGGTAGTACACAAGTGTACAAAGGAAGGAAACTCCAGTATACCAAGCTTATCTTGTATCTTAATCTGCAAGTTCTTAATGAACACTTGTTCAAGGTGAGGTTCAGGAATCCTTACATTGATTTGAGAATAAATTGATTGGTAGCATGAAATAAAGTCATTAAAATTTTCATCATCCTTTTTCTTACATCTCATCAAACCAGCTGTCAACTTAGGAGTCATGTGCACTTGAAAATTGTTGATAAAGGCCTCAACATTTTCATTAAATGAACAAATTGAGTTATTTAGTAACAAGGAAAACTATTCTAGAGTAGTATATTTCAAGGATCTAGGGAAAATATTAGCCAAGAGCTTATCCTCAAGGATGAAGTCACTACATAAGGTGATGTAAGCATAAACATGGTTAGAAGGATCTCCTTTCCCCCATATTTCTCAAATCTAGGAATCTCTATACCTTGTGGTATAGGTGTTCTTAATATCTCCAAGGATAAAGGATTGCTTTTGACATAGTATGTAGGTTGGCCATTTTGATTTTGGTTTATGGTGGAAATTTGATTTTGACGGGATGAAACATTTTGTAAAATTTGATTGAGAATGGCATTGTTGTTAGTATTCTAAGATGGAAGTCAATATGGTGGAGGTGTATATGTTTTTGAGGGGGAAGTGAATTGAATTATTATGGGAGGTAAAGTGGTAGGATATATGACATGTGATGCCACAAAGGTACTAGGATTTCTAGCAGAAATACCTAGGGTAGGAAAGATATTACTAGTAGGTTGCGTTGTTGTTGTTACCTGAGGGTTGGTATAGGAGCAAATAGAGGCAATAGTTGTGGGAGAAGGAATTTGAGTTCCTACATGACTTTGGATATTTTTCAAAGGTTGATCTCAACCAGCAAGTTTTCTAAAAATATGAGCTAGGTTACATGCAAGTTCAATTCCTTCTTCACTTTCAATCATGCAATGTATGTTAGCTATGGTAGGGATAGCGGTGGTGGAAATGTTTTTGATACTCAATTGATGTTGTAGGTTTATAGAGCCTTCATGTATTTGGATTATGTTTTATTAAGGAATGCTAATAACCATTGTTTCAACACTTGTCATTGAAATGAATAAATAGTTTTTGAGTTCTATGCTTGGGAGATAGAACAATAATCTTCTATACTCTCATTCAAGGAAAACCCTAGAGATCTCTCAATAGGGTTGTCCTAGGGCCTGATTATAAAGTAAAGAGGGGTTCATCACCAAGCTAGGGCTTGGAAAGCCTAATGGAATTCAAGACCTAATGCTTAAACCTAATGCAATGCAAGATTTCACTAAATGACCTAAAAAAACATGTAAATCAGAACAAAAGATGAGAGATGGAAGGTGTGCACCTAGAAACTTGAAGAGGACTGGATGAAGTCTTGAAATGTTGAAAAAATTGAATTTAATGTTGATTGGGACTCATATGCCAGACTAGGCGATTTAGTCCCAGATTAGGGTTTTTAGGTAGGAACATAAATCTGATAGAGATATGATTGAAAATCCTAAAATTTGCAATTATGCCTATACTAGGACTCATATGCTAGAAGTGGCATATTTATCTAGTTAGGGTTTTCTAGAAATTAAAAGTTTGATTCTACTCTTCAATTTTTTCTTTGTCCTTTCCACGTAATTTTTGGATCCAAAACTCTAATTTGCAACCTGTAGATGTCCTCCAATGATCTCCAATGCAAGGTGACAACTTTGACAGCTTTTAACACTTTGAAAACTTTCTCCAAACTTTCTCTTCAATGTGTCTTCAACCCAAACCTGCAAATCACACACTAAAGAGAGGGAAAAATGTTGTTTTGTTAGTGGAAAGGGGTTTTCCTTGGTCAATCCCTGATTTGGTAATCAAACCTCAAAATGAAATGAAATAGGAAAGGAGAATGATGAATGAAAAAAATGCAATGTTGCAACTCACCAACGCCTAGCAATAAAGTGCTATAAAAATGTAAGAAGTGGCTCCAATGGATGTAGATCTTGAATCTTTCTTGAATATTATAGATCTTGACTTGAATGCTAGCTTGAATCATGAAACCCTACATCACAATTGTTAAATTCAAAAACAAAAATGATGCATGAAAAATTTGACATGATAATTGATGCTTGAATTATGCTCCAAAAAACTTGATAATAAGCACTTGAAGACTCTTGAATGCTTCCTTGATCACAAATTTTCTATAATGCATGAATACTTTAAAGCTTAGGATAGTTAGGTGAAAATGAGTGAAAGAAACTTGTATTTATAATTTTTTATGCCAAATTTCCCAAAATTACAACACTAAAAGCTGACATCAGGTCTAGGAGGATAAAATCCCACCAAGAATTTGAATTAAATTTAATTTTGGGCCACATGAGACTCATACACTAGAAGTGGCATATGAGTCCCATTAGGCATTAATTATGGGACACATTTTCAAAAATTATTAGAAAGATGTGAAATAAAGATTGGGGCCCAAAATCCTAGGAGGGACCTATATGCCCAAGGTGGTGTATGAGTCTCAGATCACTAAATCTAGGCCACACAACCTAAAAGCACCTAAATTATGATTGGATGTTGGTTTATGTTAGGATTATCCTCAAAAAGATGCATTAATTAAGGCTTGTGAATGAAAAATAAGGCCGAATAAGGCATAAAGAAGCCTAATTAGTAATGAAAACCATAGATTAGTGTGTGATGGAACCCCCAAAATTCTGGTTCCATTTCAAAAAAATCTATAAAATTCAGCCAGTTTCAAAGTGTCTAGATTTAGGGTATTGCCCACTATTCTTGCTTTGGGATTTTTTTGTTGGGATCTCTCTATTTGAAACCCTAAGTCTTAGCCCTTGTCAATGTTATATTCTATTTTTGACCTTTTATATCCCATCCTTGATCATGTTAAAAAATATTATGTCATTAAGCTCGTGAAATTACCAACCCCTTGTGCCTAGGTCATAAACATATTTTATTTTATAAGCTTAAGCAATTGATCTTGTCTGGTCTTTACATCCTTTGAAAAATATGGTGTAATGTCCTTTGAGGCTATTTATACATTGTCCTAGATGGTCCCCTTTCTTAAAAAATATTATGGGCACGTGCTAAATGATCCCACTTAACTCTTGTTTATCTTTTCCTTTGTCACCCATCATAGATATTTTTATGAATGAAAATTTAGATTGGCAATGAGCGATGAGCTGTGTTTATTCTATTTTGTGTATAGTGAATGGCTCTGAGAACTTTTGATTCATATCAACAATGTGCACTGTTGGAGTTTCTATTTATATCGCTAGAGATTCAGCTATCACTAATTGCTCTTAAGTTTTTAGTTTTGAATTGGTGATGAGCGATGCCCTTGGGGCTCAATGTATTTCTTTCCATCACTCATCGTAGATTGTTGTGCACTTTTCTTGATTAGATTAGTGATGAGTGATAGGCTCTCTATTCAATATTTGTCATTGTTGTTTTGAAAGAGGTGAATGAACGATATGTTTGTGACAATTGATTTCAAATGAGGATGCACGTGGCCTAATTTTGTTCCATACTGTATTTTATCTTTCATTGATATGGTCTTGAATTTTAAACATAAATCAACGATACACAATGGAAAGGGAACGTGATCATGGATAGGCCTTAAAATTCAATGGTTGAGATATGATTGTGTGGATTCTCGCATCACTGATAGGACTTGCAGAAGGTGAAATGTATTAGTGATGTGCGATGTGAGATGAAGATCTCCAAGAAGGAAAATGATCCAAAGATTGGGATTCCATTGTGTCAGTACTCTTGTGGCTAATTGAACCATGGAGGGTTGGGGTAGATTTGTGACATGCAATGGGATGTTTGAAGGATTGTTCTTTCATTTGCCAGCTCTTTGTACTTCGCCAATGTAAATAAAAATAATGGATCAAGATGGCGATGCATGATAATTTTCAAATTAGAGATGACTAATGAAGTTAAGAGTAAATGTGGAAACTTTCTGAGGTTGTATCATTTTCTTCTGAGGCACAAGTTGTAAAAGGAATAAATGTTGCTTGAGGATTTCAATTGATGGTGTTTTAAATCCAAAAGGATCGATGACCCAGATTCAATGTTTTTCAACTAATTTTTTAGGTTGCTCACGTGAGGTTCTCCTTGATCATTAATGGATACATGCTCCTGATTTTTCTAATTAATGTGGATTATCTATCATTTTATCTCACCATTTGGAGCCATTAAGAATTGTGAAGTGAGACCCAGAGAGGAGGCTTGTGAATATTTGGTTCTAATTATAGAGTTATTGAAGTGTATATCCTTGGTAAGTTAATTTTCATATGATATTTGTTATGAGTCATGCATTAGTTGGTTTGAGAGTTTCATTTTCTAGGATAGTGGGTTTTGATTATCTATAATTGTCACTGGGTTTGGTTGAGATTTTCTAGGTGGGAAAGTTTTTTTTTCTAAAGGGCTTTGCTCGATGAGTCTTCTCATTGCTAGAGGATTGTAAATTCTTACCTATGTCCTCAAAGAATAGGAAAGTCAAGTGTGTCTATTCAGCTAATTAGGAGGTCTAGGAGGCTTAGTGTGTTTAAATTTCAAGAAGATATATCTATAGTTGGGCATGAAGTACCTAGAGCTTCTACACCACCAAATGGAAAAATCAGAGCCTGTGGAAAAAATAAGAAAGATGGTGTGAAGAGCACCTATAATTTGAGGAGTTATGTTGTTTTAAAAGAACTAGTCAAGTTTAAAAGGAAGGAGTTGGCTAAGCCTGAGAAGAAATCAAAGAAAAGGAATAAGTATCGCAAGGCTTATCTAGGGAGGAACAATTCTCCCATTGAAGTTTTAGACAAACCTTCAGGCTTTGGTGGAGATACTGACCCAAAGTATGGCCATTATTTTCTTTCGCTGGTTCCATATGAGGATTCTACTGATGGAGGAGTAGTTGCTCCTCTAGTTTGAACATGAACATGGATCATGCGAGCATACTCTAATACCATTTCCACTACATTAGGATCATCCTCTTCAACATGTATGCCATTTTTTGTCTTTGGTGCTAACATGAAAATATTTTTAGCTGGTGTAAAGGAGACATGTTGGACTTTGTATCCTTGATCAAAAATATTCCTTTTCTAGGTAGTCTTTAAGTTTTTTCCTCTGGTACTGGTGGAGAATCTTCTTTGGTCTTTGTGGACAAAGGATTTTAGCAATGCTGCATCAATGTAAGCCATTTGGAAGGTCGGCTCATCTTCTTCAACTGACTATATGGAGTTTTTTGTCTTTTTCTTTCCCTTGTTTTGAAATGATTAAGTATAACCATCTGGGAGGTCGCTAGTCTTGAAATGAAATGTGTGCTAAATGAAATGTAATTGAAATTACAATTCAGCATGAAGCTTTTTTCTCCCATCCTTCTATAAATGGGATATTAGGGTCGATTACTAGGGTTTGATTTCTGAGTCTCAAAATGGTCTAAGTAGGAAAAAAAAGTTCATGAAGTGTCATATTGTAAATTCATACATAGATGAATAGGTTAGTGATGAGTCTAGGGTATGAGTTGTTTTGTGATGATCTCAAAGAGTTTTATAGTAGCAACAGTTTATAAATGAAAATTTCAGTTCAAAAACATCTTCTCTCCTATGTAGGTTTTTTCTATATTATTAATAAAATGGTTAATGATATTTTCATTGGTCTTCAATTGTCTTAAATTGAATGAGTGATTTTACTTGTGCTTCAGTTCAAAGAATTGATTAAAATGCTAAAATATGGTCACATATTTGTATGGAAAAAACATAGGATTGGTAAGTATTTGTATTTTAGACACATTTAGTTGAATGTTGTAATGGATTATATCAATAGTCCATTAATTATTAAGTCAAATTTCTAAGGTATTACTAGTTACTATGAATATGGCTCGATTACCCTAGGACAATGAACTGGTCTTTTCATTTGTTTATCCTTAAGATAAATGAGTTAGTCATACACTTGACCAAGGGCTCGAAATGAAACTTAAAACCATTTTAAAACACCTTCAACTATAATGAACTAGTCTGAAGTACCATCTTATTCCTTTCTATAGATAGCAATTTTTGTAAGGTCAACCAAATCTTTAATGAAGGATATCTATTTGCACTTCATAGGAATTTATTTGTGTAGAAATGTTCTTGATCAAATGAATATCACATGAACATAATAAGGATTACCATCTTGGGTTTCACAGAGGATGAAGTGAAGAATTAAATGCCTCAAAATCCTTACATATGTGTTGTCCAATCCTTACCCTCACTAATTATTGAATCCTAGCAAATTCATAGGTAAGTGGTAAGATTAAGTTTGGTTCCAAAAAAAAACCAACAAAAATGGTGACTCCACTGGGGATTAGCCTAAGAAAATTATTGTAGAAGATTTTGGTGCCTTAAAGAGTCATTAAGGTTCCATGATAGTATGTAACCAAATATTGCAAATTATGAAGATTCAAATATTTTTCTAGTATTTTATCCCCCAAGTTCTATAGCTGTGATGTCAGTAAGTTGAATCATAGAAATGTTTCTTGAATTTGTTGTATTCCTTTGAAACTACAAATCGTTTTGGAGATCAACTATATTTCCAAAATATTTTCATAATGTCACTAACTATGGGTGGAAACTCAAAGATATTTACACCAGTATGCACTATCTGAAGAGCTCCAAAAAAGGTAGAACGAAAATTTGATGAGAAAGGATAAGAAATCTCTGTGATAGTGTTGTTGGAGAACACCCAAAATAAAATTCATCTTTGAATGAGCTTCATATTGATTGAGTCTCGGTCCTCTATGAAGGGAGGTGGTGACTCTATACAAAGAACCAGATGAATTTGTGATGCTAGCTTCATATCTTTAAATTTTTCTAGTTAGAAGGACATTTCAAGGTGGTTGTAACATATCTAGGTATTCCCCTTGTATAGGTTTTCATAGAGTATAAATTTGTAGGAAAGCCATATTGAATGATCTAGAAGAAAATTTTGTTCCCTATTAAGTGAATTAAGCACAAATGAAGGGAATGTTAGTAGTAATTCTACATACTTCTAAGGTGTAATTTGAAATATTTCTACTATGGTAAAGAAGTATAATTATCTTTAAAATCTACTCACTAGAAGATCTATGATATTGATGTATTTGAGCTATGTATTTTGAAATTTTGATTAGAATAAGTAATTGGGTAGTGATCAATTGAAGAGTTGATGTTTGAAGTTTCTCAAAGGGTGTTGGAAAATGTATTATTCACCTATGCATCCCTATGTGGACCCAAATGTAACAATGCATAGTGTGCATCCCTTGTCATGTCATCAAAGAATTTTTTTTGTTAGAAGGTATAGACCATTAAATTTTGATGGTATTCAAGGTTTCCCAAACCTTTTTCCTAATGAATTTAGGGAATATCTACTAGAATTTGATGGGAAAAGCTCAAAATCAGCATATCACCATCTCAAGGAGTTTTCATATTTGATGGAAGATTATTAGATGGGTCATGAAGATGTTGTCATGAAATAAATTGTTCAATATCTAAATTAAGATGCCAGAAATTGGTTTTCATATTTGCCAGTATGTTCTATCCCTTTGTGGAATGAGTTGATGATAGAATTGATAAAACAATTCAGTGAAAGGATTAATCCCAATGCAATAAGGAAAATTTCTAGGGAAATCCAAAAGGATGAAGGGGAATTGATCACGTCCTTCAACCTCATATTTGCAAAGGAATTAAGAAATATTATTGAAAATGTGAGACCTAGTGATGCAGAATGTTTAATTGTATATCTAGATTCCTTTGATAAAAATATGGGCTATTTGTTGAGAGATAAGGAGCCCTCCACATTGAAAAATTCATATAAAATAGCAATGGATATTTAAAATAATATGAGATATTCAATGATGAAGGTATATATGGCTGCAAGTGATTGTTGTCCCAAAGCATATCATATAAATGAAATTTAGAAGAGTGAAAGAGGAGATCAAGGTGATGATTCTTTTGAGAAAAAATCAGCATTACAACATGGTAATCATAGACACATTCATGATGAACCTCAACAAAGTTTAATAAATGTTGATTAGATGTTCTTTATTAAAACATTGTCTAGCATGAAAAGACATAAGGGAGAATCACCATATGAATTGTTAGCAAGGTTCTTGGATTCCTTGTTAGAAATTCCTCAAAAGTTGAGACCTAAAGATTGAGTATGTATTGACTTATTATGTGATATTTATGAGCCAAGGCTTGGTACCTTACCAAAATAATTGAAACCTCAAGATTTTGATCAAATAATTTATTGGATCAAAATTGTTGAGGAGGCCAACTATGACTACATACAAAATTTAAGATCTCAAAAGGACAATGGTGGACACCCTGTAGATAAGGATCGAAGATCTATCCAAGTAATGGATAGGGATATTTTAGAGGATGGACATCTATCTAGTGGTGTAGATGAAGAAATTGGTAGATTTGCAAGTATTGTTGATACACCTTTGGAAATTGATAACCCAGATAGTGAAAATGAGAGCTCTAATTATTCTTATGAGGAATATGAATCTATTTGTGAAAATGATCTGGAGGCATTCTTCATACCTAAAGGGTGAAAAAATAAAAATACTCATGAGATTTTATCCTTACCATTGAATGGACAAAACACATGTAAAGAATTCTTGGAATGCAATTTAGTTATATCAGATCTAGAAAATGTTGGTAGTGTGATTGATGATGAATTCAAAGATAAGACTATGTGTTCAACATCTTGAGCCTAGGCATGACACTAGGAGTGATGAGAGTTTTGTTACTAACCAACATGATTAGGCCTCAGTTATTTATGACCATCCATATAAAGAAAAAATAGAATATGTGAGTGTGTTAGAAGAGATGGAAATGGTTGTATTTGACAAGGATTGTATCAAGAAGGGAATGGGGGAAGAGACATGTATGGTTGCTAATGAGAAAAATTCATATAGTAGAAAACTCTTTATACCAGAGCCAATGTATTCATCAATTGAAGAAAAAATCAGGCAACCTATTATTTACCTTATCAATCCTAAAATATTTAGCCCCTTATGAGACATCCTTCTTTGAGATGGTTGGTGATACAAGGGGTAGACTAAACCATATTAATGAACGTAAAATGGAAATATTATTTGATTCTTGGAATGGTTTGGATAATACTATTTATGTGGACATCCATGACCAAAATGAGAGCAAGATTGCTATGGGACCTAATGAATCAATTTCCCAAGAAAGTAGAGCATATGAAAACATAATTGGTTTATGTCGCTTTGAGGAATGTGAGCACCATTTTGAAAAGGAGCCTATATATGAACACTTATTTTTCATTACACAAAGTCAATGTGTGTTTTGTGTGGGTCAGAAATTAGATGATTATGACCCTAGAATACTAGAAATGAAATTTCAATATCACCCCAAAGGGTTGGAATATGTGCCCCTGGGTGAGACTCCTAATAGGAGTATGTATAATGGATTTTAATTTCAAGAGAAAAATGAATTTGATGTTAGCTTATATGATGATAGTGATCATATGGATTATCAGTGCTTCACTTTTCAAGTCCAGTTGGATGGGCATTTAGTGGAATATGATTGTAAGCCAAGTTAGATAGAATGCTACACTGATTGTGTTTTCCAGTCAATTATTGATTGCAGTTCTTAGTTGGATATAAATAAAAATGATAACAATAAGTTCAAACATATTTCCATAATGGTTGATTTTAGTATCTATAATGTGATCAATGAGTGGGTAATTCATGAGAGTTTTCCTAGCCTTAGCATGCTACAGCCAATGGAAAACAAGGTTTTTGAAAGGGGTAAGTACTAGTCCTAAGTTTGGTGTGGCCTTGTAACTTATGTAAATATTGTACATATGTGGTTCACTTTGGTCTAGTTTTATTGCCTAGTCTGGGCATGTCCTTGGTTTTTGGTCATTTGTGCTTTGTTTGCTTGACTTGAGATTTTGGAATCTTACTCTATTCCCAAGGAATAGACATCCCCAACTAGAGCCACTAATGGAACCCCTAAAATTTTGGTTCTATTTTAAAAAACTTGTTAAAATTCAACCAATTTCAAAGTGTCTGGACTTAGGGTATTGCCCATTGTTCTTTCTTTGGGATTTTGTTGTCAGGATCTCTCTATTTGACACCCTAAGTCAGCCCTTGGCAATCTTATATTCTATCGTTGACCATCTATATCTTGTCCTCGGTCATGTTAAAACATCTTGTCATTGAGATCGTAAAATTGTTGGTCACTTGCGCCTAGGTCGTAAACATATTTTATTTTATAAGGTTAAGCAATTGACCTTCTTTGGTCTTTACATCCTTTGAAAAATATGTTTTAATGTCCTCTGATCCCACTTACAACAAAGATGGTCCCCTTTCTTTAAAAAACTTACAAACATGTGCTAAATGAGCCCACTTAAGTTTCATTTACCAATTCCTTTATCACCCATCGTGAATAGTTTTATGAATGCAAATTCAGATTGGCAATGAGTGATGAGTAGTGTTTCTTTTGTTTCATGTATCACATATTTCTTTGAGAACTTTTGATTCATATCAACAACACACAGTATTAGATTTTCTCTTTATATCACTAGAGATTTAGATATCACTAATTTCTCTTGAGTTTTGAGTTTTTAATTGGTGATGAGTGATGCCCTCAAGGCTCTTTGTATTTCTTTCCATCACTCATCATAGATAGCTATGCACTTGTCTTGATGGGATTAGCAATGAGTGATGGGGTCTTTAGTCAATGTGTGTTTCTGTTTTGAAAGAGGTGAATGAGCGACATGTTTGTGACTATTGATTTCAAAGGAGGAGCATGTGGCCTGATTTGGTTTGATCATTGTATTTTATTTGTCATTGATATGGTCTTGAATTTTAAACATAAATCAATGATACGTGATGGAAAGGGAACGTGATCAAGGATAGGCCTTAAAATTCATTGGTTGAGATCTCATTGTGTGGATGCTTGAATCACTGATAGGACTTGTATAAGTTGAAATGTATCAATGATGTCCGATGTGAGATGAAGATCTCCAAGAAGCATAGTGATCCAATGATTGAGATTCCATCGCGTTAGTACTCTTGTCACTGATTGAACCCTGGAGGGTTGGGGCAGATCCATGATAGGTGATGGGATGTTTAAAGGATTTTTATTTCATTTGCAGGCTCTTTGTAATTCACCGATGTAAATGAAAATCATGGATCAAGATGGTGATGCATGATAATTATTAGATTAGATTTGACTAATGAACTTAAGAGTAAACATGGCAACTTTCTGAGGTGGTATCACCATCTTCTGAGGCACAAGTTGTAAAATCCAAAAACGTTACTTGAGGATTTCCATTGATGGTTTTTTAAATCCAAAAGGATTGATGAATAAGATTCAAATTTGTTTGGTTAAGTTGTCATCTAGCTTGCATGAGGCTCTCCTTGATTATTAATGGCTACACACTCCTAATTTTTCTACTTAATACAAATTTCCTGTTGTTTTATCTCACCATTTGCAGCCATCATGAATTGTGAAGTGAGAGACAAAGAGGAGGAATGTGAATCTTTGGTTCTAATTACAGAGGTATTGAAGTGTTTATCCTTGGTAAGTTAATTTTCATATGAGCTCTATTCCGATTCATGCATTAGTTGGTTTGATAGTTTCATTTTCTCAGATAGTGGGTTTTGATTATCTATAATTGTCACTGGGTCTGGTTGAGATTGTATGGGTGGGAGAGTTTTTTCTTTAGCAAGGGTCTTTGGCTGGTGATTCTTCTCATTGCTAAAGGTTTTCAAATTCTTCCCTGTGTTCTGAAAGAATGGGAAATTTGGGTGTGTCTATTCAACAAATTATGAGGTCTAGGAGGCTTAGTGTGTTTTGAATTTCAAGAAGACATATTTTTTGTTGGGCATGAAGTACTTGAGCTTCTACACCACCAAAGGGCAAGAGCAAAGTCCATGAAAAGAAAAGAAAAGATGGTTTCAAGAGCACCTATAATTTGAGGAGTCATTTTGTTTTAGAAGAACTAGTCAAGTTTGAAGGGAATGAGTTGGTTAAGCTTGAAAAGAAAGCAAGGAAAAGGAATAAGTATCACAAGGCTTATCTAGGGAGGAACAATTCTCCCATTGAAGTTTCAAACAACCCTTTGGGGGATGGTGGATATACTGAACTAGAGTATGGCCATAATTTTCTTTCTCTGGTGCCATATGTGGATTCTAATGAGGGAGGAGTAGTTTCTCCTCTAGTTTCAATGTGAACACAGAGTGAGCAAGCATAATTTGATCCTAATAAATTAGAGTAGATTCTCGACCTTATTTTTGTTTTTGGGGCTGACGTGGAAATGTTTTTAGCTAGTGTAAAGGAGACATGTTGGAATTCATATCCTTGATGATAAATATGGCCTTTTCAAGTAGTGCGTAAGTTTTTGCCTCTGGTACTAGTGGAGAATCTTCTTTGTTCTATGTGGACAAAGGATTATGGTGATTCCACATAAATGAACAACACCTTTTGGAAGGCTGGCTTGTCTTCTTCAATCGACTGCATGGAATTTTTTATCCTTTTCTTTCCCTTTTTTTGAAATAATTAAGTATAACTAACTAGGAGGTCCCTAGTCTTGAAATGAAATGTGTCCCAAATGAAATGTAATTGAAATTGCAATTTGGTTTAAAGCTTGTTGCTCCCATCTTTTTATAAATGGGATATTAGGGCCAATTATTGGGGTTCAATTTCTGAGTCTCAAAATGGTCTAAGTAGAAAAATGGATCTCATGAAGGAGAAGATTGTAAATTCATGAACAATGAATAGGTTAGTGAGGAGTCTAGGGTATAATTTGTTTTGTGATGATATCAAATAGTTTTACAATAGTAGTAGTTTATAAATGAAAATGTTAGTTCGAAAACATCTTCTTTCTTATGTAATTTTCTTCTATATTATGAATGAAACAGTTATTGATCTTTTCATTTGTCTTCAATTGTCTTGAATTGAATGAGTGATTTTACTTGTGCGTTAGTTCAAATAATTGATTAAAATGCTAGAGTATGGTTATTGATTTGTAAGGATAAAGCATAGGATTGGTAAGTATTTTTGTTTTAGACATGGTGAATTAAATTTTGTAATATAACATATCAATAGTCCATTAATTACTAACTCAAATTGCTAATGTATTGCTGGTTATTATGAATATGACTCCCTTACCCTAGGAAAATGCAATGGTATTTTAGTTTGGTTATCCTAAAGATAAATGAATTAGTCATATGCTTAACCAAGGGCTCGAAATTAAAGTAAAACTTATTTTAAAAAGCCTTCAACTATAATGTACTAGTCTAAAGTATCATATTATTCCTTGCTATAGATAGTAATTTGTTAAAGGTTAGAAAAATATTTAATGAAGGTTATCTATTTTCACTTCATAGGAATTTATCTATGTAGAAATGTTCTTGATCAGATGAATATCACATGAACATAATAAGGATTACCCTCTTGGGTTTAATAGAGCTCGAAGTAAAGAAGTGTGAACCCCAATTTCATACCTGCACAAATAAGGCAAACATAGCACAATATTAGATCATATGCAAGCAAGAAACAAGGATTCCCCATGAAATCCATTTACAAAACTTAAAATAGGAAAATGAGCAAAAGATGAACAAAGAAAGCAATTAAATCCTAATTAAGTATGCAAACTCTTAATCCCATGGGGGAGTTGGTTCCAATTGATATGTCGAAATTAGCCCTTTCCCAACTCCTTTGTAAGCTTGATGATTTGATCCACTTTGTTGATGAAGAACAAGATGCGTTCTTGAGAAAACCTGCAATAACCTAGCTATGAATCTTGCATTGAGGATGAAGTTGAGTAGAGTAAGTCTACTCAAGTTGTGGATGATAGAATGAGAGGAAGAGTCTCTCATTTATAGATTTCAAATTGGAAGAATGAATGAAATTGAGAAATGTGGGATCATTCAACATCCAATGGCTAAGTGCCACTTGTCAAGATGTGAATGGTTGAAAGTTGAGCACATTTTGATCAATGTGCAAGTTTGAATTTTGAATTTGATGAAGTGACATGTTTAGGGGGGGTGAAAGAAATCGAGTTAATATCACTTGGCTCAAGGCAAAGGACATGTAAGAGGCCTTAAATGCCTTGATGGAAGGACTAAGCCTATTTGAATTTGAATTCAAATTTGAGGGAATATTCCTCTTTTATGCCATGTGAGGGAAAATAGATGAATTAATAAATCAAAGTAATTGATTTATTGTGTAAGTTGCATTCTCTAGAGAATGTGGCATAGATTAAGATTAAATTAATCACAGATTAATTAATTTAAAGAGAGATTAGGGGATGTGACAACTTTGACTTGAATTTATGAGTTAATTTAAATCAATAATTGAGAAGAGTTTAATTAAATAAATAATTTTAATTTATTTAACTAAGGGGATAATGTTAGATTAAATCAAATAAGGTTTAATTTATTCAATTTAATGGGAAGACTTTAGGGATTAATTAAATAAAATGTATTATTTAATTAAATAGAGATATAAGGTTGATTAAATTAAGAGACAAAATATGATGAAATGTTGAGAGTGTGATTCTAGAGGAAATGATGTTAGTAATCAAGATCAAGCATGCCAAACCAAAAATGTACATTTTCTATGTCTACAAGAAGTAAAGACCTCAAAACCCGTACTTATGTGTTGGCCAATCCTTACCCTTTCTAATTATTGAATCCTAGAATATTTATAGGTAAGTGATAACATTATGTTTGGTTCCTATGAAAATAACCAACAATGCAAAAGTGTGATACAAGACTTTACAACACCTAAAATAAGGTACAATTAGGTTCATTTTGTTCAAAAGAGCCCAAGACCTAATGCAAGTGTGTTAAACACATTAAAACACTAAGTTGAGGCATCATTAAGCTTAATGTTATAAGGAGGGCCCAAACAAGTGTGAAATTTCATAGACAACAGTTTTTGACACTACATTTAGCCCCCACTTTAGTGAGAGGATGAACTTGCTTCAAACTCACACTAAAGTAGATGCTTAAAGTGAGAGGATGAACTTTCTTCAAACTCACACTAAAGTAGATGCTCGATTACATCAAGAGGGATTCAATCGTATCGATTATAATGGGATAAGAAAACACCAACCAAAAGGGTTGTGCAAGCCCCCAGGATTGAGGTCCTATAGCAAACCAATATAGGTGCAAAAGAACACACATGAAAAAGGATATAAGTAGTAATAAAAAGGCACAAGAATGCACTTCCAAAGACCAAAGTTATACCTTTTGATAACTATGATAAGGTGTCTCACAATAATGAACTTCAAGCTTCATTAGGAAAGCAAAACTTTATATGCTTGGAAATCATGAACAAACAAGATGGCTCTATAGACATGCAAGGTGTATTATACAAGGTGAAATTTTAACTAAAATTTTGTAAATGAAAAATAGGGAATGTTCAAATGAGTCTTTCTTAATTCATGCAAGGTCTTAACTTAGGGAACATTAAGCCTAATGTCTCCAAGAGAGGACCAGTCAAAGAATAGAAGATTCAAAACTTAGGGGATGTAGTGTGTCACATCAAGCCACCAAGAGGAACATAATATGCTAAGAGAGATTGCACTCTTGAGGTAAATCACACCCAATGTCACCACAAAGTGAAAGAAACATCACCTGAAATAAGAAGACTACACCATAAAAACATGGAGAATAAAAATACAAAAGAATAATTCCAATATATGCCCCCACTTTAAAGAAATTTTTAAACACCATGCTATGAGAAATTACTTTAAAGTATAAAATGATAAATACTAACAATAAATAAGACATGAGAGATAACTTGGAAAGCCTTATGCCAAGTCATGTTTCCAAATAAAAATACATCATGCAAAAGAGGGGTTTCCTCCAAAAACAAATTGCAAACACATGAGTGATCCATGGATTTGGGGTCAGTATGTTCTTGCTATAATGTTTTTAAGAGAGCTCAGAACTGCCATCATTCCCCAACTACTCAAAGAACTAGAATAATGACACAAAGAGAGCGAAAAAAAATAAGAACCTTTCAATTCAACATGGAAGACACATGAATGTCTCGAAGCCTTGCATCATCCCCAAAAGGAAAACATAAGAAATAGATAAAAAATAAAGAAAAATATTTTGGTTCAACATGGAAGAGACATGAATGTCTTGATGCCTTGTGTCATTGCTAAAAGGAAAATACAAGACAAAGATAAAAGGAAAAGGTAAAAGATTAATGACATAGAGAAGAATGTAGGTACAAGTAGAGGAATGCCACAAAGAGAGAGAACATCAAATATAACAGCATGGGGGATCACATTATGCACATGCAATCACACCAAAGAAAAATAAACAATGCAAAAGACTAGTTAGGCACATGTGAGTCAACCTATGAGGACATCCTCTACATCCCAATCATTTTTATCATATACAGAAGGAAAAAATATAGCCAAAGGGACAATGGAAAATGCATTACTAGGACAAGGCTATCTAGTTCTTTCCCCCACTGAGTGCAAGACAAGAATGATTCAAGTTACGTGATGGGAAAGATGCTCCTTGCATCTTAAAATGGTTTACAATGATTGTGAAGCATGTAATAGTGAGAATGTTAAGATTCTACAACCATTACATGGTAAGGAGCGAAAGGGTCCCGCTTTAAGGGACTATATCTATGATGTCAAATTGTTGAAGGACCCTTATTAAAGTACAACACTCATTAGTAAGATGCCCAAGAGTTCGATGGTATGCATAATACTTTGTGTTATATTTAGGAATTTTTATTCTAGTAGGAGGTGGTAGTTTAAGCTAACTTGTCTCTATAAGGTGTTCCATCTATCATTCAATTTTTGTTTGAGAATGTAAGAATGGTAATGTTTTGATCTTGTAAGGTCTTCTTTTTTCCTATATTCACAAACTTTACTAGTTGAATGTTGAGAAGGAGGACCTAAGACAATCCTCTCATCGTTATCATCATTATGAATCATGTGTTGTTCTTTAGGAATAAGGACATTCATATCAGGAGGAGGATCTTGATATCCCAACCCTTTAGTATTTTAAATTGGTATTTGTTCTAAGAGTTGATGAATTTCATGTTCACTTGTTGTATCATATCCTTGTTTACTCAACATCATGAATCCTTTTCCATATGTCTCTTCAAGGTTAATTGATGTGTTTGTTACTTTATTGACATAAGATGGTTGAATTTTTTCTTATCTAGAGGAGATAGGCTCACGTATTATAGGGAATTTAGGTTCATATTTTGTTTCAACTTCAAGATGTAAATAACCAAACATATCAAGTGGTGGTATTGTATGAGGTGTTGGTTGTTCCATGGATGGATAAAAGGATGCATTAGCTTCAAGGTTGTTAAGGAAATTGTTTAGGAATTTATTCATGGTGTCATCATCCTCTCCAATGATTTCAACATCATGAGGAGGACATGCATTATGAGCTGAGTGAGCATGAGTAAGTTCAATTTAATTAGGGTCATTTCCAAAAGCACAGCTTGACACATCCACTAAGGACTTCAAGGACATCGAAAGCTTACCAAAGCACATATCCATGATGAAATGTAATGCAAATTTCAGATTGTAAATAAGGTAATTTCACTATGCAACAATTTGAAATGAAATGTTCTAGATGCAATTAATCAATGCACAAGATGGACCAATTTAAACTAGATGCAATGAATTGAATGAAATAAAAAACATATAAACTGAAATAGAAAGTTATCAACAATAAAAAAAAACAGAGTTTTGGATTCTAGAAAATGCAATTTAAAATATGCACTAGGACTAAATCACCCAAAGGGCTGTATGAGTCCCAGTGAGGGGTTTTCTTACAAATGCCAAAATAAATTAAGTGATTTTTATGCTTTCTAGTTTGGATGATCTAAAGACTAAATGTAAATAAAAAATTTAGATGATTTTAAATGATGCAAGATGCACAAATGCAACCTATATGCACCTTCACTAATGCAAGATTCAAAAACCCTATATTCTAATTAACTAATGCAAAGTAAATGCAAGCTAGATATAGGATGATGATGCACTCTAAATCAGAATTATGATATTCTAAATGCAGATTCACCAAAATGAAAGTTAGATTTTTTTTTTGGGTTCTATGCTTGAGAGATAGAACAACAATCTTCTACACTCTAATTCAAGGAAAACCCTAGAGATCTCAATCCTAGGTATGCAAAGGAGAAATAGATCTCACAATAGGGTTGTCCTAAGGTTTGATTATAAACTAAACATGGGTTCACCACCAATCCAAGGATTGTAAAGACTAATGAAAAGAAATACCTAATTCTTAAACCTAATGCAATGCAAGATTTCTCTAAATGACCTAGAAAACCATGTAAATCATAACAAAAAGCTAAGAGATAGAAGGTGTGAACTTGGAAACCTGAAGAGGATTGGATGAAGGCTTTAAATGCTTAAAAACCTAAATTTAATGTTGACTGGGACTCATACGCTAGAAGTGGCATATAAATCCAGTTAGGGTTTTTTGGAAACTCAAAGTCTGATTCTACTCTTCAATGTTTGATCTATCCTTTCCACTTGATTTTTGGATCCGAAAATATGATTTGCAACCCGTAGATTTCTTGCAATAATCTCCAGTGCAAGGTGACAACTTTGACAACTTTGAAAACTTTGAAAAATTTTACCAAAATTTCTCTTCAATGTGTCTTCAACCTAGATCTTCAAATAACACACTAAAGAGAGGGGAAAATGTTTTTTTTTAGTGGAAAGGGGTTTTCCTTGGTCAAACCTTGTTTTGGTAATCAAACCTTGAAATGAAATGAAATAGCAAAGGAGAATGATGAATGAAAAAAGTGTAATATTGCAACTCACCAAACCCTAGAAATAAAGTGTTACAAACATGTAAGATCTTGACTTGAATGCTAGCTTGAATCATGAAACCCTATATCAAAATTGTTAGCTAAAAAATAAACATGGTGCATGATAACTTTGACATGATACTTGATGCTTGAATTATGCTCTAAAACACTTGATTATCAGCCCTTGAAGACTCCTAAATTCTCTTTTAGACTCTTGTAAAATCTTGAATACTTCCTTGATCACAAATTTTCTATAATGCATGAATACTTGAAAGCTTAGGATTGTTAGGTGAGAAATTAGTGAAAGAAACTTATATTTATACTTGTTTATGCCAAATTTCTTGAAATTACAACACTACAAGCCGACATTAGATCTAGGAGGATAAAATATCACCAAGAATTTTAATTCAATTTAATTTTGGGCCACATTGGACTCATACACCAGAAGTGGCATATGAGTCCCATTAGAAATTAATTATGAGACACACTTTTAAAAATGTTTCGAATGATGTGAAATCCAAATCAAGGCCCAAAAACCTAGGTTGGACCCATACACCCAAGGTGGCGTATGAGTCCCAGATCACTAAATATGGGCCCGATAACCTAAAAATACCTAAATTATGATTGGATGCTAGATTATGTTAGGATTATCCTCAAAAAGATGCATTAATTAAGGCTTTTGGATTAAAAATAAGGCCAAATAAGGCATAAATAAGCCCAATTAATAATGACAACCCTAGATTAGTGTGAAAATGTGATACAACAATTTAAAACACCTAAAATAATGTAGAATTAGTTTCATTTAGTTTAAAAGGGCCCAAGACCTAATGCGAGTGTGTTAAACAGATTACAACACTAAGTCGAGGCATCATTAACTCAATTTTATAAGGAGGGTCCAAACAAGTGTGAAAATTTCATGTATGAAATTTTTTGACACTACAATCATACTACTTGAAGCTAAAGATTTGTTAAGGGTATGGTCCATACCTAGTAAACTAGTTTCAACATTATGAGTGAAAGAGCTAGATAACCCAAGATCCACAATGAGTGTGCTATTGTAGGATCACATGAGTCTCAAATTGTGCCTCACTATAATATTAGCAATAGGACACCAAGTTGTAAAGCTCATGCAAGGGACAATCAGTGAATGCAAGATGAATGCAATAAACACAAGGTAAATGATATTATTTAAATCTAATTCAAATGAAACTAAGCTAGATGTAATGAAATCAATGAAATAAAAACTCAATAAACTGAAACAAAGATCTAACAGCAGTAAAAAGAAGCACAAAAACAAGGTTTTAATGTTATAAAATACAAATTTAGATCTAACACAAGACTAAATTGCCCAGAGGATTGTATGATTCCTAGGTATGGTTTTTGAAGGGTTCAAATTTTGAAGAACAGTCAACATAGAATTCCCAAAAATTAGGTAAAACAACCTATACTAGGACTAAATCACCTAGAGGGGTGAATGAGTCCCAGATTAGGGTTTTTACACTAAATTAAGCAAATTTCGAGTGAATCTTAAGATTTTTGTTTTGTGTGTAGGATAGACTATGTAATTATAGATTTCAAATGAAATTCAATGATGCAAGTTACAAAAATTCAACCTATATGCACTTTCACTAATGCAAGATTTAGAAGCCTTGGATGTAGATTAACTAATAGAAGACCTAACACAAAGTTAATGGAAGCTAGATATAGGAATATGATGCACTTAAAATTATTATTAAGGTTTCCAAAGGCTAGGTTCACAAAAATTAAACCAAGGAAATCAAGTTTCATCTTTTGGGAGATGGAACTAGGGGGATGTCCTATTTAACTCTAGTTCTTTCAAGGAAACATTGGAGATCCCTTAATCAAGTGAATCAATTGAGGAAAGGACTACTAGGAGGTCTCCTTGGGTGTGATTAAATATAAAAGGGGGTTCACCACTAAGCAAAGGCTTAGAAAGAAAGAAATATAAAATATATGCAAATCTAACTATGCCACCTAGGAAATCAAACTCAAAATCAGAATAGTGAACTAAGAATGAATAGATGTGCACCTAGAAAATTGAAGATACTTGAAACAAGGTCTACAATCCTAAAATGATTTATTTTGAAGCATAGTAGGACTCATATTCCAGTTGGGGCTATTTAGTCCTAGTTTAGTGTTTCAGGTTGAAACTAGAATCTACAACTAGTAAACCAAGATCTATAGAAAAAGTCTAAAAATTGGTATACTAGGACTCATACACCAGTTGTGGTGATTTATTTCGAGTATCAAGGTCAATATAAAACTCTGATATCCTCTAGTGATCTTTTGTAGCTTCTCTCCCTTTCAATCTCTAAATTTGAAATTCTGAATTCTGACCTGTAGGCGACTTTTTGTAATCTTACAAGAAAGGTGACAACTTTGACAACTTTCTCCAATCTTTCTCCTCAATGTATCTACAAATCACACATCAAAGAGGGAAAAATGTTGCTTTTTTAGATGATGGAATTTACCTTGGTCAAACCCCATTTTGGTAATCAAACCTTGAAATGAAATCAAATAGAATGAAGGAATGATGAATGAACAAATATGCTATGTTGCAACTCACCAAACCCTTGAAACAAAGGATAAAATCTTGTAATAAATAGCTAGCATGAATGAAGATCTTGACTCTAGATTATTTGTTATGGATCTTAACTTCAATGCTTGCTTGAATCATAAAACCCTACATCACAAATGTTAGCTAAAAAAAAACTATGATGCATGATGACTTTGACATGATGCTTGATTATTGAATGTAGCTCCAAAATGTTTGATAATTAGCTATTTAATTCTCTTGAATTGATAGAATTCTTGAATACTTGAATCGCTAGGTCACTTGTAAAATTTCTAGAATGCTTGAATACTTGAATTGCTAGGTAACTTTTAAACTGTCTAGAAGAATAAAAGTGAAAATACTTTGTATTTATACTTGTTTATACAAAATGTCCTAAAATTAGAATATTACAAGCCAACATTAGATATAGGAGAATAAAATCCTACTAATAATTTGAAATCAAAATAGGTCCAAGCTAAGTAGGACTCATACGCCAGTTGTGGTGTATGAGTCCCAATAGGCTAGGCTTGGGACACACATTTCAAGAAATACTAATTTTAATGCCAAATTTAACATCAAGCCCCAAAATTTAGGTGGGACCCATACACCCAACATGGCATATGATTCCCATATCACTAAATCGAGACACAAAATCAAAAATCATTAAATTATGATGGTTATTAGATATGTGTCAGGATTATCCTCGAAAAGATGCATTACATAAGGCTTTTGGATGCAAAATAGGACCAAATAAGGCATAAAGAAGCCCAATTTTAACAAGGAGAGCCCAAACAAGTGTGAAAATGTAGAGGGATACAGTTTTATACACTACAGTTGGAAATTGGAAGATTATTTGTGTGACTAAGCATATTAGTATGGGCTGAATTACACTTGATCCATGATGAATCAAAGCATAATGAATCCACTAATACTCGAATCTCAAAAAGATCATTCAAATGAAATTGAAACTAAACATTTATCAAAACCTAACATACTAAATCATGAAAGCTTTTAAAACATCTACTCTAATCCATCTAAAACTTATCTCATTATGGAATTGGTGTCGTGTTATTATGGAACAATGACCTTTTCCCAATCTTGTGATCTATGAGCTTGTTTCAATCGATTCTATTGAAGATAATCGATGAAACTGTGATGATAAATGGATAAAAACATGATTTATGCTATATTGAACATGATGCAAGCATTAATCTACCATGCTTTTATTCTAACTGATGTAGTTATGCAATTTCTAAGCTTATCTAAGTTAATTCTAAGATAGAATATTTAAAACCCTAATTGAAACAAGCTAAGATGGATGCATGGAAGCCATTAATGAATGCTTAAAGCTAATATGCAACTAGAAATAAACTAAAATATGCTAAATATGAGTAAAGTGAGAGTGTGAATGAAAGTGAGTTTAACATCATAAGTTTGCAATTGAAAGATGCATGTGATTCAATAGCATAAGTTTTCTCTGAAAAAGATGGATCCATTTGTCTCCAAATAGGGTTCTATTTATAGGAAAGAAAATGAGAAATGGAGGTTTGAGGTAAAAAATATTAATCAATGGTCAAGGATGAAAGGAAGAAGATGCATGGATCATGGATTCTCATCAAAGGATGAGAATGCAAGATGAAAATTAATCAAGGGATCACATTTGGTTCAAACACACTTTTGACCTACACACAGAGGTCACAAGGTGACTTGCTCAAGAGGTTAAAAGATAACTTGCAATTGAAGTTAAGTGAGAATATCCCTTTCTTAATTGATTGGAAATAGATATTTTTCTAATTAAAACAAAGTTTAATTGTGCGAAAGGGGGTGGAATATTTCATGGGTTCATATTCCCTTGCAAGTGGGAAGAATTGGATTAATTGGATATTTTTCTTATTAAACAATGTTTAATCATGCAATTAGGGGAATTAGAAGAATAAAGTGATATTCATTAAATTAAATAATTTAATGAATTGGGAAAAGGTGAAATGGCATTTAATTAAATAAGAAGACTTAGGGAATTAAATCAAATACTTGTATTTATTTAATTTAATGAGATTAATTGTTAGCATGAAAGGGAGTGAATTAACCCGATTAGATGAATTAGGTTAATAGATGCAAATGATGCCATTAATGAAATAGCTAAGCTAATTTAATCAATTAAGCGAAAAGAGGATGGGTTTTAGGATGAAATGATGTTAGCTAGCCAATTTGATCCATTGAGACATTATTAGGTGTCTAAAGTTTGTATAGATCAATAGTTTCTCTGATAATAAGAGTTTGAGCTATGCTAATCTGGTACTAAAAGCTTATTGATCCAGTATTTTCGTTCAGATTATCTTATTTTGTAAGATTCATTCAAAAGTTGGTAATATGTTCTTTTTTGAAATTACTTGCATCTATTGATAAGATTTCAGTTGGATTGGTTATATGGTTGAAAACATATGAATAATAGTATTATATTCTAAGAATTATAATAAGTTTCCATATAGCACATCGTTGTGGGAGAATCCGCATTTTCTCATGATTAACTATTTTGTTCTGTGGAGTTGAAGATAAGTTATTTAATGTCATCCAAAGGAGAATTAAATGTGTTAGCAAGTTTTGGCATTACACATTTGGTGAATTGAATTTATGGTTGAAGTCTTTGATGTTTTAGGCCTAACTCTTGCCAAAATAATTATGAATTTGTGTTAAGAAGATTAAATGTGAATTGTGAATGCTAAAGGGATCTATCTGAGGTCTATACCAACTAATATCATACATTACATGCTTGTGTTGGGTGCAAAGATGAATTTTTCTTAAGGATAAATCTAACAAAGTTAGTTATGATTTGAAATGGGGCTACTCTAATTAGGCTGACCTAATTAGTGTTATGTGAATGTATATGGTATATATATGAAAGAAAATTTTGAGATGTCGGTGAGATGAGATGAAGTATAAAGATGTGACACAAAGTAAAATGAGAGATCATGTATGGACTGCTATATGGTGCAAATTTGTTATGTGAATAGACATAATAGTTGAGTATAATGTATAGAGAAGTGGTTTTTTATTATGTACTTCACCAGAATTAAACTCCAATACAAGGAAGGTGCATTCTATCTTAGTTCACCTCTTGGTAGTGAGCCATAATATGTTTTGTAAATTACTCCAAGATACGAGACCTTTAGGGACAACGTGTCTTGGCAGTGAGCCATTGGAATATTTTATATTTGGATATATTATATTGAGTTAACCCTCATTGTGGTTTTTCCATTTTTGGGTTTTCCATGTAAAATATTGATGTTCATGTATGTTGTGATCTTGTGTTGATTCCATTCTTTCACTTGTTATTACAATTAGAGTTGTGTTTTTTCTTGGATGGATATTATGTAAATGGTTTAATGAAATACTAACTCACCCCTCTCAATGTTTTGGGTGTTCAAAAATTGGTATCAAATCTTGGTTCCTCTTAAGAAGTCTAACAGCTTGAGGAAGATCTTTAAATTTGAACACATGGCTGATAAGAGATATCTTATTCCCCTAGAAGAGATTCTTACTAAACATATTGAAGAAGATTGTATCCTAGATAATAATGGAAAACTTGGAATTGCTCTTGAAGATCTTGATAGTGTTGAAGAAGAACACAAAGATTTGAAGGAAGTCCTTAAGGAAGAAAATGAATGCATCACAAAACTGAGAGAACAAATCAAAAAATTCAAAGATAGACACAAATAATTCAATAATCAATTGAAGAAAGAAAATGAGGACATCACTAGAATGAGAGAGCAAGTGGAAGAAAAGAGGAGAATTGAGGACTATTAGAAAGTTGAAATTCAAAGCAAGAGTGATGAATGCATCAAGGTGGAACAAGAAGTGTTAACTTTAAGATCAGATCTAAAGAAAGCAAGATATCATGAGGAAAAACTTTAAATATGTTCTACAAGGTTGGATGAACTAATCACAGTACAAAAAGCTTCTAAGGGAAAAAGTGGTTTGGGACTTGAAGAAGGACAAAGTTCAAAAGAAAATCAATTCCCTAACAAGGTTGCCAATCAAAGGAAGAATCAAGGAAATGGTAGATAGATCAATATTAGAAGGAATCCTATCAGAAAACCTAATTCTCAAAGGTACTTATCTTTTAATGGTTTTTTTTATTCCTATAAGAGATTTTCACATAGGGAAAAATATTATGGAAATAAAATAAAACAAAATGATAGAATGAATCAAAATTCTTGATCATTCTTCGATCAATTTTTTAAATACAAAAGAATTGGACATAAAGCTATAGAACACAGAAGATATATGAAAAGTGATATATCCCTTCAAAGGTTACTGTTATTAGTGCAATCTATTTGGAAACAAGCCTAACTAGAGCATATATGGAATGAATAAAGGGCAATTTGGATGGAAGAGTGTTATTTTTTATAGTTGTAGAAAACCCAAACATCTTGCCAAAGATTACAAAAGAAGAAATGAGCAAAAGAACTATCTGGTAAAGAGACATGAACTAATCACTAAGATTGATCTAATAAAATCTAAGAAGGAAATGGATAAGATCTGGATAAAGGAAGGAGAATTTGCAAAGAAAGGAGAATCATAAGTTTCAAATTCATCAATTTCATCCTTAGGTGTAGATAATACCATCAAAAATTAAACCTAGGCAATGGCTTAGGGGGAGAAATATCAAAAAAATTAATATCCCCCTACAAGTATATGGTGTCATGATGTGACAATAATATATTTATTGAAGATAACAAATTCAATATCTCATGCGAAAGGAATTTTAGGTGGACATGTGTGAAGAAGGAATATTGCAAGGCTTGAAAAGATGAAAGTACACACAAATTCTAATGACATCTACTTGCAGTCTGAAACATTTATTGCAGCAATAAATGGGATCAAAGAAATAAATTTATGTATATCAAGAATAAATAAATTGATGAAAGGAATTTGCAAAAGAGAATAAGAGTGTGGAGCAAGCTTCAAGAGTCTAGACCATTTCCATACTACAAAATTTCAGTATTTGGCTTTGGTACATAGACAAAAGGTAAGTAATCACTATTATACATTGTTCTTTATGAATTATTCATTTAAATGTAATGGATACATCTCAAATCATGGATAATTAAGAGAGACCAGAACCACTATTTAAGGGGTATCTTACAAAAACCTTAGAACTCAACCCATTGGGTACATTTTCCAAAATTTCCCCTTGGTGTTATTCTCATTGAATACATTGGGATATACATTCATACAAAGTTGGAAGAGCCTTCTTATGGAAGAGAACATATTTGGTGGTCTAAAGAGTTAATTAGAGAATATTGTAACCTAAAATTGGAACATAACATGCTTACAAAGATGAAATTAGATGTATGGAATCAATTTCCAAACTTTAGCAATGAAGAGAGATGCATTAGATTGGCACTTAGCAGAATTCACAATCACTTTGTGTGGCTTGATAATTCATATATGGTATCCAAAGAAAAAATTAGAGATGTTACTGGTTTATCATCCTTTGGACCTACTTCTGCATGCAAACCAAACAAAGGAAAAGGATTAATAAAGAATACACGTATTCAAATCAATAATTCAGAAATTTAATATGTGATTATGGTTATTGCACATTTTATTTTTATCGATAATGATGTTTCTACCACCATAATTAATTTAGATTTAGAGATTATTAAGAAAATGACTTAATATGATCTATACGAGTTTTTTCGGAAACAAATTTTGGAGAATTTGAATGATATCAAGAAGAAGAAGTGAAAATTTAAGTATGGAACATTGATAATATGCTTAATTTTCTAATTTATGAGGGAAGTTCCTGGTGTAGGTGAAGTTGTTTGGGTGAATATCAAACTGGTTGCACATAAAATAAGAAAATTAATGAGAAATTTTGGAGATTTGGATGCACAAGGTGATGCCCTTGTTGCATTCTTTGAAAAATCTCAGAGAAGAATGAATAGAAGATGAAGAATTCCAAGAGAGCTAGTGATAAGATATAATAATGGCATAGAATTTCTGGTATCTACTAATTATTGTATTATTAAGGTGGTTGAACCCATAAGCATATGGATTCCTAAACTAGGATATGAGATTGGGAAGGATTATGTTGTTGGTTGTATTGACATGTGAATTAATAGTCCCTAGAGATCCTAATAGACCAAGATTCATAACTTATACAAAATTTTCTCTATAAAAATTAATAACAACCTATGGAGAAAAGATAAAATCTACTAAGGTTCATGCATTAATATCTCAAATAGATCCTGCTCCAATGAAACTCAAGCAGCTAGCCAAAAGAAAGGAACATTTTTAGTTAGTTCCTAAAGAAGTCACCAGTTCTTCACAATCCATTATAGAAAGTACAAATACATTGAATGATTCTTTCAAAGAGCTGAAAAGTCAAGCAATAAGTGAAAGGATTACTTGGGTTTATGGAAAAGGATTGTTGGAAATTGGAGAAATATGTAAATCTACACATAGAAAGGCACTTGAAATAATAAAGGAACTTAAATATTGTGAAAAAGAGGGTAGAAATCTATTCTCATTTTTTTGGACATGGCCTGATGCGATTTAAAGATTCAAAGATCCCAAGGATATAATTGAGACATAGATAAAATATTCTTCCAACACCTTTAATCTAGCTTTGGATTGGGATGATAAAGCATGGTTTGGTCTGACAATGCTACATGAATAATATCTCACACTGTACAAGGAAAAGGGAGAAATGATTGAACAATATGGTCATCTTAGAGATCTAATAAAGATTAAGTACACACCAGTCTACTATGCTCTTTATATGGCTGGCATGATTTTTAACTCAAATGTCACTCTCAAAACTTTGGTTGAAGGGAAATATATCCTAGTTGATCTTGAGTATCTATGTAGAGCCTTGATAGAAGCAAATAACTCTGGGATGAAAGAAAATATTCATGGAAATTTACTCTCCATAAGCTTCCAGGGACAACCACCTCCAGTTAATTACTTATAGCTACTATTTTGGCGTACTCCTAAGGGGGAGTATTTAGGTTCATGAAAGGAAGGTTGTTAAATATTTTTTTGGATAGTTTTAAAAGGAATAACAATATAATATCCTTTATTATTTTCCATTTATGGCCAAGAGGGAGATATTACCATGTGAAAAGAAGAAATTTTTGGAGGAGAGAGATGGAAAGAAGAATTTTTGTTCTTGATGGTTGTCACATCATGTGTTTCCATAAATTTGAAAGGGGGATATTGTTGGAAATTGGAAGATTTCCATTGATGTCAAGATTTACATCAATGTTAGAAACTAGAAAATTGTTTGTATAGATCAATAGTTGCTCCGATAATAAAAGTTCGAGCTATGATAATTTGGTATTGAAAGTTTGTTGATCTAGTATTTTGGTCTAGATTATATTATTTTGTAAGAATCATTTAGAAGCTAATAATATGTTCTATTTTTATATCACTTGCATCTACTAACAATATTTTAGTTGGCTTGGTTATACGGTTGAAAAGATACGAATAACAATGTTCTATTCTAAGAATTAAAGTAAGTTTCTATATAGCATATTGTTGTGGGAGATTCCACATTTTCTCATGATTAACTATTTTTTTTGTGGAGTTGAAGATAAGTTATTTGATGTCGTCTAAAGGATAATTTGGTGTGTTAACAAGTTTTGGTATTACACGTTTGGTGAATTACATTTATGGTTGATGTCTTTGATGTTTTAGGTCTGACTCTAGCCAACCTGATTATGAATTTGTGTTAAGAAGATTAAATACATGTGTTGTTAATGCTAAAGGGATCTATAATAGGTTCATATTGACTAATATCATACATTACATGCTTTTATTGGGCACAAAGATGAATTTGTATTAAGGATAAATCCGATAGAGTTAGTTATGATTTGAAATGGGGCTACTTTAATTAGGCTGACCTAATTAGTGTTATGTGAATGTATGTAGTATATATATGAAAGAAACTTTTGAGAAGTTAGTGAGATGAGATGAAGTATAAAGATGTGACATAGAGCAAAATGATAGATCATGTATGGACTGTTATATGGTGCAAATTGGCTATGCAAACATACAAAATTGTTGAGTATAATATACAAAGAAGTGGTTTTGTATTTTGTACTTTTCTATCTTAGTTCACATCTTGGCAATGAGCCATACTTTGTTTTGTAAATTACTTTGGGCTGAGATCCCTTCAACAAAAACCTATCCTAATAGTGAGCCATTGTAATATTCTATATCCAGATATATTATATTGTGAGTTAAACCTCACCGTTATTTTTCCTATTTAGGGTTTTCGATGTAAAATTAATGGTGTCCATGTGTGTTGTGATCTTGTGTTGATTCCATGCTTTCACTTTTTATTACTGTTAGAGTTGTGTTATTGCTTGGATGGATATTATATAAATGGTTTAATGGAATACTGATTCACCCCCTCTCTTAGTATTTTAGGTGTTCGATGGAAGTGAAATGTTGTAGTAGGAGGCCAACTAGAGCTATTTGGATGATAAGAGACAATAAGAAGTGGTTGAAGATCTTATAAATTGAAAAATGGTTACCATATGTTACCTCCATGCATCCTCGCAAGCTCACCCCAATGATAAATATGGAACTTGAAGGGTAAGAAAAGGGCATGGTGTGAATGGGAATAGGCCCCATGATGGCAACTAGGATGAATGTGGGACCACTAAATGGGTGTGGGATGAACAAAACATAAAATATTAATTAAGTATATACACAAAATTTATTGTAAGGGTCAGTAGGGACTAGTTCTAGTAGCATAGGGCCTTAAGCCAATATTCTTAAAAGTGAGGACCAATCACTAAACAATGGAGAAGATATAAAGACACAAATTAAAAGAATTTGATGGGGAAGATAGTCAATAATGAAAAATAACATAGAGAATTGAATTTAAGGAAAATTAAAAGAGATGGTTTAGGACTTTGGTAAATTTTGTAAATATGAATACAAAAACTATAAAATTATAGAGATTCCATCACATTATACTTGGGTACCTTACGAGGCCTATTTGCTAGGACCCAGTTTATTTGTACCCATCTAAGCTATGTTTAAGGGGGTTGTTAGTCTACAATATTTGATAAAATATTCTCTCAAAAATATATTCCTTTTCGAGTTATTTATTCTTTTTTGGATATTAGCTTGATTAAGTGTGCCTTTTAGGTTTTTCCTTGCATTGAGTTTTCATGTCACTTTTCAAGGTGGTGATTTCTCTACTTTACACTATATATGTACATATCCTCATGAGTTAATACATTCTATAATAGTATTTTCATCTCTTTTTCATCTCATTATGGTGCAAGAGCACCTACACCTTGTGAAGTCTAAGTTGATAGCTAGGTGTGTCTTGTGTTCATTTATGCTTAATAAGGTCTAAAGGACCAGTCATAATGTAATTTGAAAAGGTTTTGAATCATTTAGTTGAATTTGTCAGTTTGATTCATAATGCCAAAGCCATGTGAAATCATGAGTTTTAAGGGATATGGGGAGTAGGGTCTTATTCCATGTTAAATAAGGTCTCAATGAGCATTTTAAATGTATTGGAGGGCTTAATAGGTCAGTTAGGTGGTATTTGCAAAATCAAGTTGATCAAGTTGTAATGGGGTAGTGATTAAGAGCAAAATTGGCAAAAATTGTCATCTTAGACTCTAACAAAAGGTGGTTATGGTAGTTGGTCGGTTCAAGGGGTGGTTTGGATGTTATTACATGATATATTGTTGTAAGATCTCGAATTGAGGCTGTTGGAGAAGTTTGGAATGAGTTTCTAATAAGAAGTTTGCTGTTTTTTTGTGTTTTCCATTAAGAAATTGCTGATCCCGTGCATTGTACGACCTGTACGTATTGTTTTACACTACAAGCCTATTATGGTTGGATAGATAATTGAATAAAATTTCTTTTTGCATTGGAATGGTGTGATTTCATTAAAAATTGAGTGAGATATCCTTGTTTTACTACCGGGTGGTCTCAAATCTCATGTTTTTCCTGTTTTCTTGAACTTTGCAAGAATTGTACGGATCTGTACCACCACCATATGATCTGAGACTTATATCATCTTGTAGGGGAATGAAATATCTTTCATCTGAATCCAATTATAGGTTCTAATATTGAGTTTTGAGAGAGATCTCTTCATTTTTCTGGGACTGCCTATTTCTAACTAATTTGAGGGTTTGATTGGTGTAAAAAATGATGTTCTAGTCATTCCACTTGCTTTCCAGCCCTGTAACTCGGTGGAATGACTTGTTTCATGGAATTTTAGATGTACCAATGGTTTGGGATGCATAAAATACAAGTTGTATGGTTTTAGGGGGATGCCCTAGGGTGTTTTCATGAGTTTTCCAAGTGAAATTGAGGAACTAAAGTAAGGTTTTGGAAAAATATGATTGGAACTATATATGTGAGTGTTTTGAGTTTTTGCAGGTCATTTTATGAAGGTATAATGTATTGGAATGTTATGATAAGTCTTGGAACCCATATTTTCAATAAACCCTCATGAATTGTGCCTAAAACAAGGTTTTTCAAGTTTGGCATGTATTTGTCCGTACCAATGGAATATTTTTGTGATTTTGGAGGTTTGAAGGCATATGAATTGCTGCACCAAGGTTTCATTGTCCTTTGATAGGTTTAAAGGCATGTGGCTTTGTAAAATAGGCCTAATCAGCATAATTGAGCCTCCTGGGTCTGCATCACATTATTTGTTTTTCATAGTTTTATTTTTGATAACTTGTAGGGCATGTGATTTTTCATCACATGTGGCCCAAATAGTGTTTCTATTCTACCAATAGATCTTGATTCTAACAAAAATAAAAATGTTAAATCTATCATATTCAAAGTAATATTTAAAGGTGACATTAATGCTTGGCATCTGCAAGGAGTAGTTAGGAAAATTAAGGAAGAATTATCCCTTTTTGAAGACTTCAAGTTAAGTCATATTAGGTGAATGGGGAATTTTGAGGAAGACATCTTATCAAATTGGGCTCTATCCTTGGTAGAGGTGGATTTAGTAAGACTTGAAGATTTGAGAGGCTTAAATCTGGAGGATGGTACACCACATTTTTAATGTAAGAGGGAATGAATGACCTGCAAGTAAAGGTGGTGTTGTATTTCCCAAGGGACATGATGCTTTGGTGAAGGTGAATGTCAGTTCTAAACGTGTGTTCAACATTTACGAAGATGGCTGGAAATTTGTGGTGTCTTAAACTTTCAGAGTATAAACCAGATAGGCTTAGCAGCAAGCCCTTTAAAGTGCAATGCCTGAATACCAACATAATGAATTTTACACCACACTGAACTTCACATCTTCATAGATAGCCTTCAACATGTTTATTATAATTTTTTCAATATCCTCAACATATACAACCTTAAATATCATCAATGCTAATAGTGTTGACATCAATGACAACCACATATCAGCAACACAACCATAACATCCAACAATATCCCCCTTTGGAATTGATGGAAACACATGATGTGAAAAATACCATCAACACAACTAACTCTTCATACTGTTCTTCTCTCCCTTACATTTCTCTTCTCCCTTTTTGTTTTGCTCTTCTCCCCCTTTGACATCAATGGAAAAGGTACACAAGCTGTGAACCACATATCAGAATCATATGACTACTCCCCTTGAGTAATAGCCACCACAACATCAATTTGAAACAAGATATGATAATGAATGCACTGATTGATGTAAAGACTTGCATCTTAGTTTAGATTAGGAGGGGAAATCACCCCTAATTTCCCTTTGAAATACTCAAAAGTATCCTTAAGCAATGGCTTAGTAAATATTTATGTGATTTGTTCTTTTGTAGGTACATACTCCAGTTTGACTTCTTTATCACTCACTTTGTCTCTTAAAAAGTGATATTTGATAGATATATGTTTTGTTTTTGAATGTAGCACCAGATTCTTAGAAATTTTTATGGCATTTGAATTGTCACAAAATATAGCAACAAGCTCATCATACTCAATTCTAATACCTCTTAGAATTTTCTTCATCCATATTACTTGAGCACAATTCTTCACAGCAACAATATATTATGCGTCAACAATAGATAAGGAAATGAAATTCTACTTTTTACTTAATCAAGACACCAACTTCTTCCCCAAGAAGAATGCACCACCACTAGTAATTTTTTTATCATCCACATATCCTGCTCAATCTACATCAGTAAAGGTGCTCAAGGTAAGATCATCATCTTTAGGATACCAAAGACCAAAGTCAACTATCCCTTTCAAGTATCTAAAAATTATCTTCACAACAGTCACATGAGATTCCTTTGGATCAACTTGATATCTAGAAACCATACATACAACATTCATGATGTCTGGTCTTGTTTGAGTCAAATAAAGTAATCCACCAATCATTGACCTATATCTTGTTTTATTTTATTTAGGAGAATCATCATTCTGTGTTAACGTGCATTCAATTATCATGGGTGTACCAGCTGGCTTTGAGTCTTCCATGCCAAAATTTTGTAGTGACTCTCTTACATATTTGGACTAAGATATAAAGATTCCATCATCTAACTGAGTAATTTGTAATCCTAAAAATAATTTCATCTCTACAATCATTGACATCTCAAACTCACTTTTAATTTCATCAATAAATTTCATACATAAGTCATCATCACCTTCAAAAATTATGTCATCAACAAAGACTTCAATAATCAACTCTTTATCCCAATCCATCTTGAAATACAAATTACTGTCAAGAGTACCTTTATTGAATCCAAGCTTCAACAAGTATTTATCCAATCTAGCATACCAGGCTCTAGGGGCTTGTTTGAGCCCATACAATGCTTTCTTCAATCAACAAACTATATCTTATTTATCAATTAGTTGAAATCCATCTGGTTTATCAACATATACTTCTTCTTCTAGCTCACCATTCAAAAATATTGACTTTACATCCATTTGATAGACTTTGCAGTTCTTAAAAGAAACATAAGAAATAATTAATCTTACGGCTTCAATTCTAGCAACAGGGGCAAAGGATTCTTCAAAATCAATACCTTCCATCTATGAGTACCCTTTGCATACTAGTCTTGCTTTATTCCTAACCACTTCACCTTGTTCATTTAGCCTATTCTGAAAGACCTATTTGGTTCCAATCATATTTTTATCCTAAGGTCTGGGAACAAGAATCCATGTATCATTTTTCTCTATCTGCACTAGTTCTTCCTTCATTTCTTCCATCCAATATTCATCTTTACATTCTTCATTGACATTGTTGGGCTTAGTCTTCAAAATCAGACAATACTCTTTGGCAATTCTTCTTCTAGTATGCACACCTTTGTTCTTATCTCCTATAATTTGATTTTTAGAATGATTTAGTTTTGCATACCTCAAAACTTTAGAATTCTCTTGAACTTCTGGTTCGTCTATTCTTTCTTCTACACTTCTATGGGCTTCTCCTTCCTGATTCTCTTGATTCACTGAAACAATTTGAACTTGATTCTATGTCTGAATATTCTTTCCATTATCAATACTATCATGTTGTTCATTTGAATCATATCCATAGTATCTAGATGATCTAGCAGTGTCTTCATCAACTTTGACATTTCCACTTTCAACCATTTTCTTCAGTCTTCTATTATAGCACCGGTAGGCCTTGCTCTTAGTAGAGTAACCCAAAAAGATTCCTTCATCACTCTTAGCATCAAACTTTCCAATATATTCATATCTCTTGATATAACATCTACTTCAAAATATTTTGAAATATTTAATAGTAGACTTATATTCAAACCACAACTCAAAAGGAGTCTTACTAGAATTACCATTGACATTTACCTGGTTAATAGTATATACAATAGTACTTACAAGTTCTCTCCAATAGATATGATGAACATTAATTCCAACATCATAGTTCTAGAAACATCTAGAATTGTTCTATTCTTTCTTTCAACAACTCCATTTTGTTGAGGGGTCCGGGGAGTAGATAACTATCTTTTGATTCCATGCTCTTCACATAAATAATTGAACTCCTAGGAAGTGAATTCACCACCTCTATCTGACCTTAGGAATTTGATATTTAAACCTATCTCATTCTTGGCCATAGCTTTAAATTTTTTGAAATTTTCTAATGCTTCATGTTATTCTCTCAAGAAAGCAACTCATATCATCCTAGAGTAATCATCAATAAGAAACATAAAGTACCTTTCTCCTTGTAGATTTATGATTCTGGAAGGACCACATAGATCAATATGCACCAGCTCCAATACTCCATTAGAATGATGTTGTTTTCTCTAAAAATAAATTCTTGTATACTTTCCCATCCAACATTCCTTGCATATGGTGTTAGTAGGCTTGACTAACTTAGGAAGATCTATAACTGCTTGAGTGGAGCTTACTTTGACAATGTTGTCAAAATTCACATGACATAGCCTCCTATGCCATAATGAGCTAACATCAACTTGAGCAATTGAAAAAATTTCACTAGCAACACTCAAGTGAAAAATATTACCTCTTGTCTTTGTACTTGGAGAAATTATATTTCTAGAACTTCCCAGTATCCTGCACTTACCATCCTTGAACTGAAGATTGTATCCCTTGTCTACCATTTGTCCAACACTCAACACATTATGCTTCAATCCTTCAACATAAAGGAAATCATCACTATTATATTTACCACCAAGAGAAATAGTGTCTCTATCACAAATCATACCAGCATTATTATCTCCAAATCTTACAACACCACCGTCATATTTCTCCAAGCTTATAAACTTTCTTTTGTCACTAGTCATATGATGTGAGCATTTGTTGTCAATCACCCATTCATCCTTTTCTTCAATTTTTCCTGCAAGAGCTTTCTCAATATTCTTATCAGTAGTAGATTTAGTGGACACCGTACCATTTTCCTTGATAGCAATGAATACCCATCCATCTTCATTTCCATTTTCTTTATCAGATTATTCATCCTTAACACCTTCTTCAACATACTAACATTTCTTTTGAAATCTAGGCTTGTCAGGTTTGAACCTAGGAACTTTTTTAGGACACCTTAATGCAAAATGACCTATCTTATTGCAAGAGAAACATTTAATAGGAAATTTTCCTTTATACTTACCTTGTCCTTTGGCTTCTCTTTTCACAATCAATGCTGACAACTCTTCTAGCTCTCTTTCTTCATCTTCAATCTATTTCATCTCATCTTCATACTTGAATATATTTCTAGAACTTTCTCCTGGATCATATCTTTGTTGGTTTCTTCTGGATATAGTAGCCTTAAATGCATATTCTGTCTTAGGAGTAGAATCACCAAATTCACTCAATTCAAAGCCAACAAGTTTACCAATCAGCATATCTCTTGTCACATTTGTTACTATATTGAGTTCTTCAATAACATGAGCTTTCATTTTGTAAGAAGTAGGCAATGATCTCAGCACTTTAGCCATGATCTCTTCTTCATCCAAGATTCCACTGGCACATCTAATACCCATCACTAGTTCATTTAATTTTTTCATGAAAGAAATAATGTTTTCATCCTCGCTCATCTTCAATTTTTCCCACTTTCCTTTAAGACTTTGTAGCTTAGCAACGTTCACTTATGCATCTCCTTCATACAATGTCTCCAGCTTCTTCCAGATCTCATATGTTTTTTTCAAACCTATCACTTTTGTCATCTCTGATTTTATTAAAGCACTCAATAATGCTTCTATAGCCCTAGCATTTGTTTCAGCTTCTTTGATCTCATCAAGAGTAGAGGGACCATTCTGAGGAATGACATATTTGTTCTTTGTAATCTTCCAGAAGGGATCACCAATGCACTTGGGTGATCCCACAAAGCTGGTTTACAATTTTTGGGAGATTCTGATTTTTGTTGAAATCACATATTTTTAGAAAACATAATGATTTAAGCCTTAAAAATTTCAATTTTAAGGATTCCAATTGAAGAGGGTTTGATCAAACCACCTTAGATCAAACCCCCTTGGATAGAACCCTGCTAGTTTTAAACCATACCTACAACGGGGTCTCCTTTACACCTATCAAAATGCTGACAAAAAATCACTTTTGATTTACCTTTTGGGGGATCAAATGAGTTCATTTAAAATTTATTTCAAATGATCATGTTAGTCCTTGGAACGAGCTATCCAACGAATATAATTTTAATATGTTTTGGTTTTATTCTATATTTGTTTTCTTAGTTTTATTAAACATAGGATTTTCACCTAAAATCAAGCTCTTTGTTCTACATTTGTGGAAAAATAGCAGATTATCAAAAAAAAAATTTAAAAATATGTTCGAGCTGGGTATTGATGTCCTTGATCCACTTTTTTTTTTTTGAATTTCAATACATACAAAAAAAGTTATGTTGTATATAGTCTGCCTATGTCTGAACTGTAATTGGCTTGACTTTGAAACTTGATTAAGGAAAAAATATTTAATAAAACACTATGAAACCAAATGAAAGTGCTAGATATCATAGTTACAAATCTAAATTTGAAAAAATTATAATTTTATCCTTCATCCAAAAAAAGTTATGTTGTATACGGTGAGCGTTGCTTGTTAAAAATGTTGTTTTAAAAAAAGAAGCTAAATTTGAATCTATAGACAAAACTTCACAAATCACTAGTTTGCATCATCTTTAAATTCCTTGTAGTTTAGCCGCTATAGGAGCCCGAAAGTGAAGATTTAGTTCAAAAAAATCAGTTTAGTGTCCAGTTTGCCCAAAAATTGTAAACCAGTATTGTGAGATCACCCACTTCAAATGAAACTCCATTTTGACCTTCCATAGAGAGTAGTTTGTTCCATCCAATCTAGGACTATCCTTCTTGTATGATGCCATCTCAGACAACCTCAAGCTATTAAACTTCTTTAGAGGAACCAACTTTGATACCAATTGTTAGCAAAACAAAAATAGACAACTAAGAGGGGGTGAATCAATAGTCACAAAATTTAAAACTTATTCAACCTTATTAAGATTTAATCTCAGATCTGATAATTAATAGTGAAAATATGAATCAACAACACATTAGAAACCCAAGAACACCAAGATTTTATATGTGGAAACCCAGTTAGGGGAAAAACCATGGTGGATGTTAGTCCACAAGATTATACCCTATTAGAACTATAATGAAAATAAATAAGGAATGCACATGAATTCAAGTACACTGCCTAGAGCTCATTGCTAAAATGGAAAGGCTCACTTCCTTACAGAAACATTCAGTTTAAAACCATCTAAATAATATGAACCGATAAATTAGCTTCTAGAAAAGCCTGATGACATTTCTGGTTAGGCATAAAAAATACTTCTTCACACTCTACTCTACAATCAAATGATCTGATATTTATTTGCACATTTCACACACTCTTCTCATAAAGACATTGAGCACACTCCAAAATAAATAAACAATCACTCTTATATATCTACTACATGGAATTACATCAACAAATCTATCGCCCATAAATAAATGTATAAATTACAAATTGTCAGCCCAATTGATGAATAAATCTCAATGTGCACCAATTGAAGTTAGTCACAACATAATGAAGACCTAAAAAAACTTCCTCAAACATGCCAAACATTAAAATATTAATCCATGAGGATCCACAACACACTACAACCACCATGTTGGCTAAGAACATGGAAACCTGAACAGGCAATGGAAAAATCTCCGATCATGATCACTCTGATCAACGTAAACATGCAACAAGGATAGAGCACGATCTAGAAACATCAGTAAACAATGCACAAGCATACACAACAACTAGAATTACAAGAATTACATTTTCTTCTTCCAAAAACATTAGCAACAGTAACATAATAACTATAGAAACACAACACACAACTTGCACAAATCTTGATGTGCACCTCTGAAACTTCAAGAGTATAGACTAGATAGGCTTAGCAGCAAACCCTTTGAAGCATAACACCTGAATACCAATATACTAAATTTTACACCACATTGAACTTCACAGCTTCACAAATAGCCTTTAACATGTTTATTATAATTTTCTCAATATCCTCGACATATACAACCTTCAAGATCATCAATGCTAATAGTGTTTGCATCAATGACAACCACATATTAGCAACACAACCACAACATCCAAAATTTCCTTCCTACATTGATGTGACTCCCATATATAGCCCTATCAATTGAGATTTATAGAGACAAACAAAAAACTCCATTGTATCTAGAAGGCTCAAGAAAATAAGTAATAGCTTTCATTTTGTTAAATTTGGTAATTTTTATTTTTTTTCAAATTTTGGCTTATTGTACTAAAATTTGGAAAAAATAAAAAAAATTAAGTAGAGGGTCAAGCTACCCTTTGCCAACTTGCATTTTGGATCAAGAATTACATATTTGCAACAAATTGTTTTGGCCATTTTCTCTTATTTGCTTGTTTGTGGCATCATCTATTTGTAAGAAATTTTGTGGTAGTTTTAAGGGTTATATCCCTATTTGGTCATTAACTTATGGAAATACAAATCAATTGTTTGCAAGGTTGATAGATTCATTATTGTTGGAAACATGAGCATGATTGTGTATGAATGGTGTAGAATATTGTTATTGATGGCAACCCATTGTTTAAATGAAAAGTGTTGGTCTGGAGAAGACCAATGTTTTGTAGAATTGACTAAGTCCTAGTGTGATTATTCAATTATTAGAGGAAAAATTTTATGGTCACCATTACTCTGCTATGTAGAATCTTGTCACGTGGTTTGAGAGGTTTTCATGGTATGTGTTGGACATGTCTAAATCCAAAGCTTTTGGGTTTCATGTCTTCCACAGTTGAAGATATTATTGATAGTGTATCAAGCTTAGTAATGGTAGTGTTATAGGTGCAAAGTGCATGTTGGAATTCTCTACATTTCCCTATAGATGAATATTATGGTGTGCAGTTTTGAGGAAGTTTCAGAAGGTCTTATATGTGTGTTCACTCAAAGTGGCAAGTGATTTGGTGGTATGTGTGTCGAGTTGTGAAAGAATACTTGGTTCATTCAATTGTTACTTCACCAGTGATGTCAAGCTAATGGTTTTTGGGTCATACGGAGTTGAATTATGAATAAAGAAAAATAATGCTAGTGATTATAGGTCATGTTGACCTATTTTGGTGTGGTACACATATTTTTCTCTTTGAAAAGTGTGTTAGAGTTTTGTTTTGCATGTTTTATCTAATTAGGTTGACCTAATTGATATTTTGGCTGGTTGTAGTATATATACAAGGTTAATTCATTGTGTGATGAATTTTATTGGATGTAATTAAGAGTATGTGAAATATTTGAATCAACTTGTGCTTGATTCATGGGAAAACTCATACGAAACTGGTTTGTTTCATAGACTCGTGTACTCTAAGCACGCAAAATGAGGTTAATTTCAATTTGTCTTCACACATTGTCCCAAGCCTCAGATCATCCCTTTGAGCACTCATATTTCATCGTTTCATGGAAACCTTCAAATTGAATGTTTCATTGATTTTCAATCTCTAGGAGTTAGGAATTTTTTCCCATGCAAGGGCATTGTTTTGCAATTCCCCTACATGAGCAGATTTTAAGAAAATTCTTTAACTATTGAGGTATTTTTTATCGCTTCTAAACTTCTCTCTCACTCATCACATGTTAGAGTGTTTTTTTTAAGTGATTTTTCATGTGATATTTTGTTAAGGTCTCTAGCATGTCTGAGCGGTGTTTTTCACCACTTTTACACCTTTGTGTTTGACAATTTTGAACATGTCATGGGGGTGATTTTCACCACCCTTGCATGTTCCCACCCAATCTCTCATGTGCGGGTTAATAAACTCATAATTCATTAATAACAAGTTTTTAATAACATTTTTAATCGATTTTAAGTATTTTTTCTTTCATTTCTTCACATCTTGCCATGATTTTGACTTCATTTTCCTCTTGTGAATACCTTGGTATTCCTGGATCACATTGAAGCTTGATTTTTCTCCCCTTTTTGCTTGTTGTCCTTCTCTACATCAATCTAGGGCATGCTATCATTCATTGATGTACATTTCATTTTCTCCTTTGTTTGATGTTTCCATTGTTGCCTTTTTTGATCATTTTACATTAATATTTTTTGCAATGTAATTTGCATTTGGAGGAATGCATTCATCTTTTTCTATGTATTGCTTCTTAGGGTTTTTTTTCTTCTTATATCCATTTGCAATAGTCCTATTATTTTTTATTTTTCCCTAATTTTTGAATGAAATTTCTCATCTTACTTGTTTTCTTTGATTCTATAGAAATTTCCCTATTTGAAATCTGAATAGGTCGAAAAGTTGTCTTTTGATCATTCAAAATCAAAGACTATTTGGCAATGATTTTTACCACTACAACAATTACATGATATACATGAGCATCAAAAGAACCCATTGTTTCACTGATAAGGGTGTGGTTTGGTGGTCATGTCGCTTGGTTGCAGTGATGACTACTAGGATTCAAACCCTCATTGGGCCAATGTGCTCGTAGGCCTTGTGCCTTCACTAGGCCATTGTGCTTGTGGGTTTGGTAGTTTCTTGTGGTTTATTATACCCGGTTCATAGCTCTGATCAAAAGAATTTACCCCTAATAATTTGGGTGCATTTCACCTTTAAGAAAAAAAGAACCTGTTTCAATTTTATTTATTACTATTCAATGTCTGGGTGGTGATTTTTCCCACCCATGCATTTGAACTTATCTTCCCCTCATGTAGGGGCAGTGAATTTCACTGCCCCCACATTTTAAGATGATTTCCTAAACTCCATATGTAGGAGCGGTGAAAATAACTGTTGCTACCAAATGTCACATGTCTTCCTCATGCACCGATAGTGATTTTCATCGTCATTGCATACCAAATATATTCATCGAAGGAAAATTCACAAGCATCAATTTTTATCACCAGTGCATAAAGTGATCTTCCCAAGAAATGTCAGTGTCCTAATTTTTAGCATTTATACACCAAGTTCCTTGCAATCTTTCCAGAACATGTTCAGGCATTGTTTTCAAGTGTCATCACATCAAATACAAAACTTCCAAGTGTAAGGGCACTGATTTTCAGCACCCTTGCATAAAAAATAGAAATTTCCTTAATGCTTAAAATCATTCCAAATTGCTTTTTGAACTTTGTTCCTTTTGTATTTGCTCCACTTTTCTCACTCCATAGCTCATGTCCGCTCACTCCAAAATACTTTCCTAGATTCATGCATTCCATTTTCTACCATAATGCATATGCTCTTAACATTTGATAAATTCATTTTTCCTTGCAGTTACCTTTAGCTCCTATCAAGTTTTCTTTGAAGGTGGTTTTCAGTGATCTATTGCAATCTTAATGACAAAATAATAATCTCCTTCATCATCTAAAAAAGAAAAAATGAAGTACAAGTATCAAAGTGTCTACCCACCCTTAGTGGTAACCTCCAAGATTAATGAGATCAAGGCCACTAAAATTGGTCACCTTGGCATGGAGGACTTTGTAAAGACAACAAAAAAGTAGCCATTGGAAGGAGACATGCAAGAAATCATCCACACCAATCTTCATCGAGTGGCTTCATTTCCAATAGCTGCTCACTACCTAGAATTTGTCTTACAGGTTGTCTCACACTATATCGAGGATGATAGAAGTGCTAGAGATTCTTCTGGGCAAGTTATGATGAGATTGGATCCATAATTCTTTGACATAGTTTTTCAGGTTCCAAACATGGAAAGGTATACAAATATTTCCATTCAACAAGGACAAGAGGCTTACGAAAAAGATGAAAACAAAACCAAAAAATGGATCAATTCAAAATGGTTGAAGACTCTAAGGCCCACCATTGCTCAATGGCCCAAAGGTCTTCAATGAAGTGACTTCAATGAATATGTTCAAGACATGATCACTCTATTGAGTAGGGTGAAAGGTTTTCCCACCTCATCTAATTTCCAAGATTGGATGTACAAGTACATCTGAATCATCAGGACGGAGATGGTACACATATACTGGGGTACACAAATTAGTGATGATATTCATGAGAAACTAATCAATGTGAAAACAACCTTGAAGTTTTACATGACTTCCTACTTGGTGTATGCTACTGCTATCATGAGACAATTTCTAGGATTGACAATGAAAGGAAATGAAAGTCTTGTGCTAGTATATGATTTATATTCTCATATTACTTTGAGAGGGAGTATCAAGCATTTCAGTAGAGTGAATGACAATTTCTTTGTCAATAGGTTTGGATGCATTTTCTTATAGTTTCCTACTTTTGCATACTTGAGAGTAGGGTGCTACACTAGATTCCCATATATGTTGCCAACATATCCTGTCAATAGGTGGGTTTTGATGGAATTCTACAAACAATTGATTACAGTACACAAGGAATACCAAGAAATCCACAAAATAGGCTTTAAGTTTCCAATTTCTATCTGAAGTTATTCTACTCAAAGTGTGAAAAAGGCCAAATAAATAGCAACAAAGATGCAGATTTGAACATAAGGTCATATAGGTATAAGCATGATTTTGACTACAGGGATGTCAATAGAAAACTCAAGAAGAGTCATAATCATGTCTACCATTTTGAGGACATATGGGTAGAATGTAGAGATGAAAAGGACATTCAAATAATGGAATTTTGTAGATTAAATGTGGAGTAGATCAAAGACCTAGGCTTAGATGATATTCCAGAGGATTTTGAAGATCATGGTGATATTATAGACTCTTCATATGAAGAAGAGGAAATTTCTAGTAAGTGTTTACCTCTAGTTTAGTGGTCTAAGAAAGAGAGCATTTCCATTAGGGGAAGACTTGCTCCCATTCTACACAACACAAGTGAATCATTGCAGAGGCATGGTTTTTGATTCATGTCCTTCAAAATAGATTTTGAGGGAGAGACATCAGAAGGTGAAGCTAGCCGCCAGTAGGAACTTTGAACCAAACATAGAGTTGTTTTTGTTCCCTCTTCTTCACATAGAGGTCCTAAGATTAAATTCACTTGTGGAAAAATTACAATGTAGGCTACTAAGGAAGAACAACCATCTAGAGAGGAACGAGAACTTGCATCTGAGGAGAAACCAAAAGAAGAAGAAGGAAATGAGAGTTAAGAATCTGAAGAGTCTGTAGAAGATGAATAGTCAAAAGATGATTAAGGAGAGGAAGATGGTAATGAGGAAGAACAAAGGCATAATGAGGAAATGTAGTTATATCCCCATGAGAACATCATTGAAAATCCCCCTCATACCTCATTGACTATTACTACCAATACTCCTCACACTCCTCCAAATCCCACTACTCCTCCACTTCCTCTTCCTATTTCACCTCCTGCTACAACTGCTTTACATGCATTGAAGTTAACTATTCGTCCATCAGCACAATTGATTCTTTCCACTCCCTTTGTGGGATCCATCTTACAAAGTATTGATGTTTCCTCAAGTTCCCCGTCATCTATCCCAATTCTATCCTCATCGTCATATAATATTTCCTCCCAAGATGAGTTTGATTGGTTTATGGAGGAATCATTGTAGGATTCCCCCAGTTTGCAAACTCTTGGTTCAATCATGAGTAACATAATGCCAATTGTTACCACAAGACTTCTTTCTATAGATGTGGCTGCTACATAAGAATTGGCATTTGGTCAAGTAGGTAATACTTCGATTCTTCTTCCTTGGTTAATCTCACAAGTATCTAGGCTCAAGAAACAAATGGTTTCTCTAGATGATGTAGATCTTGAAGAGATAGTACTTCCAAAATGTAAAGGGAAGAAAAAGGAAAAGATTCATTCTAGACTACATGTGGATAAATTAGGTTGTAAATATGTGGATATTGTAGTACCTCCACAAGATAAAGGTTATGTAAGCATGGAGGATTACACTATGAAAAGGATAGAAATTGGGAAGGTTACAAATGCAAGCACTAAAGAAGGTGCCCAAGTTTCTCTAAATGCATTGGAAAACAAGGTTGATAAGATGAAGAAAGCTAGGGACATGTACAAGGAAAGAGCTAAGAACCATGGATTGTTGTTAAGGAAAATCACAGGAACATCCAAGAATGTGTAGCCTATGACCATGTTGAATATTGAGAAACCAATTGTTGAAAAGGTGGAAAAGTATGTTTCAAAAGGTAAAATCATTTATGAGTTTGCTGATAGAATAATTAAACAGGGCTCAAAGTAGATAACCAATGCATTAGAGAAGTTTGTGCATATTTCCAAAATGAAACTAGAGCTAGATAAAATAGTGTATGCAAAGATAAAAATGGAGAAAAATATTGAATCATGGTTGTAGTTAAAGGAAGTGAAATTGAATAAGTTAGTACAAGCTAGGGTCATTCCAAACAAAGAAAAGTATGTGGAGTTTAAGGAGTCAATTAAGATCTGCATACTTGCCATCAAGAATCTCATTGAGGATATTCAACAAGTGTAGGAAGCTATTGAAAAAAATCGAGTTATCCTAGTGAATAGAATTGAAGAGTTGCTTGAGAGTCTTCTTGATGAGGATAATACCTTTCTCCCGACAAGTGAGATTTTCCAAATTTGCAAGGAAGCTATTCAGAAATAGTTTGAGGATGAAGCATTCTCAATATCTTCAATGGATGCTTTTCTTAATGTATAACTCATTGTGGACAACCTCAAAGTGCATCTGGATAGGTGCAAAAGAATCTAATCCACTTCAAGGAAGTCAATCACAAAATTTCACACAATCATTGACTAGACCATTGGACCAGATGAGGCAACCATGCAGGAGATCAAGAAGAACTATGAATATTTCTAGGCCAAGAGTAAGGAACCATAAAAATCTTCTTATATCTCTAGAGTTAGGTAATTCCCATGCTTTTTTCTATGCTTTATGTAGATAAGTTATGACATTTTACATGTCATTTTGAAAAATGTGATTACATGTAAAAACGTAGATGTTCTCTTGCATTAATGGATGAAACCTTTGAATAAGTCAATAGTTAGTTAGGTTTTTTCCTAGATTAGCTCTCCTCTCCTATCTATAAATATGATAGGATTCCTTTGTATTATTTACCTTTATCTTATGCAACAAAGTGTTGCCCAATTGTGAAGCAATATTGAAACTTTGAGCTCATTTTTTTGAAACTATTTTTGATCAATAAAGAAGCTATGTTGCACACCAAACTTTGTGTTGGGACAATTATCTTTTTATGTGATTGAATTGATAGTGTTTAGTAATTGAGATTGAAGGGATTTTGACTAAATCTGCATAGATTTTGAGCTGCACCTTTTGCTTGAAATTATGAAATTGATGATATTATTGGTCAATTATCTATAAGAATTTGTGCTTATAATTATTCATGTTGTTCATGGATTGAATTGTGAAGTATATTGAAGACTTTGTGCTTCTTCTACAATGTTGGTTATTATTTTGAAGAATTTACTATCAAGAACTATGGAACGACTTTGCACCTTCATGAGCTTTCTTGTTGCTTATCTTTTATCATACTAGTACTCAAATTTTATTTGACAAGTTAGGATTATTTGAATTACTAGTTAGGTTTTATTTAAAGTTGTATTGCATCAAGAGATAAAAATTGTAAAATATATTTTCTAAAAAAAGAGAGAATCATGAATGTGACACACCCCCATATCATTATTGTAGTGAAAATTATTGTAAATATTTGATTAGTTTTACTTAGTTTTAATAATTAGTAAGAAGGGAGCCTCCCCTTTCTAAGAGGAGATATTTTATCTCACATAACTGTGGTTGAAATTAAGTTTTATAATATGTTAAAAGGGATTACTTTTCCTTGTTTGTTTGGGCCCTCCTTGTAAATTAGGCTTAATGTTTCCTTGATTTAGTGTTGTAATGTGGTTGAAACATTCACATTAGGTCTTGGGCCCTTGTGAAGTAACTAATTTTAAATGGTAGCTTGCTAAAGTGTTGTAACACACTTTCACAAATTTTTAAGGTTTTACTAATTAACTAAACATGATAAACCTCTTTTTAATCTTAATCTTGCCTTATTTCAAGTGTTATAAAGTTTTGTAACACACTTGAACACACTTTTCTAGGGGTTTCACTAATAATTGGGCTTTATTATGCTTTAATTAGACCTATTTTGCATTCACAAGCCTCATTTATTGCATATTTCCGAGGATAATCTTGACACTAATCATTAGCCAATCATAATTCAGGTGTTTTAGTTTTGGATGGCCCAGATTTAGTGATCTGGGACTCATTTGCCACCTTGGGAGAATGAGTCCCACCTAGATATTTTTGTCCCAAACCTAGTTTCACACATTTCTAAGAATTTTAAAAATAGTCCCAAAAATTAGGCCTAGTGGGACTCATTCGCCACCTTGGATGAATGAGTCTTGTGTGGCCCAAAATCAAAATTAACTCAAATTTCTAGCATGATTTTATCCTCCTAGATCTGATGTTGGCTTGTAGTGTTGCAATTTTTGAGAATTCTTGAATAATTAAGAATAAATACAAGTTTATTTCTCTCATTTTCCCCCCAATCATTCAATTATTCATCCTTATAGAAAATTTGGGTCCACAAGAGTATTCAAGAATTTACAAGAGCATTCAAGAAAATTCAAGGGAATATTATCAAGCATTGTAGTGTATTCTTCAAGCATCAATCATCATGTAAAATACTTCATGCATCATGTTTATTTTGGAACTAACAATTGTGATGTAGGGTTTTTATGATTCAAGCAAGCATTGCATTCAAGATCTATCACCTTCAAGCTAGAGTCGATATCTACATCCATTGGAGCCATCTCATACATGTTTACAACCTCTTATTGCTAGTGTTTGGTGAGTTACAACATCTCATTTTGTTCTTTCATCATTCTCCATTCATGTTGCATTATATTTCAAGGTTTAATTACCAACAAGGGGTTTGACCAAGGAAAACCCCTTTCCACTAACCCAAAAAAAATTTCCCTCTCCTTTGTGTGTGATTTGTAGGTCTATGTTGTAGATTTCCCAAGGAGCAAGATTGGAGAAAAGTTTTCAATTCATTCAAAGTTGTCAAAGTTTTCATCAAGTCTTGGAGAACCTTGGAGAACACCTACAAGTTGCAAATTTGATATTCGGATACAAAAAATTACATAGGTAGATTGAGTAGACTGGGAAGAGAAGGATAAGACTTTGAAGCTTCAGAAAACCTATTAGAACTAGAATTTTACATGAAAATGTTAAAAAATTATCCCCATTTAAACCTATTAATTTGCTATTCTTTTTCCTTTTAAAAATCAATTTTTCCACTCATATATAGCCTATACCCTTTATCATTTCCTTAGTATTTAGTTTTATTCACTTACCACTTTATCACAGCCTCCCATGATGGGCTTGCGGTATGGCGGTAGTGGTTAGCAGGAAGGCATAAAGTGCTTACCGTGCCACTGCACGCGGTCTAAGCATAGACTACGGGGTTGCGGTGGGCGGTAGGTCATTGGCATATGAGCGGTCAGAAGACATACCGCAGTATCGCGCACGGTCAGACCATAGACCGTGGTGATTGTGGTGGTCAAGAGCAAGTGGAAAGTAGGCGGTTACCATGAAACCATGTGCGGTCAGACCAAATACCATGGTGGCATGGTAAACGGTCAGCGGTCGATAGAGACAGGCAGTTAATAGTTAGTTAGTAGTGTGGCAACGGAAAAGGCAAAGACAGTGAGCATGGTGGTCAAACAAGCGGCTACCACGGTACCACTGGTAGTCAGAGCAGTGACCGTGGTAGTGCGGTGAATAGCTAGGGGACAATAGCGAGGTAACAGGGAAGATAGCTACCATGATACCACAGATGGGCACCATGAAGACTACGGTAGTGCGGTAAATCGTTAGCGGGCAGCAGTGGCGGTTACCGCCATACCGTGACCAACTAGAGCACAAACCGCGGTGACTGCAGTGGATAGGAATAGATGGCGTGGGAGTAGTGAAGGCTAGTCACTACGCAACCATGGGTAGAAAACTCAAAGCCGCGGTAAAGCGGTAATAACAAAGATAACAATAAAGGCCGGTCACCGCGCAACTGTGGTTGGAAAATTCAAAGCAACGGTGACACGGTAAGAGTAAAAGGAAGATTTGTGGAAAAAAATAAAGTAAATGCACGAAATGATAAAGTATTAAAGGAAAATTTAAAGCAAAGCTATAGTTTAAATATTTGATTTTTTGATAAGGAAACTTAATCAAATATTTTGTTTTTATTATGGAATATTAAATGGTTTTACCAGTCCATTGAAGAGTCGCGACTCTTGAAATTTTTTGTATAAATTGTTAGAAAGAACCAGTCACAAGGGTTCGACCGGAGAAGAGAGAAATTTTTCTCAGAGAAAAAACTGGGAACAAAATAATGTAAAAAACCTTCTTGAGACAGTGCAATGGGGAATATATTTTGATGGTATTCCTTTATGATATTTCATTTTTGTGGTGTCATAATTAATATTTTTTGCTTGGTTCTCTCCAATTTGAAATCTTCTAATCATTTGAGTCTATATATCAAGTATATTTTTGATTCATCAAGGTGCATTTTTTCACCTTGTGTGATTTTATTTACTGGTGTCTGCAAGTCAGAATTAAATTCCTTTGAGTAAGTCATAGTGTTTGTGAGATTTCTTTGGGATTGTTGAAGAACAGCTTGGTAAGAAAACATTTCAACACTATTTATGTAGGTCATAAATTGATGAAGTCACATGCCAATCATTAAAACTTCATTTCTTAAAGTGTCTAACAACTTGAATTATGTCAGAAAGGAATATATATATATAATTAGTGATATTATTGACTCCATTGCCCATGTGGATAGAAGGCACTGATCTTCCATAACCTAGAGGATAGAATTCATAACAAATCATATATTCAAAACCTTTCTTTTGTGTAGTAGGTATAGTTGTGATTTTTTCTATCCACTCCCAATTGCCATTGTGGGTAGATTTTTTAGCAGGAAATTTACTTAAAATCTGCATTTTTCACATAGGTTCACCCACCTAGGTCTAGCAGAACCTAAAGAGAAGAAGGTTCAATTGTGTAATTTGCCTTGTACGTTGGCCAAAAATGTTGTAAGGGTCTGAAAAAATATTATGGTTAAAACCTGCATTTTTTAGAACCAATAAAACCCTAAGTGAACTGATTCACCACTTTTGGTGAATGAGTCCCAATTCCAGTCAAAATTTAGATTTTTACAGATTTGAGTACCCATTTGGCAATTCTTGTTCCTGCCAAAAAATCAAGATTCTGGACTGATTCGCCCAACTTGGTGAATGAGTCCTAGTCAACATTAACATCAAATTTTCTAGTGTTCTAAAGCTCCATTCAACCATCTTCAGATTCTCAGGTGCACGCAGTTCATCTCACAACTTTCTATTCAATTTCATCTAATTTTCTAGGTCATTTTATAGATCATTGCATTGAATTAGGGTTTAGTGTTGCATGTTTCATTTCATTATCTTTTCCAAGTTTAAGCTTTTTGGTGAACCCCTCATTAGTTTACATTCATCCCCTAGGGCAGCCCTATTACAAGATATCTTTCTCTTTTATTTTGAGATCTCTAGGGTTATCCTTGACTGGAACATATTGAAAGTGGGTGTGCTCTATGTCCTAAACCATATGATAGCACTTAATAATAAACACCCCATTTTAAGAGGTTCCAATAGGCCTTTATCCAATTTATTGAAACTTAGATTCTAAAAGACAACAATTCATATTTGAATTTTTGGATATTAAAATATCACCAACAACATATTTAAATTTGGGTCTTAGAAGAGGAGGGAAACCAAGTCACTCATGGATGAATGGGTCTTGGCCCAAATTTTTAGGACACTCAAAGTCAGGGACAATTCAATGATTGAATGAATTTGTTTAATACTTGTTTTAGTATTGAAAATAGGTAAAAATTAGGCTTTAGAATGCATAATTTGGAAAATTAAAAGATTAATTAAATCCAATAGGTTAGGGGGACAAAATATAATATGAAATTGTTAAGGTATACAATTTTCTACACTACAACAGGAAATGATGAAACACATATAAGCAATATTTTTTCTCCATTTGAATAGCTAATCAATTTGAATAGATTTTGAGCATCCTAAAAGACAATCAAGGATATTCAAGAGTGGAATAAGCATAATTCTAGAAAATGTTTATTGGTCAAGATCATATTTACAATGCATCATCAAATCCATGTTCATACGTAAGTAATATGTTTCATATGTTAGTTTTATTATCATTATGAGCACTAACATTTGCAAGACCTTCGAGAAACTATAAAACTCTCCTAATAATGTGATGCTTCAAATGACTCTAGTCCATCAAGGAATAAATATTTGAATGGTAAGTTACAACATAGTGATTTATCATTTGTTTTTATCTATTTTACTCATCCCAAATAAGGGTAAGTACTCTTTATCCAACATCATCATATCCATGTGTGGAGGTGGAAAAAAAAAATAGGGTTCGACTTAGGAGGTCCCCTATATGACAACTATTCCTCTCTTCTTTTTGTTGTAGCTTGCAGATCTAAAATAAATTGGAGAAGATTGAAGATCTCAGGACCTCAAACCTTGATCAAGCATGCACACACCTTATTTAATAAAATTAGGGAAAGATAAATTATTCATTAGCTAATGAATTTCTAAAGGTAATTTTTATAGAGAAGCACCTATAGACTGTGATCCTCTTGTGCAGGTTATAAAAGTTTTAAAACATCATGTTTAGACTAGGGCACCCTCACCCTAGTCCATCCAATTTTACCTCAAAATTGGATACCTATTTCAATCACTTCTTCATTTTTCCTTACTCCTTTTTGTTTTTGTACATCAATTTTGTATTTTTTATGAATCCATGATAACTTTCTATACTTGGATATTTTTCCTAGTGTATAATCATCAATTACAAACATTACATCATTCAATCCATCATCTCAAAAAAAGGTGACCAAAACCCTCATCAATCATTCTAGATCCTCCTTGTCGATAGTAGCCAAGTGATTTATTTTGATCATTTTATGTCCCCTAAGTTTTAATGTTGGAAAGTGTGATTTAGGTTAATTTTTAGCCCTAGACCCATTTTCACAATATTTCAAAATGAATTGTTAATAGTAAGAATTATTGTTGGAATTTTTTTTTTAGTAATAATGGAACCTACACCCCCTTATAGACACCAATAAACTCAATAAATATGTAGATTTCAATTGGAGGAGGGAGATTATGTTGCTACAAGAAGATCACATAACCTCTATAGATGTCTAAATGCTTGTTGCAAGTCAAATATTGGTTTGACGAAATGCAAAAATAAGCTACAAAGAAAAATACCTATGATACAAATAAAAAAATCATATGTTACAAGGATTTTAACTACACTATACCAATTTACAAATAATTCAAGTCTTGATACAAAAACAATTACCACATTTGAGCATAAAAGTCATGATCATTTATCATTCAAAAATAACACACACAATTAAATAAGAAACAAATCATTCAAAGAGTAAAATTCTATTCTATTTAAACTCAAAAATACACCTTTACAATAATTTATACTCATTTACAATGGATTGGGACAAATCTAAGGTTGTATTTCCTCTCTCTCCTATTGGTTTGTCACGTGCTCTTGTATTCCTTTATAGCTTCTTCTCAATCCTTTGGAATCTTATCTTGTTTTTCCTTTGTTTTCTTCTTTGTTCTCTTCTCCCTTCTCCCATGCTCTCTTATATTCTATTCTTTTTTCACTTTTCTTCTTCTATAAAAAACTCCAAAATTTGGAAACTTCTTCCCTAAAATTTCACCTGAACCTGGTGCAACATATAAAAATTAGTCATTAATGTCTAATTACTCCCTTCTAAGTTCAAAATTCCTACTTAGACCTCTTCCTTTCCATTTTTCCTTCTTGTTGTTCATAAATGAGCATGCAAGTAGGTATTTGCTAGCCCAAAAGACAAAATAAATCAAAATTCAAATTTTAATGAACATGTATGGTGGTAGGTGAAATAAATAAAAGGGCTTACATATAATGCTCCTACATTTTACTATCATGGTATAAAAAAATTTATCCCCTACTCACTACTAAAATTTTGTGTTGTTCCATGTAAAAATTTACTTGTAAGTTATCGACTATTTATTCTAGGTTAGAATTTGTATCATCATGTATTAACTATAATGAATCCAACTCTATTGGGCTTAATCAAGTGGCATAATCCACTATTTTTTCCTTTCATTTCAATAAATATTCACTATAATCCTTGCTCGTTGTTCTTTTCTTTTTGTTGTGATGTATCTCCCTTAGAGTAATTATATAAAGTAGAAAATAAAAATTGAGAGATCTCTAAATCATAGGTAGCTCCAATTCGTAAGCATTTTGTGAAACTTCTTGATAATTTTTCATGGTTCAACTTTTCCACTTGATATTTTTATAGGTGTGGGTAGGAAATATTTCCTTTCATACATGTGTCAATACTATGTCTCCCACTTCAAAATTATTTTCTCTACTCCTCAAATCAACTTTCTCTTATATTTTTGGTTAGTCCAATTGAGTTTTTCCCTTACTTGGTAGTGTAAATCTTGCATGTGTTTTGGAAAATTATTCTCCTTTATAAATTACCTTATATCCCTAGTGTTTGCAAGATCTCTTGTTTTTGAAATACACCTAGGGTTGTATCCATCAATAATTTAGAACTAATTCTTACTTGTACTTTGTTGACTAACTCATATGCAAATTTTGCTTGAGACAATATCAAATCTCACTAGTTATTCTTGTCACCAACTAAACATATTAAAAAAATTACTAAGCTTTGATTAACATATTTAGTCTACCCACTTATTTTAGAATGATATGTAGATATAAACTTTAAATTAATACCTAAATTCTTCCAAAGTGTCCTCCAACAATGTCCTACAAACTTAGTGTCACAATGTTGAACTATGTTCTTAGCAGTCCAAACACAAAATTTATGCTTGCATCATCTCATGATTTCTTTGATATGGATAATAGTTGGTATAGTCATATTGAAAACAAATAGCTCTTTCCTTTGGCATATTGAAAAAATTGACATTCTCCAACAAATTTTCTATTTTTCTCTCATACTTGTCCAAAAATATCTTTCTCTATGTTGTGTGATAGCTTTATCAGCTCAAAAATGTCCAATTAAACCACCACAATATTTTTCTATTATTAAATTCTACCTTATCCGTGAGATATGTATAGTTGTTTTCCTTTGAATAGTAGTCCATCTTGTATAAAGTAATCAATCCATGATATCATATCCACACTAGTAGGATCCATACATGTTATCCATGCATCATTAATGTCCAAATCATTTTATATAACTATTTCATAGAATCAAACCCAGCTACTTTATTTCTCATTTCAGCCAATAGTTCTTCTCTCCTACTTAATGTATTTTATATTTTGTTTAAACTCCCACTTCTATGCTCGAGATCAAAACTATACCCTTGCACATATTCTACCCACTACATGTGTTGCTTGTTAAGATTGATTTAACTATTAATAAATTAAGAAGAATGATGATCTATCTAAAGACTAAACTCCTTTGGAAGAAAAAAATGATGCCACTCCTTTAAAGCTTCACTATAGCATGAAATTATTGATCATAAAAATACTATCATTTCCTATTTTATGGGAAATCAACTAAAGGGAGGAATGCAAGAATCCTATTGCAATCCATCATATAACACCCTCTCAACTTGCAATTCAAAACATAGAATCTACAATAACACCTACGAATTATATCCATAACTCATAGAAAAAGGATTATATACCAAGAAGATATCATCATCAAGAGGTTGTTAACCTAGGTTCACTATACCGTAGTAGGATCGCCTCTAATAATTCCTTCACAAATTCCTCTATAGGATCTCATTTTGGCTTATGGTTTTGAAAATAACATCTATGATGATAGGTAAACATCATATCCAAATATCAAGAGGAAGGGATCAGGTATCAAAAAGATATTCATATCAAAATATGACTATGCTAGACAATAGGAACCTACTTTATCAAATATAATGGATAGGACACCTCTAGATCATGTGGCACAAATTATGGAGCATCAGGAAAAATTGGAAGGAATAGGAAGGCTCATGTATAGGTCTTAAGAGTGAAACATTACTTGAAAATATATATCCTTTGGCCTCAAGGTTGACCTAGTGTAGCATGTTGAAATTTAAATTCTGGGCTTAGGTGCCATTTTTGCTCAAGGATGACTTGTTCCTTGAGGGAAATTGTTAGAATATAAATTTAGGGACTCGATTCTTGTAATAGTGATGGATTATTATGAATTTTTCTAGACATTTATGTTTTGATTACGTTTATGGACAAAAACCCATACGAGTGGTGATATTTGGATGAAAACTAGTGGTCACTAGGATCAAAGGACAAAACCCCTTTGGTTCTTGAGGTTATTCTCATTCAAGGATAACATATGTGTTTCAAGGAATCTATAAGGAAGATAGTAGTATTATTTTTGTTCTATTATACCATTGTTCATCATTCTAGATTAGTATTGGAAGTTGTATTTACCATATATTATATGTGGATGTAATTCTAAATCACATCAATAAAACAAAGGTTATGGATTGGTTTATGATTACAAATTATGGTGTTAATCATCGGTCTATTTTCATATTCTACTTTATGATACAATATTTAGGTAAGGGTCATTACAACTATATCAGAGCATGACTCTTCTAGTTGGAAGTGTGCTTTAGATAATTGATGATTCCAAGTGATAGAGCGATCAAATTCCTAAGGAAAGATAAAAAGAATTCCCTTATGGAAAGTCAGGATTCATAAGAGGAAACCATGTCTGAAGAATGAAGGAAAAATTCAATAGAGAATGAGGAGAAAGATAAATTATTGTAGACTATAAACAAACTAGCAATGATCATGGAACAAATGTTGTCATGAAAAAATAATAAGAGTGAAAAACATAATAGAGAAATGTGAAGGACCTCTAGCTGAAAGAAATCGGTGCTCAACTCAAAGACAACTAAATATATTTTACTACTAGATAATGAAGAAGAATAAGAAGCTAACCCTATAATCTCAACAAAGAGGTCCCCAATTCTAGTGCTTGCAAAATGGTATGAGGATTATACCAAACAATATGATGCATTTAAAGTAGCTATTACATTTGAAAATTTTATAGAGATTCATGAAAAGGACAAATAGAGGAGAGAACAAGAGAAAAATGTAAGAGACCTCAAGAGAAAGATCCATAAAATTTTGGCCCTTACTTTTTATTGAAGTGAAAGAATCACAAGTAGAGATTTGATGAAAAATTGTAAACTATTTGACACTCAATCCAATGAAGGAAAAATATGCTATACAACTTTCAATCCTACATCTTGAGGGGAATGCTTATGAATGGTGTTATAATGGCACAATTACACAAGGCCTTGATCAAGTAAGTAATTTTTAAGATTTTAGTCAAAAGGATCTTAAAATGTTTGAGCTTAGAGATGAGGAAGAATATTTCAAGGAGCTTTCCAAAATAAAACAAAAAGCTACAATCAATGAGTATGTAGAATAAATCTAGAAGCTTGCCATTATGGTTTATGACATATCAAAGAATATAATCATCCATATTTTGCTTGAAGGACTTGAGGAACCCTTACATGGGTTTGTCAAATCTTTTGCTCCATCAACCTTGTAGGGGGATATTAGGAGGAGTATATAGCTTTAACCCTCCATTCCAAAGAAAATTTTGGCACATCAATCCAAAGTTACTACTCTATTGAAGAAAAGGGGTGTATTTCAAAAGAAAATATTTCATACACCAGAATAAAAGAGTGGACCATTGGTACTAGCTCAGAGGGTAGATAATGAAGCAAGAAATGAGCTCTAGAAAAAGAAAATTCATTTCTCTTACTACGAGCCATGGGTTCTATGTCACAAAAAATGTATCCTTGAAATTTTCACTCATTTGGGACTTTCCTATGGATTTTGGCCTAATTTTGCCTAGATTTAATGTTGTAATGTGGCCAACACATTCACATTAGCCCTTGAATGATTGTAAATCAATGAAAACCTAATGATGTCTTGAAAAGGTGTTGTGAAGTGTTGTAACCCACTTTCACACTTTTCTAGAACCTTCATATTGTAATTCACCTAAAAAACCTCTTTTTATCACTTACCAAGCCTTATTTCAAAGTGTTGTAAGGAGTTGTAACACACTTTCACACTTTTCTAGGCTTGTCATCAATAACTTGACCCTTTCTTATGTTTAAATGTCCCGATTATGCACTTACAAGCCCTAATTAAGTGTGTTTCGGAGGACAATCCCATTAAACAATATTAATCACACTTTAATTCCTGATAATTAGCAAAATTTCCTTGGTGGGACCAAGTCACCACCTTGGGTGAATTAGTCTCATTATGCTTAAAAATCAAATTTATTTCAATATTCTGGCAAAATATTTTTCTCTAAACCCTAAGGTTGGCTTGTGATGAGATCGTTTTAGGAAATTAGGGAAAATAATGTATAAATAAAGGGGTTTCCAATCATTTTCATCCCCCCCCTCCAATAATTCATTCTTCTCAAACAAGCAATCAAGCATTCAAGCACTCTAGACATCATCAAGCATTAATCCATTGGATTTGATTACTTTCATATCTTTAGACTTCTACATTAAGGGTTTGGTGAGTTATAGCATTTGCATGTTGTTCAATCATCTTTCTCTTTCTATTTCATTTCATTTTCTAGGGTTTTATTACGAAAATGGGGTTTGAGTATGGCAAACCTCTATTCTCTAACCCTAACCCTTTTCCCCTCTTTGCATGTGTGTTTTGTAGGTCTTGTGTGTAGATTTGTCAAAGATAAAGGTGTTAAAAGGTGTCAGCATCCCATCAACAAACCCTAAAAGAAGCTTGGAGACAACCTATAGGTCAAAGTCTGTAGATTTAGACACGTACACTTGCCAGGAGAATAGGTATAGGTTGAAGGCTACAAATTCCAACTTTGAGATCCCCAAAAGCTATAGGTGGACTAAGTCACCATCATTGGTGAATTAGTCCCACTGCTAGGCCTGAAAAGTAATCTTTGCAATTCTAGGCACCCGTTTCCTTGAAACCTATTCCAGAAAAATATCTATAAAATAAGACTAAATCATCTAGCTTGGCGTAAGTGTCCCACTTGGCCTCAATAGTAGAATCTTTAAGATTTTAGAGCCTCTCTACATCACACTTCATATTCCAGGTGCCCCTCTATAATTTTCTTCGTTTTTGTTATAGTTTGCATAAATTCTTAGGTAATTCTTGCATACAACATTATGTTTTCAAACATCTTTTGCATTTAATTAGTTTGCATTCAACAATTAGTTTTCTTCATTAGTTTTCAACATTTAGATACATTCCAAATCACACCCACACATTAGCTCTAATCTTCAATGAACCCCCTAGGTTTTGGGTGTGAAAGACCTCTCTCCTTTTAGGTGAAAAACCCTAGAAGTGTTAAAGAACCCCTTTTTCCCCCAAAATTTGTGGTTCAGGTTCCAACACACATATGTCTAGCTAGGGGGAAAGTTCACTATATAGAAGTCCTTTCTAAAAAAGAATAAAAATTAGATGGGTCTAAAAAGTTTCATAATCCAAAAGACACTATTATGGGGGAGGAAGATAAGGAGCAAGATAATGTTGGTATACTATAATATCTATCCAACACATATATATACCAATCTTTCAAGGTCCAAAGAGTCCTTATTGGATAAAAATTGACTATTCTGATCGATGGAGGAGCTACCAATAAATTTATTGATGAAGAGATTGTGAAGAGAAGAAAGCTAAATGTAGATAATTTTAAAGGCTTCACTACTATGGTGGATAGGTATAACCCACCCTGCAAGGAGAAAGTATGAAAGCTAGAAATAACATTTGGAGATCATAAGGTTTGTGATGACTTCTATGTTATTGTTTTAGGTTAAATTAATTTAATTTTGGGTGTGCAGTGGCTACATTCATTGGGTGAGTGTATTAAAAACTATTAAACAATGGAACTCAAGTTCAAAGCCAATGGGAAGGATGTGGTTTTTGAGGGAATGACTAATGGAGGTCCATAAGTAGTATCAACCAGAAGAATGTAAAGTATTTACTAGAAGACACAAGCTACTTGGGCTTCTAGTTGTTTAGTGATTTTAAAAGACTCTTTTGTAGGTAAGAATGGTCAAGTCCATATTGATGTACAAAATATATTGAATAAGCATAGTTTGGTTTTCAATGATATGCCTCCTAGATTACTACTAGATAGTGGTTTCCATATAATCATAGAACCTGATTTGATATCAATGCTAGTTATGACCACTCCTTACCACCATCCTTGAATATATAAGGAGGAGATATAGAAAGAAATAAATGAGCTATTGGATATGGACTACATTAGACCAAGCTCTAGTCCTTTCACATCTTTTGTGGTGCTATTAAGGAAGGATGGCACTTTACAGATGTGCATAGACTATTAGACATTGAATAAGAAGATGATTAAGAATCGGTACATCATATCATGGATAGATGAGCTAATTGATGAGATACATGGTGCAATGTACTTTTCAAGGATTGATTTAAGGTCTAGATTCCACTAGATCCACATGAAAGATGAAGCTGTGTAGAAGACTCCTTTTCAGTGTCCATGTGGGCATTTTGAGTTCTCGGTTATGCCCTTTGGTCTCACTAATACTCTGAAAAGTTTCCAATCATGCATGAATCATGTTTTTGGTAAGAGTTTGAGGAAGTTTGTGTTGGTTTTCTTTTGATGATATTCTAATCTATACCAGGACATGGGAAGAACATTTGAATCATTTGTGCATAGTCTTGGGAATTCTTGAATAATAATCTCTCTTTGGAAAGATATACAAATGTGAGTTTAAGATAATAGAGATATTGTATTTGAGACATGTTATAAGTGCTAATTGAGTTGAGTTTTATCAATAGAAGATTCAATCCATTCTATACTAGCCACCTCCTACAAACTTGTCTCAACTACAAGGTTTTTGGGTCAGTTCAGGATCATCGGGGTCCAAACTAGGCCCTTAAGTTGCAATCAAAATTCATAAAAATAGAGTCAGGAAACATGACATAAAAAATTGAATAGGTTATTAACATAATTTGAAAAATATGTAAGAACAAAATATGTATAAAATTTAATGCAGTTTCTAAGATACTAGTCCTCTTTTGGAAAAAATAATCTATTTGGTGAGGTTTTCAAATTTCAATACAATAGTACTAGATTGTTAGGGAAAAAATAAAAATTAGGTGTATGTCTGACCAACCTAAGTATATGAAAAATAATATATTTTTTTGAAACTTTAAATATAAGTAGAGGACACATGCTCGGATGTGCCACATTTTTTTATAATTTTTTTGCAAGTAAATAATTAGTTATGAATTTTTTGTTACAATTTTTTTTATAAACATTAAATTTTTTAGTCTGAACACCATAAATTGGTCAAAAATTTAAGAAAAATACTTTTTCTCTTTTTTTTATCCTATAGTATGGGAAGCATAGAATATGACATCTTTCATATTTAAAAAATGTGAAATCATTTTGGGAATTATAGATATTTTCAATCAGCCTATCAATTAAGACTTTAATCAAAATGCATGTAGAAAATCAATAATAATTATCTATTTAATTCCAAATAAGTAATATCGTATATTGGTTGAAAGAAAATAATTTTATCAATAAACCCTTTTTTTTCATCAAATTTGGATAAACAAAATGTCACCAGCCACTTTTGGGTCATATCGCTACTTTTTGGACCCTTGTGATCCTGCAGTCACCCTTCTTTGGAATGTGTAGCTATTACTGGAGGTTTGTCAAAGTATTTTCTTAGTTTGTGACACCTCTCACCAAACTATCTAAAGCAGGAGCCTTTGAATGGATAGAGGAGGGTATGTATAGGATCATGATGGGCCAAAAAGTGGCGATATGTAAGTGATATGATGGCCCATGTGGCTGACAACTTTTTTTAACCCAAATTTGATGAAACGAAAAAGGTTTTTAAAAGAGATTCTCAGCTTTCCACCAATATAAATTATTCTTTACTTTGAATTTAATAAATAATTATTATTAAAGTCTTGATTGATAGGTTGATTGTAAAACATCTATATCTTTCAAACAGTATCACATTTTTTGAATCTGAAACATGCGTCATATTCTATGCTTTGCATACTATAGGATTAAAAATAAATTAAAAAAAATCATGAATTTTTGACCAAGTTAAGGTGGCTAGACATACGAGTTATTATATTTTGTAAAAGTCATAATAAAAAAATCATAATTAATTATTTACTTAGAAAAAAATTACAAAAAAATATGCATCACATCGGGACATGAGTCCTCTACTTATATATAAAATATTGTAAAAAAATATTATCATTTTATTCTGGTTAGGGTGGTCAGAAAGACACTACTTCTTATTTTTTCCCTGAAATTTAAGTACTACTGCATTGAAATTTCAAATTTTTACCAAATAGATTTTTATTTTTTTTAAATAAACCTAGTAGTTTAGAAACTAAATTAAATTTTCTCCAAATTATATTTTTATATATTTTTGAAATAATATAGATAGCTTATTCAAATTTTTACATCAAGTTGCCTAACTATGATTTTCTAAATTTTTATTGCCACTTAAGGGCCTATTTTTTCCATGATGATCCTGCACATACCCAGAAAGCACAAATGAACTTTGAGAAGCTAAAAGAGGTAATGAATTCTTTTCTGGTTCTTACAATTCCTTATTTTTGACTTTTGTTTGTGGTATAATGTGATACTTCTAGTGAAGGAATTGGAGATGTAATCTCCTAGAGAGGACACCCTATATCATTTAAAATTAGGAAGTTGAGAGTCGATGAAAGAGGATATTCCATATGTGATAGAAATGATAGCCATAATGCATTCCTTGGATAAGTGTTGACAATACCTAGCGTGCAGATGATTTGTGGTCAAATCAGAACACAATAGCTTGAAATTATTTATGAACCAAAAAAATTTGAATAATAGGTAGCAAAAATGGGTAGAAGTAAAATTCAATCTTATGATTTTTATATTTAATATGTCAAAGGAAAGAATAATAGTATGGAAGATGCACTATCTAGGAGACCTACTCTATGTCATGTTTCCATTGAATTAACATTCTAGAAGTATTTAATGATGGAGGAATACACCAAGGATCCTTTTGCAACAATAATTCTAGAAGGTGCAGAAAAGGATGACCAAGATATGGTGTCATAAGACTTGATTCTCTTCAATAATAGAGTGTTATTGGTTCCTAGTTCTGAGGTGAAGGAAAATATACTAAAATACTTTCATGATGCAAAAATGGTAGGACATCTTAGATTCTAGAAGACTTACTAGAATATAAGAGAAAAAATTTCATGGAAGGTCCTTAAAGAGAATGTTTTGTTCCACATAATGGACTGCAAAACGAGTCAATGAAACAAAGGAGAGCAAGAGTTTCTGATTGAATTTCTACAAACACTCCCCATTTTGGAACACAAATGGAAAAGTGTCTCTATGGAATTCATCACCAGATTGTCCAAATCTTAAGGAAAGGATTGTATTTATGTTGTTGTTCATAGGTTGACAAATTATGCTCACTTCTTTCCTATCTCCACTGAGCACAAGGCTCTACAATTTGTAGATTTATTCTTCTAGGATATCTTTTGGTTAGATGGTTTTTCCAAAAACATTATCAATGAAAAAGATAGTTGGTTTCTCAGTAATTTCTAGAAATAATTTTTCCATTTGAAAGACACCAATCTCACTCCCAACATGAGTTATCATCCATAAATTGATGGTTAGACTAAGATATTAAATAAATGGTTGGAAGGATATTTTAGGAATTATGTCACCAGTCGAAAATCTACCTAGATCAAGTGGCTTAATCTAGGAGAATACTTCCACAACACAACCAACCACATGCACATTGGTATGTCTCCATTCAAGGAACTCTATGAATATATTTCCTTAAATTTTGTAAAATTGACCCTCGTAAATAGTAGAGTTTTGACAACAAGTGATCTAGTGAATCAAAGTCGGGACATATTGAGATCACTCAATGATGACTTACAAGTGGCTCAAAATCAACAAAATATGTATGTTGATAAAAATCACACAACGAGATTATTCCAGACGAGAGATATGGTATTTCTAAGATTGCAACCATAGACAACCTTTTGTTAAGAAAAGTGGATCAGAAAAGCTCAAGCCTAAGCTCTATGGGCCATATAAGATAACCAAGAAGGGTGGATAAGTTGCATATGAGGTGGAGCTCCTCATAGAAAAAAAAGTTCACAATGCTTTCCATGTCTCATGTCTAAAAAAGGCTTTTGGATTGCATACTAATCCTTTAGGGGAGTTACCCCCACTAGAGGATGAAGGAAAGTTCATTCTCATTTTAGAGGTTTTGATTGATAATAGAGTCAAAACATTGAGAAATAGGATCATAAATGAGCATCTTGTCTTGTGGAGGAATCCTCCCTTAGAAGAAACTACTTGGGAGAAATTTGCATTTTTAAACATCCTAATTTGCATTGCTTCAGGATAATCAATCTTTAGAGGGAGGGCTTATCATGTTCCCTTTTCTAGGAAATCATCTAGAGGGTGAAATATAGGAATCCTACCAAATTTCATCATAGAACACCCTCTTTTCTTGTGGTTCAAAGCGTAGCATCTACAATAACACCTACACATCACATCCAGAGATCATGGAAAATTGATTATATATTGAGAATATATCACCATTAGCAGGTCGCCAACTTAGGCCCATTATAGACGAGAAGGATTACTTATAGGAATTCCTTTGTAGGAGCACAATTTGGCTTGCAATTGAGAACATAGAATCTATGATGACACATGCACATCAAACCCAAGTATCAAGAGCAAGGGATTTGGTACCAGAAAAATATTGCTAGAAAAAGATGTATGTGTTGGACAATGAGCACCTACTTCAATAGGTATAATGGATAAGACACCTTTGAATCATGTGGCACCAATTATGGAGCATCAAGATGAAGAGAAGGGGTGCCGAAGGCTCATGGATAGGTGTATAGGGCCACATGTTACTCAGAAAGATATTTTCTTTGGCCTCAAGGCTGACCTATTGTAGTGTGTTGAAGTTCAAATTTTGGGCTTTGGCGCCATTTTTTCTCAAGGCTAACTTGTTGATGAGATAAATTGTTAGCATATAAATGTAGGGAGTCAATTCTTGTAATAGGGATAGATAACTATGACATTTTCTGGGCATTTATGTTCAGATTAATTTTGTGGATAAAAAGTCATAGCTGTTGTGAGGTTTGGACAAAAACCCAATCGTCACTAGGACCAAAGAATGAAATCCCTTTAGTTCGTGAGGGCATTCTAATTCATGGATTGCATATGTGTTTCAAGGAATATGTAAGGAAGACAGTAGTGTTGTTGTTGGTTAGTTATAGAATTGCTCATCATTATGGATTAGTATTTGAATTTTTATTTTTCATATCTTATCTATGGATTTAATTCTAAATCACATCAATATAAAAAAAGTTTTGAGTTGTTTTATTAATAAAAAAATTTAGTGCTATTCATTGGTACTATCTGCATATTATATTTTATGATATAATATTCAAAGAAAGGGTTACAAATACCTCTTCTTGGCATCATTATGTTTTTCACTAAAATATGCTATAGCATTTCCCTCTAGGTTATATAACCAACTCCTGTGGTTGTCCAACTCACATCAAAATTTAATGTAGTGGCATCAAAATGTTTTTGAATATTTTCTTATCATTTCTTTCACCCACCACCATATATGGGGATATTGAAATTATAAATTTTATTTTATTTATTTGGGGTAGCAAGAATACTTAGCCGAGATCATATTTAATTAAAAGTGGTAAGAAAAATGAAGAAAGAGAGGCTTGATTGAGAATTTTGAACCAATAAGGGAGAATTTGGGATATTAATGACTATTTTTTTAGTGTTTCACCTAAATTTAAACAATTTTTTAGGGAAGAAAATTCTAGATTTGGAAGCTTTACAAAAGAAGAGAAGGAATAGAGGAAGGATATGTTGAATATGTTAAATATTGAGATGGGGGTTGAATCAGTATTCACTTGCCAAATTAATTATTAATCATCCAATTATCAATCCAAATCTAAATGAAATAGTGAACCAAAGCATAAAAGAGATCAAAACACATTGACACCAGAATTTTTACTTGGAAAACCCAAAATGTCAAAAACCACAATGAGGATTAGATCAAAATATATTATAACTAGTTATAAGATATTACAAGGCTCATTGTGAAGACTCGTTCTTCTTGAAAAGGCTCACAACCTAAATACAAAAAGTGGATTATTTCCAAAATGAAAAAGATGTGGCTCAATGCCAAAATGAACTAAAGAAGTGCACCTACATAGTGTTTAAAGAAGTTTTGGTTTGTTAGAAGAATAAAGAAGGTGTCATCTATTTTGGTTGTCATTGATGCCAACATTGGTTGGTAACTATTTATGGAATCTTTACCTTGATCCAAAAGTCTTTGTAGTAAGAGGAAATTCAATAATATGTTGATAAAGTGTGTCAGAAATAGTTATACATTTGTTCTTAGCATACTTTTGGATCTAGTTGGTCTACCCTGATGACAGGTCTTCGATATTATTTTGGCCAAAAAAGTATATCTTTTGTGTATGTTTTTCTTTAGGTCTAGGCCAACCTTACCTTTGGAAAGTTACATGTTTTGGAATTCTGTACTAAGCCAACAAGATCTTTTGTATTCTATGCATTTCCTTATTTAGGCCGACCTAATTAATAATGGAAGCTATGTCTACATATGTCTATGATGGCCTAAGAAATAAATAAAAAGTGTGAGATGTGAGCTATGTGACAAGGGTAATAGTGTGAAGCTTTTGATTGTGTTTTATGTACTGAAAACTAGAGAAAAAGCCTAGAGCTTAACCAAAATTGCATTCAACACTATGTAGGTGCACTTCTACAGTTCATTCTTGGAAGTGAGCCAAGTATTTTGTATCTTAGAATTAAGCCAATTTTTGTATTTAGGTTGTGAGCCTTTCTAAGGACAGTGACTCTTGGCAGTGATCCCTATAATATCTTATAACCAGTTATATTATATTGTGAGCTAATCCTCACTATGGTTTTTCCCATTCTAGGTTTTCCATATAAAAATATTGGTGTCAATGTGTTATGATCTCCTTTGTGTTTTGGTTTTCCATTGTTGTTAAATGTAGATTGATTCTGGGATGGTTAGTAATTAATTTGTTCAGCTGAATATTTATTCACGCCCCCCTCTCAGTATTCTGGATATTCAAAAATTGGTATCAGAGCTTGGTTCCTTAGAAGAAGTCTTTCAACTTGAGGAAGGTCCCAAAAATTGAATACATGGCTGGAAATTATCATTCTAGTCCTCGAGAAGAAAACTCCATATCCGAAGAGATCAATGCTACCATCAAGGAATTGAATAAAAGTGAGGATGAGAAAGAAACTATGAAAGGAAATTTGAAGGAAGCAAATGTGTTGAAAACCCAAGATACTGAGAGGGGGCTGAATCATTATCTTCTTAAACTTATTGAAAAAACACCATCTAATTACTCCAATGCATATGATAGTAAAAATGAGAAAGAGCATTTACAAAACATAAAAGCACACAACACATGAACACTAAGATTTTTACGTGGAAAACCCAAAATGGGAAAAAGCACGATGAGGATTAGCTCACAATATAGTATAACTAGTTATAAGATATTACAAAGGGTCCCTCACTACCAAGACTCACTGTCAAAAATGGAAGGCTCACTGCCTACAAAAGATACAATAATAAAATGGCTTACAACCAGAATATGAACTGATATAGTTACACCTAACAAGTGTTGATTCAGTTCCTTGGATGCTCTATAAAATTGCATACTAGCAGACATATATCCACCTTGATTCGTATTCACATTCATTCCATATATTTAAATCTAAAAACCATCCAATATATATATCTAACTAATCCACAAGCATCAATTAGGTCAGCCTGATTAGATGCAACCCTTATTCACCAAAAAGATAATTGCCTGCTTCAAGCATGCACAAAATCTTTCCAAAAAAAATTCAAGGATGTAGCATGCTACAACATGTTATCATGGACCTAAGATAGGTCACACATACACCTGCAATACAAAATTAATCCATTACAAAATCAGCTATACATTAGGTTGACCAAAGATAGACCTAATATCAAAAATATAGAAACAGAATGATGCCAACTTGTCATACAAGCACTTGTACATCTGAAATTTTGAATATACAATCCTCTAGAAACCAAGAACTCCAAAAACCATAATGAAATATATTCATCAATAGAGGATCATGGACCAAAATATTGGATGACATTTCTGCATACCAGTTCAAACTAGTGGATCAACCTTGAACATATGGTAACACATATAACATGGTGACATCAATGACAACACAAAATCTACATAATAGGATGTTCTTCTTCATTCTTCCAACAATCTCCCCCTTTTTCATTGATGGAAACATGTGCCAAAAGAATGCAACACACTCTCCCCTTTTTTCTTTATGCCATTCTCTCCCTTTTATATCTCCCTTTGACATCAAGGATAAAGGTCAGACCAAAAATATGAATATACATATATATAAAAGGATGGTTCAGAACATTGTTTGATCAAAAGAATCAAAATTATTAACTCCCCCTTAAGAGTTTGTCTCAAAAATGTGTAAACTTGAAAAAAAATGTTACCCGAAGGAAGGTGAGCTTTGAAGCTCCTTGAGAATACCTTGACATGCGGCCTTACCATCATCCCAACTCTTCTTAGCAGATATCAACATCTTGTTCACAGATTCTAGTTCCATCAGAATTTCTTCCACATCATCTAGAGTAGTAGGAATCAAATTGATCTTCTCTAATTTTTCTGTAGTCACCAAAGCATTGGCAACTGGAGTGTACTCCATTTTCACAAGGTCACCTAGTTGACTAGATCTTTTGATGATATTTTCCTTCTACTTTTGTAGAATAAGGAATTTTTCTCTATGAGCAGAGATAGAATTCCAAGTTGACCTATCTCTATCATTAGATGCACTGTATGTACTGGAGACAACAATCAACTTGAACTCAATGGATTCCATGAGATCCTTGATATTCTGAGTGGCATCCGAACACTTAATGTAGTAAGCAAATGTAGTATCTCCTTCAAATTCACAAGCCTGCACAACTTCTAGATTATTTTCAACATTGGTGTGTGTCAAAGCACACTTAAGAAGTGCCAAAATTCGTTTCTCTTCCAATTTATCTTCAACCTCTTGCCTTGTCTTCTCACCAAGTCTGGAGGCATACTCCTTAAAGGAGTCCAATAGAAATTTCAGATTCTCTACCAGAGTGAGAGAAGTATCCATTCATGTACTGGGGGTGGCCTCCTACAAAGATTTGATGGAATCATCAATAAGTTATGTCCCCTTCTAATGAGTTTCCAAAATTTCTCTTCTTCTAAAATGCATGCAATGCATCCCTTAACATCAATTTATCACGAAAAATATTATCCAAATGCACACTATCTCGAATCATTGGGAGTTGCAGAAGTTCCAAAGGAATGACTTGCTAGAACTTGATCTACTTGGATAACAAGCCTTTTAAAATATCATCACCGAAGGAGAATTTTTTGAGGGACCTTTGAGATTCTGCAACCTACCTTTGATCTTCTTCATTCTTCCCGGTAGATTCCCCATTTCTTTTTTCTTCCTCTATATTTTGTTCTTCCTTTTCTTCTACCTTTTCTTCTTCCTCTATTTTCTCTTCTTCTCCTTTTCCATCTTTTTATTTTCATCTTTATCTCTTTCTTCTTCATCCCTTTCACCTTCATCTTTATCCTTTTCTTCTTCAGTATTGTCTTGAAGGAAAACATCATGCTTCTCTAGTTCATCTTGTTTCTATATCTTCAGAGGATCATTTGTAACATATATTTCTGGAAGGACATCTATATTACCTATTTTTCAGAGGGATATCTACATCATTTATTTTTAGAGGAATGTTTGTATCACCTATACCAAAAGTAATTTCTTCCTTAACCTCTGCAAAAGCTTCTTCTCCTAACATAGGTGCAGAACTGGATGGGAGTACACCAAACATGCCATATTTCTCATCCATACCCCTGATGGAATCTATAGTTTCCTTCTTTATCTCCTTTATTTACTTTTTGTCTCTTGTCATCAAAGTGTTTACTCTTTTCTTCATCTGTGTAATGACCCCATCCTTTGATAAAATAAAAAAATTATAATTTACATCAAAAGAGTAAATAAACTTGCTAACAAGTTATTACAATATAATTTTCCTTTCCTTTATTGATATTATATGAACATGATATCATATTAAAATTACAATAAAGATTCCATTTCACTACAATAAATTCACAAGTACAAGTAATGATAACACATATCTTAACTAACGTAGCTCCAATGGCTTTAGAACAAATAGTAGTAAGAAGGTCCAAGAATCTACCTTTCAAATCTTGGTACTTCAATAGCCTTTAGAGGAGGAGAAGCATCACTCAGGCGCTTTTTCGCAAACCACACTTATAATGCAGTCCCCCACAAATCTATCATTTGATAGATGGCCCTCCCTTCAATGAAGAGATTGGTAGAGTAATTGATACTATTTACCAACTGAGCATAGTGGTGTGTCCTACATAACTAGAACATGTGCATCTAACATACTCTCACTCTAGCATGTAATGCGGGATCATGGTGAATTGATAGTGTAATCATCGCCTAGTCTAAGAGGATGTAGGTACATTACACTACTTTGATCAAAGTGTTTCATACAGTATTTCTACTAAGGGTCAACTATCACATACACTATTTAGGGTCGATTTGACTTAGGGCTATCTTACACTACGCGTAGGTCTTGGTCTTCTAATGGGTAATATGTACCTCAGACATCCTAAATCATTTTGTACTACTAGAAATGAATCATCACAATCAAGTAATTCACATATTCCCTCCTATACTGGAAATATTTATCCTAGGAGTACTCAAGTTACCTAAGTTAACCTAATCACTAAAGCTAAAGAATTTACTTGACTCATGTCCTCATCTAAATCCTAGTATATAGTAGCTAATGAAAACAATACTCTCCTTATATGGAGATCATACAATTTAATGCAGAACACAACTTAGAAAGCAACCATTCACTTCTTATGTACCAACAATGAATACAACATGCAACATCCTACGTCCTAACTTCACTAGTATAATTAAATACTTATGTTGTACCTCATGTAATATTTTTGAATTCCTTAATCAAGTACTTCCTATTGGGATGAATCTGCATCACAAGTACTTCTCCTATTCTCTCCTATATGTGAATGAATATTTCCTAGGAGTTTTAGCTATCTTTCTTGAGTTAAACTAATAACTTAGCTGGCTACATTGTACTTGAATCAAGCTCTCATCACAGTCATAGTATTAATATCTAAGGTATTAGATAATCTCCTTATACAGGGATCATACAAGTAAAGCAATAATACTAAGTGTATTATCTAACCTTTCAAGGCAAATAAATACTCTCTTAAACAATCATGCATCATCAATGATTTATTTACTCAATGCAAGCTTTTCAATAGTCTATTACAAACATCATACAACAAAAAAATAACTTCATTTCTCTAACAAGATATTGAACATGACTTCACAAAAGATCAAAGATGAAATGGTTTAAGCTTTCCTTTGATGATGATGAAGTGGTTTGTACTTGCAACACTTCCATACTACATAATTCCTCTGTCCTTACTATACTTCTCTCATAAAAAATGCTCACTCAAAGATTACTACACAGTTGGTCAGCTTCTTGAATAAGGCTTAGAATTATGGCAATTCAATCTTCTAGTAGCATGAATAGGTAAAACTTAGAGTTGTGCATAAATCACACTTCCAAAAATTTATAGCACACTCTTGCAAATACGCAAGTTCAATCTGGAAATAAGAACATCTATGAGCAGAAAGAATGATCTTCTTGAATGAACAATATGAGAATAAGAATTCTAAACAAAATGCTATAGGAATTCTAATTCTAAAGATATTTAGAATAATAAAATAAAATGCAAATCTGAATGGAAACATAATTGTGTAATTCACAACAGTGAGAAGGCTTTATATAGATCCTCAAAATGCAATGAATTCCTCACAGGAAGGCATGGAAAATGACAAAACATTACCCAAAAACATTGAAAGAGAAACATGGCGGGTTTCTAACCCCTTACTCATCAAAATTAGAAGTGATTCGACTTCATTTTGAGCCAATAAAAAAAGAATAAATCAACTTAGTAAGAGAAATCACCACCTATAGGAAACTCACCATTAATTGCGCCAACAAGAAAATGAGTTATCTTTTCAGGAATTGGTCATGGCTAAACTCAAAACACCTAATCTCCTCACAAGTTGACTCACCCTTGTTTCTCGGTTGGGTTGATTTCTTCTCCTAGGCGAAGTGCACTTCATAGGCATGTGAGTTTATTCTTTTGTTATTTTTCATATTCACGGGAAAACACAATTTTTCCAAATATTTAAAATTGGACTTTATAAACTCTAAATTTTATGAATTAGAATATTTCCTTCATACTTTAGTCAAGTCCATACTATTCAATTTATTTCATGATGGAAATAAGAAAAGGTAGATTTCCATTATACTTAGGAAATAGTTCGACTTCCTAAATATGAGATGACAAATAATCAAATATTAATTTCCATTATATTTAACTAATGTATATTCCATGGGTTGCAATATAAATATTTAATGAATATAAAATAAGTCGATTTCCTAAGTGAGATTAATCTTTAATTAATCTGGAAATAAATTGATTTCCATAGTTTAATTATATATTGTATTATATATATGTATAACTATAGTTTTAAATATTTAAAACATATTTATATATATTTATATTTAAATACCTAAGTATAAATATAAATATATATTTATATGTCTTAATATTACTATAATATATATATATATATAACCTTTAATATACAATTAAACAAATATAAATATTATCATGAGCTAGTCAACATACTCGGTATGTATATTCATACATATATATATAATTGTCAAGTAATAATAATATAATATTATTATTAATATCCACACAATAAAGGACGTGTCCACATATACATACATATACTAGTATATTCCTCTAGGTACATGTATACATATGTATACCATATCGATACATTCGTATGGCATATCCATTAGCCAACTTACGCTTCTATCAATATGTCTTATACCTACGGATACATGTATATATACTCACTTCTAATACATGTATCCATTCATGTTACCATCACAATGACCGTAAACAAGCACAAGGATGGACCTCATATAAAACACAAAGAAGTAGTCAAGACCTCTACTTGCAAATCATACAAGCTATGGATGACTTACCTTAAACTTATACAAAACTGACTTGGTTTACTCAGTCTATGGTGAAATGTGTGTATGCTCATATAGTCCACTTTACTGATTACCCAACCAAGCTCCTCTCCCAAGTGATACTTCCCCTCTGCTTGTAGGAATGGTTCACATAATTTCATCCAATGATACATTCTTTCAGAAGTCATATGTTCACAACATAAGTAGTATACATAACATCTCATAAGTTAGAATATTCAATAATCCATTAACCATCTATATTTATGTGGTATTTCACCATGAATAACATCAAATGAAACAACATCAAGTGATATAAAATTCATATTGATAACAAGATACATGCATCATTAATTCATCTAGAGAATTCACATCACATTCACTTTTACCACATCTAGTAATAGTAAATAGTAACCTCACATTTTGGGATGTAACAATTTGCAACATCTTTGAACATACCTTTTTCAAGGTTTCCAAATCATTTGTGGTCAAAGAGGATTTAATTTCCTCAAATTACTCATTTCTTATCTTCTCTTCCAATTCAATAGCCTTTGATCTTCTTTTCATTAGGGCTTCCCACAATTTTTTAGGCACATTGTTCTTGACATATTCCCAACTGACTTCCAAAGTGATAACATACTGAATAATAGCAAAAATTAATGGTTTTATGTCCTCTCTATCTACTTGATCATAAATTTCTACTGTAGGCTGCAACATATCTTCAAAATGTATCAAGCTATTTACCAGATCCTCTAATCTAAGAGGGGAACCAAGTCTTACTAGTGAGGCTTTTTATTCTCCCTGGTTCGGAGGTGGATCTTTTGACATCTTTTCCTTCTTTGGGTCTAGTTTGGTGTGCACATGAACATCAAAGTCCTATTTTTCTTCCTCTTCAAAGGATGATACATAATGAAATATTTTAGAACCAACACTTGCTTCCTATGAAGCATCTTCAACAGAGGACATGCTTCCTCTCTTCTTTCTTAGCAATTTTATTATAGGGTCTTCCTCCTCTTCCTCTTGTTCTTTGGTGATGCTAAGATTATTTTCCTTTGTAGCCTTTTCTTTTCTAACCATTTTGAATGGTGCCACAAGAGGGGCTTCTTTCCTTTTCCTAGATCACTAGGAGCATTGGGCTCTTCCTTTACTGTTGTAGGGCTAGAAGCTAGTTTTGAAGGAGCAGTCTTGTTGGATCTCGTTAGACCTAATGATTCTCTATTCTTCTACTCACCCAAGGCTCTACTTTGTGCAATCTAGTCATTATTAAATCCAAAATTTCTAAGAATTTCATCTACCTTCTTTCTTATCACAGACTTCTTATGCTCGAAGTGAACTTCCATAGATTTTTCTACATAAGTGCCAACTCTAGGTTCACTAGTATCTTTCAGAATTTTCAACAAAACTTGTACATAGCCTTTAGCTTCATCCTCTATAATTTCATACCCCAAAGGTTGAATCCATACAGTTTGGGGTTCAACAATTTCAATCATGCATAGATCAGAGGAGACGTGAAATATGATTTCATCCTTGTATTTCTCAACAATTTTCCTAGGGATCCTTTCCTATTCATTCATATTACTTTTGAACACAACAAATAATGTTGTCAGAGAATTATCTTGAGTCTTCAAATCACCCAAGCTATGCATATAATCAAAAATTTGATGTGCAACTAGTTTGGATGTGTCCCAAATCTCCACATCCTCTCTTCTGAGAAGTCTTCTAAAAAAGTAGAACAACAAACAAACAATCAAGGAGCCAAATTTAAATGCATATTTCTTCTCCTTAGTCATCTTTAGATTCTCAAACAACTACTTCTAGACAATTTCAGACAAATCATAATCAGTACCATTAGCTACCATGTCATAACCGGTGTACATTGTTGTAGCAGACACTAAATTTTCTCTATTTATGAAATAGATCTTGTGTTTGATCATTATAGCTTCATACTTCATAGTAGAATTAGTAATAGGCTTTGTTCCAAGACCCCTTCTATCAAATGTAGCTCTGATGAGTTCCATCATCACTTCATTCTTCATAGACTTCAACATTGCTAGCGGTTCAGTGTCACAAAGTCTGGTAACTTCCTTAATCACTTTCTTAGTTATAATATGAGGTATGTTAGTCCATAAAAACTTGCCATGCATTCTGCTAAGGGATGGTTTAATGTATTTATCATCAACAGTGGAGCTAAAGTTAGGAAAGTAATTCCATCGATCTAACTTCTTCACAACATTATTTGCATATTCTCATTTTACCAAGAAATCATCCCTAGTGAGCTCATTGTGTGACATATCTATCAATTTTCTATGATTGAATTCCTCAGTTTTAACATGAATGTACAATCTAGTGTCTTCAGTGGACATGACACTGTGAGGAATCAATGAGAAGGCAACCAAAGGGTTGTCTTTAAAAACCTTCATAGAATATTTCTTATAGGATGGTCTAGGTATTTTCATCACATTTACAACTACAAGAGTTGTAACTCTTCAAAAAATAAAGATCTAATGATTTCAATAAGATGATTCACACAAGCCTTCAACATCACAAAAGAGTAAAATACCTTTTCCCCTTGCGAAAAAACCAGAACTAGGGTTTCCAGAGCTTACTCTCCAAATTACCTCAAGAATGCTGCAAATTAATCTTCACTTTCTTCAAATTAAAAAGTGATTAAAAAAGACTTTACAATTTCTCTTTATAGATCAATGTGATGCCCTAATTTTCATTAAATGTAATGGAATTTGAAAATCTAATAAAAACTCTTCATTGCTCAAAAAACCCCTAATTTACTTTGCAAATGATCATGCCTGCACATTTTCTTCTGGCTCCTTTTGCAAAACCTTTGTTTATCCATTCCTTACAACATATCTTCATGCCAAATACATACATGCCAAATATTTAGTGGGTTTGAACAATTTTCTGTTAAAGCTCCCCCTAAGACCATGTTGGGTCTAATTCCCAGAGGAATGGTATGCACCAAATGGAGGCATAGACGTATTTTATGTTTCTAAATCTTCTTTATTTTTCCATATCTTTTTCATTTCTTGCTTAACCTCATTCTTGTCAATTGTCTTCACTAGTTCACTATTCTTTACCAGATCATATTGCTTTCCTTAACTTTTGCATACTCTTGAAATGTGCCTGGGTTTATTTCATTTGTAGAAAACAACTTTTTTTTTATTTGTTTGGCCTCCATTTACCCTTGATCTACACTAATTTTCTTTCTTTCCAAACTTATTACATGTATAACAATAGCCAACAAATGAATGATTGATTCTACCTCCATTGAACCAATTCATCATCTGAGTTCTACATTCACTAGCTCTATGTCCAACTTTCTTGCATGCAAAACATTATCCAGAGAATGGACTAGTATATTGATTTATTCTACATTTGTAATATGTTTCCTTGTCACCAAATTTATTGCATGAAAAGAAAACACCATTGAAGGATGGAAACCTTTGAGCATTTAGCTTTCTGATAGGTGGTCTTCTAGTAAAGCTTCTTAGATTTCTTGTCTATTTTCCTTTACCTTGAGTCTTTTGATTATTCATAGTGTTTGGGGTCTACATAGCCTTAGAAATGTCACCTATTTCCATTCCCAAACCACCTTTTTCTTTAGTTGGTTTATGTCCTGCAATCAACTCATCAAGATTGGTGGAGCTTATCTTGAACTTATCTTCATAGATTTTTTCTTTTTCTAGATCTACTTTCAGGTTTACTACTTCTTGATAAAGTCTCTTGCATTCATCAATCTTTCTTTGCATCACTATATTCAAACAATCTTCAATTCTCTTATTTTCCTCCCCTTGCACCTTCAATCTGGTGATCTCATCATTTTCTTGTTTTAATTGCTCACTCACTTCTTTATGTCTTTCTTTAAATTTCTTCAATTTGTCTTTCAATTTCAAGATGCATTCATTTTCCTCATCGATATTTTCTTTCAAATCTCTATTTTAACTTTTAGCTTTGTCAGGATCATCAAGAGTTGTTTGGAGTTCTTCTTTATCATTTATTTTTCTCATCTTCAAGATCTTCCTCAAGGTGTTAGGCTTCTTCAGAGGAACCAAGCTTTGATACCAGTTTTTGAATACCCAATATATTCATAGGGGGGATGAATCAATATCTTCTTAAAATTATTGAACAAAAACCATCCAATTACTCCAATGCATATAATAGTAAAAATGAGCAAGAGCATTAACAAAACATAGAATCACACAACACATGAACACCGTGATTTTTATGTGGAAAACCCAAAATATGAAAAACCACAGTGAGGATTAGCTCACAATATAGTATAACTGGTTAGAAGATATTACAAAGAGTGGATCACTGCCAGGACTCACTGTCCAAAATGGGAGGCTCACTACCTATAGAAGATACAATCAAAAAATGGCTTACAACCAAAGTATGAAATGATAAATTTACATCTAACAAGTGTTGATTCAATTTGTTTGATGCTCAGTAAAATCACATACCAGTAGACATATATCCACCTTGATTTGTATTCACATTCATTACATATCTTTCAATCTCAAAACTATCCAATATATATATCTAACTCATCCAGAGGCATCAATTAGGTCAACCTAATTAGATGCAACCCTTATTCACCAAAAAGATAACTATCGGCTTCAAGTATGCATCATGCTATAAAATGTCGACATGGACCTAAGATAGGTCGGACATACATCTGTAATGCAAAATTAATCCATTACAACATGAACTATATATTAGGTCAGCTAGAAATAGACCTAATAGCAAAAATATAGCAACAGAATGATTCCAACTTTCCTTACAATCACTTCTACATATAAAATGATGAATATACAATCTTCTGGCAACCAAGAACCATCTCCAAAAACCGTAATGAAAGATATTCATCAATAGAGGATCACACACCAAAATATCAAAGGACTTTTTTTCATACTAGTTCAAAATACTAGATCAACTTTGAACATATGTTAACACATATAACATGGTGACATCAATGACAACACAAAAACTACATAATGGGATGTTATTTTTCACTCTTCCAACAAAATGAGTATCAGAAAGCTGAGAGAGAAGATTAAAAAATTCAAAGACAAACATAGAGAAGCCAATGATCCACTGAAGAAGGCCAATGAGGATATAAATGGACAAAAAGCAGAAATAGAAGAAAGAAACCAAATTGAGGAATTTCAAAAGGTTGAGATTCATAATAAAATTAAAGAATGCATGGAGCTTGAATAAGAAGTAGTAACCTTAAGAGCTGATCTAGAAAAAACAAAAGTACACAAAGAAGATTGAAGACAAGTTATACAATGCTTGATGAATTAATTTCATCCTAGAAGCTTGCAAAGGATAAAGATGGTTTAGGACTCGAAGAAGGACAAAGCTCAAAAACCAAACCGATCTACAATAATGTGTACAATCAAAGGAAACCCAAAAGGAATGCCTATCAAAGAAAGAATCGAAGGATCAATTTTAGAAGGATTCCCATCCGACAACCTAATGCTCAAAGGTATCCATCTTTTAATGGATTTTGTTCCTCATGCAATAAATTATGACATACAACAACATAAAGTAGAAGTATGATGAGCCATAATAGAATGAGTGGGAATGTTGGATTCTTTTGTGGACATTGTTGTGTTTGTAATAAGTTTGGACATAAAACTGCTAAATGGAGAAGTCAGGTAATGATGAATAGGTTTAATACCAATAGAATAATTCATTCCTTTCAAGGCTACCATTACACATGTAATATTTTTGGACATAAGGATAATCAGTGCAGGATAAGGATGAACACAAAATCTTTTGATCAAAGATATGTTGTATTCCACTCTTGCAACAAACCAGGAGACATCTTAAAATTTTGTAAGAGCAATATTGGGAGGAAATAGAATGTGGACCAAAAGAGCAAGCCTGTGAGAAAGGTAAATCCAGAAGAAGTCATGAACGAAATGGAAAGAATTTGGAGAAAGAAGGAAAAACCTAAGGATAAGCATAAAACAAATGATCCTATGTTTGCATCTAGTGTAGATATCTCTTCTATGAACTAAAACCAATAATGGTGATAGGGAGAGCAGACACAAAAAATTAAATCAAGCCCCTAATTTATGAGGTGTCTTGTGATGACATAAAGACAAGCGATATGAATGTCTATTTTGATGGTATTGAGGAAAATTTTGGTAGAAATCATGCAAATCAAGAAAATTGTGGAGCTCTTTTTGGTCTACAGGGTATGTAACAAAGTGGTTAACAAATTTAAAGTGGAAGAATAATAAATGAAAAATTAAGGAAAAACAATAAATAATAAAGTGAGCTACTAAGTTTAGGAAAAACATATTTGGACAAAAAATTGGGAGAAGTGGTGCAAATCACACCAAGAGAGAAGCAACTCCAAGTACCATACTTTGAAACCTTAATTCTCAGGTCGAAAGGTATTCTCTGTCATCTAAATTCTATGTTTTTCAAATTGAAGAATAATTTTCATTTAAGTTTTTTTTGAGAAGTATGGCCACTCCCACTTTTGTGGAAATTGGCAAGAGGCCCAAAGAAAAATTTAGAAGATGTTCATTGAAGGTGTATGAAAATTATCCAATGGGTGTGTTCTCACAAATTTTGATTAATGTACTACCCACCAAAAACCCAAGACTATATATTTGTGGGAAGATTGAAGAATTCGATCACCAATAGCTAAAGGATTTATGGTATAATGAGTTGACTGATGATTTATTACTGAAGAGGGAGTATGAAATCGAATGTTTTGAACTGGTTTCTAAAATTTTCTAATGAAATTGATGCAAATTTTGTCAGGATGGCCCTAAGTAGGGCTCACAACAATCTTGTGTGGGTAAATGAAAAATAGGTATTATCAATAAGGAGGCAATTCATGTAGTTATTGGTCTTTGTGACATGGTTGCCATTCTAGTCCTGAAATCAGTAAAAAATGATGAGGTCACAAGGTTAATTGGTGCCAAGTTTGATGGAAGAGCCCTAACCAAGAAATCTATTACAAACCTTTCCATCAAGTATGTTGCCATTATTATTGGGAAAAAATTCTAGTTCACAAATAGAGCGAACTTTGTATCGGTCATGACAATTCACATAGCCTATGAAATAGTGTTGAATGGAAAGGATTTTTATCTTTGCGAGTTGTTGAGACTGCAACTTATGGAAAATCTGAGTATGACAGAGGCAAAGAGACATGTCCTTAAATTTGACACTCTTTTTGTCATCCTTTTATTTTATTTTATAAGGGAACTACCTGGAAGAAAGAATATAATATGGGAGAATACCGAACTGGTTACTCATCAGATCAGTGATTATCTACGTAGTCTAGGATACTTTAGGGTACAAAACAATGCCCTAACTATTTTCTTTGTAATATTTTAGAATGAAATGCAAAAAAGAGAAAGGATTTCAAGAACTCTAGTGAAAAAGTATGAAAATGAAATAACATTTCTTGTGTCTACTGATGGATGCATCATTGAAGCAATAGAACCTAAAATTCATTGGATTGAACCATTGGGGTATGAAATAGAAGAGAATCTGGTAGAAGGATACATTGAGATTTTGTTGGCTAGTCCTAAGCACCCCTCTCTACCTAGATTGGGTATATATGAGGAGAAATCTAATGAAACTCACTTAGAAGACTTTGCACCTAAACAAAGAAAGAAAGTTGAAGATTTCTTCCAAGACATAGAATAGACTAGGGATAAAATAGAATTATTGAAGGAGGTCCTTGAAGAAGAAATCGAGCTTGGTCTTGAAGAGGTGCATCAACTAAAAAGGAAAAAAAGAGGTAGTACCTTTGGTGAAGGATTCAAAATCAATGTAGAGATATCCACTAATGAGGAAATAGAAGTAGAGGAAGACACCTATTATATTCATGTGCATGCAAAGAAGAATGAAGAAGATCAGTTGGCCATGTGGAAACCATTTTTGGCTCTCCTCGGGTAAGAAATCATCCACCCTTAATTCTCAGAACTTTAGTGAATCACTTGATTGATAATGAACTCATGACCATGACTGAGTTATATGATGAGGTTGATGACAAAGGAAAATAAACCATCTTAAATTCCTTTGCTCAATACATTTTTATTGGTAACATAAACATGGATACCATAAAATCAAAAGTCACTGAAAATGTGTGGAAAGAGTTTGTGTTGGAGATTGTTGGATATTGCTGATATGTGGTTGTCATTGATGTCAACACTATTAGCATTAATGTCTTTAAGGCTGTATATGTCAAGGATATTGAGAAAATTGTAATAAAATAAGTTACCAGTTGTCGATGATATAGTGAAGTTCAATATGATAGCTAGTTCAATATTGAGGATAAGGAGTTGAGGATTAAAGGGTTTTTTGTCAAGTATATCTAGTTTATCCACCAAAAGTTTCAGAGGTTCACATGAAGATTTGATCAAGTTATGAGTATTTGTGTCTTGACAGTTGTTTTGTTGCTTTAGCTGGTGTTCCTGAAAGAAGATGATGTGATTCTAGTAATATGAATTGATGTGAATGCTTCTAAGGTGATTCATGATGCTTGTGGATGTTTCTAGATTGTTCTTTATCTGTGTTGTTGGTTTGCATTGATTTTTGTGCTTTTGATTGGTGATTTTCTTCTGTCTGTTCATTTTTTTCATGTTCATGGCTAACAGGGTGATTGTAGCATGATGTGGATCTTTGAGGCTAATTGTTTAAGGTGCTTCATGTTTGAGACATGTTGTTTTGGGTCCTTACTATTTTTTGGATGATGCTATTTGATTCACATTAATAAATTGTTTATTAATTTGGGCCAACAATTTGTACACATTTTATATTTTGTTGGGTTGACATGTAGTTGATTTTATCCCTAATTATGGATATATATGACCAATTTTTTATACCATTCAATGCATGATGTGAATGCAAGGTGTGCAAAGTGCAAGTGTTGTGTGTGAATAAAGTTTAGATATTTCAAAGGGAGAAGTAAAGTGTGAAGAAGAGTGAGTAGAAGGAAGTTTGTAGGTACTTAACTGGAATTGTAATCAAGTATTAGCAAATGCTATTTTCTTAGTTCAAAATATCTTGGATGGATGTAATCCGAATGTGACTCTAAGACAGTGTCTTCCTTTGGGCAGTAAGCCTTTTGTATTTGAGCAGTGAGATCTTGGAAGTGTGCCTAAATGCATGTGCATTCCCAATTTACAATACTTTTAATAGAGTATAATCTTGTCGATTAACCTCCACTATGGTTTTCCCCCCTAACAGGGCTTCCACATAAAAATCATGGTTTTATGTGTGTTTTTTATGTGGTGATGGTTTATGCTTTCATGTTTATTTATCAGATATGAGAATAAGTTTAATAAGTATAATTTTTGTGACAACTGATTCACCCCCCCTCTCAGTTTCCTTCCCTTGTGTTGCCAGAAAATAGTACTTAGAGGAAAGGAAGCATTGAAAGTCGAAGACAAGATGAGAAGAGAAGTTGTAAAATCTATTAGTTCCACTCAATCAGAGATAGAAGCCACAAATTTGTTGAAATAATGTTCTACAATGTTCAGAGTCAAGCAAAGACTCAACATGTTAATGATTAAGGAAGAACAATATGTTGAGAAAGTAAGGCAAGAAACTCATGATGTGATTAGGAAAATAGCAAGGAGCTATGGGACAAGAACCGGTTCTTCATCTCACACTGCTCACACTCAATCACCTGCTATATCAGTAGAAGTAATTTAAAATCGTGTCTTAGAAACTATTGATGAGACACTTGGTTCTTTGAGAGCCTTGCCCCTCAAACAAAAACAAATGAAACTACCAGTAAGAGGTTTGATGATCATCATAAGGATCAATCTGGTGAAAAAAAATAAGAACATCAAGAACATCAAGAATCCTTTGGGAATAGAGAAGAATAAAACAAAGATGTAGATGAAGGAAATAAAGACAAAGAAAATGATAAAGATAAGGATGATGAAGATAGAAGAGAGAAATACAATAGAAATCCATCCCGTGATGGAAATGAAAAGGAAAAGAAGGAAAAAGAAGATAAGGAAATCTTTCCATTTGAAGGTGAAACTCTCAAAGGCCTTGACTCATCAAAGAAATCCATATAATCATTTGGAATTACTCTTAAAGGTCTTCTTTGAAGAAAATTTGTAAACCAACCTATGCTTCCACCTCAGCTAGTCAAGCTGCCATCTCACCCAAGTTTTGTGGATTTAACAAAAATCACACCTTGTGATAGAATGCAACTATGTAACACTTTCATCAACTCTGTCACACAGGAAGCGTCAAAATCATATCAAAAATGCAATGAGCTGATAAATGAAGTTGTTAAAGCTCTACAAGAGATAGCTCCCAGTGCTACTCCTAAGAAATCTTTAGCTCCAATTGAAAATTTGAGGCTTATTGTTGATTCTGTTAAAGAATACACATCCAATCTTAAGATGCAGACCACAAAAGAAGTAGAGTTGAACCTGCTTGAGAAAAGGTTTTTTTTTTTGCAAGATAAAGGTACTACTGCACATAAAAAATATTTGGAACTCTGAAAGAGGTAAGATATTGTGATGAAGAATCCCAACTGCTATTTGTTTATGGCATGAAATGTTTGAAATCCACTCAAGCTATCAAGGATCAAATGGACTCAATTGAGTCTCAACTTGCTAGTATCTCTAGAGATTATATGATTTCCTAACATAGAAACTATGTTAGGTGGGTTTCTATTGCAAATCTACAAAATAAGTTTTTCATCCTACAAAGGTAGAAGGAAGATGTTATGAGGAAGTATTCCCAGCTTGGAAATTTGGTCATGTCTAGACATATTGCTATATCACATGCTCTGATGGAGGTTGAAAATATTGAGAAAATGACTATTGCCCCATCCACTCTAGAAGAAGGAGAAGAATGTCTAGTGGAAATATAATCTCTACATAAAACTCTCTCTAGGGAAAAATGTATCTAGGATGATGGAAAGCCTACCTGGGAGGTAATTCTCTAATAATTACAAGGTGCCCCAAATTTCTGAATTTGCAGTGTTTGCTTGTCCTTGATTTCAAAGGGGGAGAAGAAAAGAGAAAGATAAAATAGTTGTTTCTGTACATATGTTAGGTGAAGTTGTGCATATGTTTTGTTTTGAGGAAAATCTCATTTTTGGCACATGTTTCCATCCATGAAAAAGGAACGAATGTTGAAAGAATGAAGAACATGCCCTTTGTTTTGGTTGTCATTGATGCCAACATTGATTGGTAACTGTTTATGGAATCTGTACCTTGATTCGGAAGTCTTTGCAGTAAGAGTAAATTAAATAATATGTTGATTAGGTGTGTCAGATAGAGGTATACATGTGTTCACATAATACTTTTATGATTCAATTGGTCTACCATGATGACAGGACTTCAGTATTCTTTTGGTTGACAAGGTATATCTTTTGTGTGTTTTTTTCTTTAGGTCTGGGCTGACCTAAACTTTACACATGTTTTGGAATTTTGTACTAGCCCAATAAGATCTTTTTATTCTATGCATTTCCTTATTTAGGCCGACCTAATTAATAATGGAAGCCATGTCTACATATATCTATGATGGCCTAAGAGATTAAAAAAAAGTGTGAGATGCGAGCTATATAACAAGGGTAATAGTGTGAAGCTACTGATAGTGTTTTATGTATTGACAACCAGAGAAAATGTCTAGAGCTTAACCAGAACTACCTTCAACACTATGTAGGTTCACTTATATAGTTCATTCTTGGTAGTGAGCTACATCTTTTGTATCTTAGAATTAAGACACTTTTTGTATTCATGTTGTGAGCCTTTCTAAGGACAATGAGTCCTTGTAGTAAGCATTGTAATAGCTTATAACCGATTATATTATATTGTGAGATAATCCTCACCGTGGTTTTCCCATTCTGGGTTTTCCGCATAAAAATCTTCATGTCAATGTGTTATGGTCTCCTTTATGTTTTGGTTTGTCATTGTTGTTAAATGTAGATTGATATTTGGATGGTTACTTGTTGGTGTAATTAAATGTGTTGTACCTTGTCCTAGGTCATAATTACAACTTAGTTAAGTTTACTTAGGGACAACATAAGAGGTAGTTGGATTTTTTCCACCTTTTGTGGACTTATCATGTTATTACTTTATCACTTTCACCTTTCATGGACATATCATGTGATTACCTCTCCACCTTTTGTGGGTGATCCACTATTTGTGGTTGTTATCACATTATCACTTTTCCACTTTAGTCGGAGTGATAGCTTTTCATTGTTGTCTCATGTCATAAGATTATGACACTTGTCATAATCTTATGCCCTTCTATGTTATCACCTTGGCTATATAACCAAGGGGTCTCTCATTGTAAATCAATCAATCATCTTATATCATAATCATATTGATGATAATACAATTTATTCTTGTCACATTATTCTCTCTTCTTTGTGCTTTCCATTTGGTCCAAAGATCTTGGCATCCATAGCCAATTCTAACATGGTATCAGAGTGGGTTAGGTGCCATTGGAGGGTCCTTTTTGGCAGCCACAAAGTCAAAATTTGGTGAATTTTGAAGATTCCCAAAGAATATTTGAAGATTCCTCCAACCGGGCCAACCCAATGATGTCTTCAAAGGCGTCAAATTTAAGGTAGCAACGATAGCGTATTCTGTCAGGGCAGAGAATATTCTCTTTTGATGGGCATCAAGATGTCAAATTTAATCGAGTAAAATGATGACATCATCCATGGATCAACATGATGTCATCATTTTCTAAAAAAAAATTGCCCCCTCACCGATGGAGTTTTTGAATTTACAGTTTGACTTTGAAGGCTCATAACTCTATCATTTTGGCTCCTTTTTTCGAGCAATTTTTTTTGATTTGGGATAATGTTTCATGCTCTTCACAAAGGTGAAATATTTTTTTGGTTTTGGTTTTTGGTTTCTCCAAAAATTATAGATTCTCACAAGTGTTGCTACTTCATCCTCATTTTGGGAACTTTAGGAGCTCATATCTTGCTCCTATGGTAACATTTTTTGGGTGATGGTTTTTTGAAAGTGCATGATTTTTTGTGTACTTTCCAATGGTCTAATCAAATTTATCTCATCTACTGTAATTTTTTCACTTTGAGCTTAAGGCCTATTTTGGAAATTTGCATGTACCAAGATCAAATTCCACTTCTCTATTTTTGGCAAGTGGCAACTGTAAACACACTAAATATAAAGTGCCAAATCTGACATTTCTTGGGGGTTTCTTGATTGAGTGATTTGGGGGGTAATATTTTGCCTTTGTTGGTTTATGTCTCTTGATTGGTCTATTGTGTGACTAAAGTTGAGGAGTTTAATATGGGCATCAAAATACATCCTGCTACAATAAGGTTAAATCAATGGAACTTTAAGTCTTGGCGAGATGGAATCCTAACACATTGTAGGTGGCTTAATCTTTTTCCATATCTCTATGGACTAGTTCCTAAACCTTCATCAAAATGGAAGAGAGTTGTGTGGGACATAAAAACACAACATATCTTGGGATTAATTGGTTTTAGTTGTGATATTGATACACAAATGGCCTTTGATGGTATTGAGATCCCTCGTTACCTTATGACCAAACTTTCGGAGATGTATGGAGACTCGAATGAACCTCCATTCCCAGAGGATCCTATTATGGATTGTCTTATTCCACTTGTAGAGTTTCAACCTATTGATGATAAAAAAGCTGAAACACTTGCTCATTGGGAAAGATATGGTAGGTTTGATGACACATAACCTTCTCCTTCTCCTCCTACAGAGACATCTATTGAGACTTCAGTTTCTATGGCTCCTAATATAGATTTAGAGGGTTCATCTTTGTCATCTATGGGTCAACATCTTGAGGCTGGGGACTCTTGTGATCTAGCATTGGAAATATCATCTATTGTTGTACTTGAGGATGCTCGTGATTCCATGGTTTGGGTTCCTTGTGGTTCAGTGCAAAAAACTCTACATAAAACTCTCTCTAGGGAAAAATGTATCTAGGATGATGGAAAGCCTACCTAGGAGGAAATTCTCAAATAATTACAAGGTGCCCCCAATTCCTGAATTTGTAGTGTTTGTTTGTCCTTTTTCCTTGATTTCAAATGGGGAGAAGAAAAGAGAAAGATAAAATAGTTGTTTTTGTACATATGTTAGGTGAAGTTGTGCATATGTTTTGTTCTGAGGAAAATCTCATTTTTGGCACATGTTTCCATCAATGACAAAGGGACGAATGTTGAAAGAATGAAGAAGGTGCCCTTTCTTTTGGTTGTCATTGATGCAAACATTGGTTGGTAACTATTTATGGAATCTGTACCTTGATTTGGAAGTCTTCATAGTAAGAGGAAATTAAATAATATGTTGATTAGGTGTGTCAGATAGAGGTATACATGTGTTTACATAATACTTTTATGATTCAATTGGTCTACCATGATGACAGGACTTCGGTATTCTTTTGGCTCACAAGGTATATCTTTTGTGTGTTTTTTTCTTTAGGTCTGGGCTGACCTAAAATTTGCACATGTTTTGGAATTTTGTACTAGCCCAATAAGATCTTTTTTATTCTATGCATTTCCTTATTTAGGCCAACCTAATTAATAATGGAAGCCATGTCTACATATATCTATGATGGCCTAAGAGATTAAAAAAAAGTGTGAGATGCGAGCTATATAACAAGGGTAATAGTGTGAAGCTACTGATAGTGTTTTATGTATTGACAACCAGAGAAAATGTCTAGAGCTTAACCAGAACTACCTTCAACACTATGTAGGTTCACTTATATAGTTCATTCTTGGCAGTGAGCCACATCTTATGTATGTTAGAATTAAGACACTTTTTGTATTCATGTTGTGAGCCTTTCTAAGGACAATGAGTCCTTGTAGTGAGCATTGTAATATCTTATAACCGGTTATATTTTATTGTGAGATAATCCTCACCGTGGTTTTTCCCATTCTGGGTTTTCCGTATAAAAATCTTCATGTCAATGTGTTATGGTCTCCTTTATGTTTTGATTTTCCATTGTTGTTAAATGTAGATTGATAATTGGATGGCTACTTGTTGGTGTAATTAAATGTGTTGTACCTTGTCCTAGGTCATATTTACACCTTAGTTAAGTTTACTTAGGGACCACATAGGAGGTAGTTGGATTTTTTCCACCTTTGGTGGACTTATCATGTTATTACTTTATCACTTCCACCTTTCATGGACATATCATGTGATTACCTCTCCACCTTTTGTGGGTGATCCACTATTTGTGGTGGTTATCACATTATCACTTTTCCACTTTAGGTGGAGTGATAGCTTTTCATAGTTGTCTCATGTAATAAGATTACGACACTTGTCATAATCTTATGCCCTTCTATGTTCTCACCTTGGCTATATAACCAAGGGGTCTCTCATTGTAAATCAATCAATCATCTCATATCAAAATCATATTGATAAGAATACAATTTATTCTTGTCACATTATTCTCTTCTTTGTGCTTTCCATTTGGTCCAAAGATCTTGGCATCCATACCCAATTCTAACATTACTAATTAATTTGGTCAACTGAATACTGATTCACCCCCCCTCTTAGTATTCTAGATATTCATCATGATTATGCTCTGGTAATATCAAAAAATTTCTCTGGTTTTCGATATACAAACACTATCAATAACTTTTCACTATTACACTTGTTGCATTACTTGCATATCATCTCTTCTAGCTTTTTTCGCTTTGACCATCATAAATATATACATAGGCATAACTTCCTTTATCAATTAGGTTATGCTAATTGAGGGAATACTCAAATTACAAATGTCTTGTCGACTTAATGCAAAATTCCTTTTGACACACAGAATAAAAATGTGCTAACCAAGTGTTAGGTCAGACCGGACCTAAAAAGGAACACACAAAAGATAAACCTTTTCAGCCAAAATAACATGGAAGTTTTGTCATAAGGATAGTTCAATTGAATCACAAAAACATGTTGAAAACTTTTTTATACCTGTAACTAGCATTCCTGATCAAAAAATCAAAGACTCATTGAATTCCCTTTTACTGCGAAGATTTTTGGATCAAGATACTGGATTAGTATGGACGCACTTATTACATAGCCAGTTACCAACCAATGTTGGCATCAATGATAATAAATCCAGAGGGAACCTTCTTTATTCTTCCAATAATCTCCCCCTTTGTCTTTGATGGCAACATGTGCTAAAAATGAGACTCAACTCCCCCTAACATATGTACAAAAAAAAACATAACATGTTTTATCTCCTCTTCTGATCTTCTCCTCTCCCCTTGTTGGGTCTCAAAAACACAGGTTTGAACCATGAGAGGTTGCCAAGCTTTCACAATGCTTTTGGCCAATGTACAAGGCCAATTGATGCAATTGTACCTTCTTCTCTTTAGGCTCCATAAAACCTAGGCGGGTGCACCTATGTGTATGTTGCAGATTTAAGATGTATTTCCTACTCAACTAATCTATTCACAATAGCAAACGGAAGTGAATAGATGGAAATCACTACAACTATGCCTACTCCTACTGCACAAAAGAAAGGATTTGAAAATGTAATTTATATGAAATATATTCTCTAGGCTCTAATAGATCAGTGCCTTCTATCCACATCGGCAATGGAGTCAAATTATTAAGAATTGTATGTGATCCCCTTTTTGTCCTAATTCAAGTTACTAGGCACTTTAGGAAATGAAGTTCTAATGACTGGCATATGACTTCATTAATTTATGGATTGCATAAATTATGCTTGAATGTTTTCTCACCAGGTTCTCCTTTAACAATCCAAAAGAAATCCTAAATCATTGTGACTTGTTTAAAAGAATTTAATTTTGACTTGCAGACACCAGTTAACCAAATCAAACAAAATGAGAGTGCATTTTGATAAAATAGAGATATACTTGATATGCTGATTTAAATGATTAAAAGATCCCATGTTGGAGACAACCAAAATAAAGAGTATGTATTATTTTATCACAACAACTGAACACCAAAGAGAAATTCACTAGTTTAATACATTAGTCTTCATTGCTTCTGCTTCAAGAAAATTTTGTACATTATTTCCATCCCAGTCCCTTCTCGAGAAAAATATAACTCCTACTATCTAACTCCTCCTTACTTCCTAACTCCCTCCTTTACAACTGATTTTTCAATATATTTTATATAGTAAATTCCAAGAGTCACGAATCTTCATTTTACTATTACAGCCATTTGTTATTCTTGACATAAAATAAAATATTTGATTAAGTTGCCTTATCGGTAAATCAAATATTTTGATTACATAGATGAGCCTTCAATTTTCCCTTAATACATTTCCTTCTTGTACCTTTACTGCCTTTTAATATTTCACCTTCGTAGCCTTTTATTATCCTTACCGCTCAACAATGGTCAACTTTTGACTGACCCCACCTACCATCTCCCACTATCACCTCTTACCACCTTACTGTGGTCTCTACTCTGCCCCGTCACGGTGCTGCAGTAACTATTTACTGACTATGTCCCTTTCTGCCACTCTACTGTGAGCTTCATTTCAACTATCGGTGGTATGGAAGTCTTAACCATCATGGTCTCCCATCCATTGTTACCGCACTACCACAGTCTTTACTTCACCCACCAGTAGTACCGTAGTGTGACCGTTACTGGATTCTCACTATCTACCTCGTCACTTCCTCATCGCCTACATCGATACCGTGGTCAATGTTTTAACCATGCATGGTGTGGCGGTGACTGTTCTTTGACCACCACCCTTCGCTTCCCTTGCTAACTGCTCCCTCCACTGGTTGACTCACCATTCTCCATGCCATCGTGGGTTATGTGTTGACCACCTGTGGTGTAGCGGTAAGTTTCTTTTTCCTGCTCCATTGACTGTTACCATGCCACCGTGGTCTATCTGATGACTATCTGCAGTGTAGTGGTGGATGCTTGATGACCACCAGGCTTATCCTTCACTACACTACCGTAGACCATTTGATAGCTAGTAAACAAAAGATAGAAAATTCAAAGGGTATAAGGTAACAGTATAAAAATAGGATGTTTTAGCAATTTGGGTGGGAAATGAAATGAATTTTTTTTTGAAAAGATAGGAAAATCGAGGGCATACATGGAAAAAACCTTAGGGTTTTTATGAAAAATATTAGATTCAAACGGGGAAACATTAGGATTTTTGAGTGAAAATTAGGGTTCTAACACCCCTCTTCTCCTCTCCTCTTCTCCTCTCCCCCTTTGAGATCAAGGACAAAGAATAGAGAAACATTTCAAATTTAGGAATTGGGGGCACCTTGTAACTCTTTCAGAATAACTTCCCAAGAAAGCTTTCCATCATCTCAGACACGTTTTTCCCTAAAAAGTGTTTTATGCAAAGATTCTATTTCCACCAAGAATTCTTCTCCTTCTTCCAAAGCAGATGGAGTAATGTTCATTTTCTCAAGTTTTTCAACCTCCATTAGAGCATTTGATATAGTAACATGTTTGGAAATGACCAATTTCTAAGTTGGTCATACCACCTCATAGGCTCTTCCTTCTACCTTTGCAAGATGAAAAACTTATTTTGAAGATCTACAATAGAAATCCACCTAACATAGTTTCTATCACCGACAATATTATAATCTCTGGAGACATCAGGAAGTTGAGACTCAATTGAGTCCATTAGATCCTTGATACTTTGAGTGGCTTCTGACCATTTCATGAGTAAACAAATAGTAGTTAGGCTTCTTCATCACATTCTCTTACCTCTTTCAAAGTTTTCAAAGCTTTTTCATGTGCAATATTACAATTATCTTGTAGAAGCAATCATCTTTTCTCTATAAAATTCAACTCTATTTCTCTTGTGGTCTGCATCTTAAGATTGGATGTGTCTTCTTTAATAGAATCAACCAAAAGCCTCAAATTTTCAATCAAGGCTAAATATTTGTATGGAGTAACACAAAAGGCTATTTCTTATAGAGCTTTGATAGATTCATTTATCAACTCATTGCCTCTTTGATATGACTCTGTAGCCTCTTGTGTGATAGAGCTCGGAAAAGTGTCACTTAGCTTAATTTTGTCACTAGGTGTGATCTTTGTCAAAATTGACATAACCTGGGTGAGATGGAAGCTTGACTAGCTAAGGTGGAAGCACATGTTGGATTATATCTTGTCTTTAAAGGCCTTTAATATTAATTCTAGATGAATCTTTGGATTTCTTTGATGGTTTAGGGCCTTTGGGAATTTCACCTTTAGTTGGAATGACTTCCTTATCTTCCTCTTTCTTCTTTTCTTGTTCCTCTTCTTTTCCTTCTTCTTTTTCATCACTGGATGGCTTTCTATTTTATTCCTTCCTTCTATCCTCATCATCCCTATCTTTATCATTTTCTTTGTCTTTACTTCATTTGCATCTTTTTTTTCCTCTTCTCTGTTCCCGATGGATTCTTGATGTTATTTGTTTTTATCATATTGATCCTTATGATGATCATCATACCTCTTACTAGTAGTTTCTTTTGTGTCCATCTGAGGGGTAGGGGTCTCTAAAGCTTCAAGTGTCTCATCAACAGTCTCCAAGACTAGTTTATCCATAACTTCTGCAATAGTAGCATGTTTTTGAGTCTAAGTAGTATGAGATGAAGAATTGGTTCTTGTCCCATGGTTCCTTGCTAATTTCCTAATCACATCATGAGTTTTTTTCCTTACTTTTTCAACATAGTCTTTGTCCTTAGTCATTAACATGTTGACTCTCTACTTGACTCTGAACAATCTAGAACATTCTTTCAACAAATTTGTAGCTTCTATCTTTGACTAAGTTGAACTAATAGATTTTATGACTTCACTTCTCATCTTGTTTTCAACATTTAAAGCTTTCTTCCTTCTAAGTACTAGCTCTTTCCACACATTTTCAGTAACTTTTGACTGTATGGTGTCCTTGTTTATGTTATAGATAACTATGTACTAAGCAGACACATTTATGACAGTTTCTTTTCCTTCATCGTCAACTTCATTATATAACTAAACAATTGACATAAGATCATTATCAATCATATTGTTCACTAATGTTTTGAGAACCAAGGGTGGATGATTTCTTATTGGAGGAGAACTAGGAATGTTCTCCACAAGGTTAGATGAGCCTTCTTTATTCTTCTTTGCATGTACATGAATTCGATAGGCATCCTCCTCTATCTCTATCCCCTCATTTGTGGAGATCTCCATACTGATTTAGACTAATTCATTGGAGGTACTACATCTTTTGTTTCTTTTCAACTAACACTCCTCTTTTAGACCAAGTGAAATTTCTTCCTTAACTTCATGACTCAAATTTATTTTCCTATGAGATTTTTCTCACTCTTCTTCTTCCTCCTAAAGTAGTAGATGGTGCAGTAGTAGGTGTGTCCTTCTTAGATACCTTGGTTCTAGGACCAGTAGGAGCATTAACATCAATAGATGTAGGGACACTTTGTTCTTTTCTTTTCCCTTTCACAACATTAGTAGCACTAAATGCAACAGAGTTGGAAATAGGTGTTGGTGTAGCACCAAAATATACTCTTCCTAATTTTCTAGGTCCAAAGGTTTGTTTAGCTGATTTGTCTTTCCTTTCATCAAGGACCTCCTTCAATTGTACTATATCTTGCTTAGTGTATGCTATGTCTTGGAAGAAAGCTACAATTTTCTTTCTTCATTTAGGTGTTACAACTTCCAAATGAATTTCAACAAATTTATCCTCATATGTACCTAATCTAGGTAGAGAGGAGTGCTTAGGACTAGCCAATAGGATCTCAATGTACCTTTCTTCCATTTTCTCTTCAATCTCATATCCCAGAGGTTCAATCCAATAAATTTTGGGTTCAACAGTCTCAATGATGCATTCATCGGTAGACACAAGAAATTTCATCTCTTTTTCATAATTTTTAACCAAACTCCTTGGAATCCTTTCTTTTTCATGCATTTTATTCTAAAAGAACAAAAATAATGTAGTTATGGAATTGTTTTGTACCCTAAAATATCCTAGTCTATGTAGATAATCACCAATCTGATCAGCAACCAATGTGGTGTTATCCCATATTATGTTCTTTCTTCTAGGTAACTCCCTTAGAAAATAGAATAATAAACAAATAACAAGAGTGACAAATTTAAAGACATGTCTCTTCACCTTTTTCATACTCCTATTTTCCATAAGTTGCAACCTCAATAGCTCACAAAGATAAAAATCATTTCCATGCACCATCATTTCATAAGTTGTGTGAATTGGCATGGTCAATATAGAGTTTTCTCTATTTGTGAAGTATAATTTTTGTCCAATCATAATAGTATCATACTTGATGGCAATATTTGTGATAGACTTCATGGTTAGGGCTCTTTCATCAAAATTGGCACTAGTTAACCTTGTGACCTAATCATTTTTCACCACTTTTAGAACTAGAATGGCACCAGTTTCATAAAGACCAGTAATATCATTAATTCCCTCCTTATTCTAATGATCAGTAACACATGTTCCTCCCTCCATTTTCAAAGAGTACAAATTCTTCCTCAAATACAACTAATTCACCAAGGACTTGCCCTGATAAATATCTCCCAATCTTTTCAATAAAGAAGATACAGTCTTCTCTTCATGAATATTTAGAAGGACTGAATCTACCAAATAGAGTCTTATAAACCCTTTTTATTTTTGATCTATGATGTCTCAATCTTCTTGCTTCATGCTTGTAGGTTTTGTTTCAGACATAACAACTCAAATATCATTGTCAACCAATAGATCTTCCATTTTGAGTGTCCACAACTCAAAATTGTTGCCATTAAATTTATCGATATCAATTCTTCTAGACGTACTTGTCATTGTTATCTCAATCTATAATTTAAATTACAAGACTTCTACAAGACTCCCACTAAATAGAAATTGACACAAAAAACCCAACCTACCCACAAGGATAACGCAACTGGCTAGGCTCTGATACCACTTGTTAGGAAAAATTCGATTGTAGAACAAAATTTCCTAATGTCAAAGACTAAGAGGAGAATGAAGATATACCTTTATTATTTACAATTACAATTCATTAAGACGCACATGAAAGAAATAACAAAATAGAGAAACAAACTCAAACACAATTGACACTAGATTTACGTGGGAAAACCCTTATGGGAGAAAAACCCACCACACCAAAGAAGAGCTCTTGTATTACAAAAAAATAATTACATACAAGTTACAGACTCTTCTTTTCAGATGTCAATTTACAGCAGCAACATTTCCCTAATCAACCTTATACAAAATATAACTATTGCAATGCTTTTGAAAACTGCATACAATGCAATTCACTAATAGATCATTTGACCAACGAACCAACTAGGACCTCGACCGAACTATTCATTCATGCTCAAGTGGTTTGTTCATTTCTCATAAGAGAATGGTCACAATAGTTCAACTTCCAATCGGTTTGCATTATGCTACTCTCACTGGTTCAAAAAAAACCACGTAGGACAGACACTTGGTCAAAAGACTTCAACTGTATCATCCATCAGTGAGACAAAAAACTATGTCTCACTGATGCTAGACTATCCATAGAAAATCACACATGGCACTGGCTTCTACTGGTCTATCACTCAGACTTGGTGAAGTCTCCCCGATTTTAGGACCATTGAAAAGACCAACACTATTAGCAACAAATTGGAAAGTCATACCGATGGTTCAAGTCTCCCCGATGTTGCAAAGAACACCAAGACCATGCATATCATCAAGAGCCACACCAATCATTCATCAGGAGCAGATCCATCAACAAGAATAATACTATCGACAAGAGGTTAGGAAGTCACATCGACAACTCAAGTCTCCCTAATGATCTTCATGGCCCATACATCTACCATTGGAACAACTTAGAAATCTCACTCCGACTGCTCTAGTCTCACCGATGGTTCTTATCAACAAGAAATTCATAGGGTCAAGGCAATATCGCCCAAAATTTTGTTGGAATGAGTTTGGAATCTCACTCCAACAGTTCAGGTCACCCTGATGACTTACATCGGCAAGATAGTTCCTAGGTTACAACGATCTGATCCCTCAAAGAATTTAGAAAATAACTACTTGTCGGAAAGACATTCCAAGGGTCTCACCAATACTTCTCTTTCAGGAGTTCCATGTTAGCAAGCATTGAGGCAATTTTTCCAAAAATCTCCCACTTGACGAAGATCTTACTGACACCTCCAGAGCACAACAAAACTACTGAGATTCATGGGCACCAAGGCCCATCAAAATGGTACACCACCTATACTTGTCTGTGCTAAGAGGTTTCATCAATGCATCTGCAACATTTTCTAGAGTATCCACCTTTCCTAAAGATACCTATCCATCCTCCACCATATCTCATACAAAGTGATACTACACATCAATATGTTTCATCCTGGCATGGAAGGTAGGATTTTTTGGCAGGAAAATAGCACTTTGATTGTCATAGTAAATTGTAATCTTCCCTGCATCAAACCCAGTGTTAGAACACAAACGTTTTAACCAGATTGCTTCTTTATAGGCGTAAGTTGCTGCCATGTTCTTAGCTTCCATAGTGTGCAAAGCGACTATAGCTTGTCGCTTGCTCATCCAGCTAATTGCACCACAATTCAACATGAAAGTATATCCACTGGTGGACCTTCTACTATCAATGTCCCCTACGCAATTAGAATCCACATATCCATGAATGGTGAGAGTCCTCTATGATCCAACCAAATTATCATGGTGACACAAAGTATATTTTGAAGTGCCCCTTAGATATCTAAACACTCTTTTCATAGCATCCCAATGTGTCCTTCCTGATTCTCCATAAATCGACAAAGAACTCCCACTGCTTGAGAAATGTTTGGCCTTATACAAACCACTACATACAATAAACTACCAATTGCACTAGCATAAGGTACTCTGTCCATGTCGTCCATCTCAATAGGAGATTTTGGACAATCTTCAACAGATAGCTTCATCCCCTCCAAAACTGGAACAACTAGCTGCTTATAATCATTCATACCAAATCTCTCTAGAATAGTATTAATATACTTACTCTATCTAAGCCAAAGATTTTTTCCCTTTCTGTCCCTTGTTATTTCCATCCCTAGAATATACTTGGCTGCACCAAGATCTTTCATTTTGAACTTTGTAGACAACTAAGATTTTAGATCAGAAATCATTTACTCACTATTGCATATGAACAACATATCATGAACGTAAAGGGAAATATTAAGAACATGATCATTTTTAGTCTTGTAGTACACACAATGATCTGACTTTGATCTTAAAAATCCCAAAGACAAAACATAAGTGTCAAATTTTTGGTACCACATTCTAAGAGATTTTTTTAATCCATATAGAGATTTTTTCAGCTTGCAAACCATATTTTCTTTACCTTTTGTCACAAAGCACTTAGGTTGGGACATATAGATTTCTTCTTCAAGATCACCATGAAGAAATTTTGTCTTCACATCAATCTGTTCAATTTCTAAGTCATATGTTGATGTAAGTGACAAAAGGAAATTTGATAGATGTCATCTTAGCTACAGGATAAATAATTTCTCCATAATCAATTCCCTCTACTTGGCAATAACCCTTCGCAACCAATCTCGATTTATAATTTTCAACACAGCCATCAAGACCAATTTTCTTTTTAAACACCCATTTGCAGCCCACAGGCTTTCTACCTTCAAGAAATGGGACCAGATCCCAAGAATCATTTTTCTCTAATGATGTAATTTCTTCATTCATGGCTTCCAACCAAGAATCTGAATCAGACATTTCAACTGCCTCTTTTATAGTCCTAGGTTCATTAGTATTAGTAATCAAAGTGTAGGCACAACAAGAATCTATCATAGAGAATCCATACCTATCTGGTTGTTTCTTTTTAAGTGTAGACCTTCTCACAGGTTGAAGCTAAGGTTTTGGTTCTTCTTCTTGATCAAAACTCTCAGACCTGCTCGAACTCTCCTCAGTTTTAGGTACACTTTCAATGTGTTGTTCCTCTTTTTCTAGAGTTAGAGGTATCTCAACAACATCATTATCCTTTTTATCTTCTTCTATCCCTGATTGTAGATCCACTGAAGAAGGTTTTGGTTCCTAAAAGATTACACTTTTTCTGCACAATACCTTCTTAGTCATAGGGTTCCAGAGCTTGTATCCTTTCACACCAAGACCATACCCAATGAAGATACATTTTTCCTCTTTTTTATGCAATTTAAATCTCTTTACATCTGAAACATAAACATATGCTTCACATCCAAAGATACAAATATGTCTCAGAGTGGGCTTCTTACCAAACCAAACTTCCATAAGCGTTTTATCAACAAGTGTTGATGAAGGAGATTGATTTAACAAGTAACATGTTGTAGCCACAACCTGAGCCTAGAAATTTTACTCCAAACTAGGATTTCTCAACATACTTCTTGCCTTCTTCATCAACATCTTGTTCAACCTTTCAACAAATCCATTTTTCTGCGGAGTGTAAGGCGGTGTTTTATGCCTTTTAATCCCATGGTCTTTGCAATACCTTTCAAAGTCATCAAAACAAAACTCACCACCATTGTTAGTCCTTAAACATTTTATTTTTCTTCCAGTTTGATTTTTCCACAAGGTTTTTAAATTCCTTAAAACGACTAAGTACTTTTGATTTACCTTTTAAAAAGTAAACAAATTCCCTTCTCGAATAATCATCAATGATAGAAACATAATACTTAGACTTCAATAATGAAGGAACATCCACTAGACCACACACATCAGAATGAATATAAGCCAAAACACTAGAAGATTTATGAGGACTAGAATAAAATGAAACATGGTGATGTTTTCCATATATATAGTGCTCACAAAATTCAAATTCTAGGTTGCAATCATGAAGCCCCTCAACTAGGTTTTTATTTTTCAAGGCTTTCAAACCTTTTTCACCAATGTGACCAAGACTTTGATGCCAGAGCATAGTCTTTTCTGCTGGAAGTTTAACTTCTAAATAATTTTCCCCAGTAGGAACATTTTCATTCTTCTCTTTACAAACAACCTTTTGTGGCTTTGCAGAGACAATATTGCATTGAACAACTAGTGCATCAAGCTTATACAAAGTCCCAATTCGGGCACCCCTAGCCAGCACCATCGAGCCTCTAGTCATTTTATAGCCATTACTTGAGAATAAGACTTGCACTCCAACATAGTTCAACTTGCTTACAGAAAGTAAATTTTGAGCTATACCTGGTATATGCATTGCACCATCAATTCCCTTAATTCTACCCTGAAGAAACTGAATTCTGACTCTTCCATGGCCAAATATCTCTAGAGATTAATCACTTTCCAAATACAATTTTCCACCATCGTATTCTTCATAATTTGTAAACCAGTCTCTATGAGATGTCATGTGGAAAGATGCTCTGGAATCAATAAGCTAGACATCATCTAATGCGTGAGTTGCCAAGGCTGCAATAAAGGCATTTGCATCGCTCTAAGAAGAATCATTGTCAGAATTCTTCTACTTCTTCTTTTTCTCCTCTTTGCAATCCCTTCAGACATGACCAGGCTGCCCATAATTCCAACACTTCACCTTGGAATTCTTGCTAGGAAACTTCTATCTCCCTTTTGATTTCAATTTAGACTTCTTATCCTTCTTCTTGCCTTTTTCTTTTGATCTACCCCGAACAGCCAGAGCCTCCTATGCCATCTCAAAAAAATTCATTCTCATCTCCTCTAATAAAAAAGAAGCAACCACATCTTTCATCCTGAAAGTGGTTTTCATTCTCCCAATCTCCATCACCAATTGATCCCATGAATCCAGAAAAGAACACAACAAGATCATACAACGATCTTCTTCATCAATCTTCACACCTACAAATGTTAACTAAGAAATCAACATGTTAAAGGTATTCAAATGACCAGAAATAGATGTTCCTCCCTCCATTTTCAAAGAGTACAACTTCTTCCTCAAAAAAAAATTATTCACCAAGGACTTGCCCTGATAAATATCTCCTAGTATTTTCCATAAAGAAGATGTAGTCTACTCTTCATGAATATTTAGAAGGACTGAATCTACCAAATAGATTCTTATCAACCCTTTTGATTTCAATCTGTGAGGTCCCAATCTTCTTGCTTCATGCCTGTAGGTTTTGTTCCAGACACAACAACCCAAATATCATGGTCAACCAATAGATCTTTCATTTTCAATTTCCACAACTCAAAATTGCTGCCATTGAATTTCTCAATATCAATTCTTCTAGACATACTTTTCATTGTCATCTCAATCCATAATTTAAATTATCAAAATTCTACAAGACTCCCACTGAATAGAAATTGACACAAAAATCCCAACTTTCCCACAAGGATAACACAATTGGCTAGGCTCTGATACCACTTGTTAGGAAAAATTCAATTGTGGAACAAAATTTCCTAATGCCAAAGAATAAGAAGAGATTGAAGATACGCCTTTATTACTTACAATTACAATTCATTAAGATGCACATGAAAGAAATAATAGAATTGAGAAATAGAATCAAACAAAATTGACACTAGATTTACGTGGGAAAACCCTTATGGGAGAAAAACCCACCACACCAAAGAAGAGCTCTTGTATTACAGCAAAATAATTACATACACGCTACATACTCTTCTTTTCATATGTCAATTTACAACAACAACATTTCCTTGATCAATCTTGTACAAAATATCACTATTACAATGCTTTCAAAAACTGCATACAATGAAATTCACTAACAGATCATTCGACCAACCAACCAGCCATACCATTGATCGAACTATTCATTCATGCTCAAGCAGTCCATTTTTTTCCCACAAGAGAATGGTCACAATAGTTCAATTGCCAATCAATTTTCATTTTACTACTCTCAATGGTTCAAAACAAACCACGTAGGATAAACACTTATTCAAAAGACTTCAACTATATCATTCATTGGCAAGACAACAAAATGTGTCTCATTAATGCCAGACTGTCCATAGACCATTGCACATGGCACCAGCTTCTACTGGTCTATCACTCAAACTTGGTGAAGTCTCACCGATCTCAAGACCATCAACAAGACCAACACTATCGACAATAAACTGGAAAGTCATATTGATGGTTCAAGTCTCCCCGATGTCCCAAAGAACACCAAGACCACACATATCGTAAAGATTCACACCGATCATTCATCAAGAGTAGATCCATCGACAAGAGTAATACTATTAGCAAGAGATCAAGAAGTCACATTGACAACTGAACTCTCCTCGACACATCCATAAGAAAGAGTCTCCCCAATGATCTTCATCACCTAGACAACTTCCATCAGAACAAGTTAGAAATCTAAATCTGACTGCTCTGGTCACACCCATGGTTCTTATCGATAAGACATTCATGGGGTCACACCAATATCACCCAGACTTCTGTTGTTAGAATGAGTTTGGAATCTCACTTCGATATTTCATGTCACCCTGATGACTTTTGTCGACAATATTAGTCCTAGGTCATAGTGATATGATCCCTCCAAGACTTTAGAAAATAGCTGCTTGTCAGTAAGACATTCCAAGGGTCTCACCGATACTGCTCTTTCAGGAGTTCCATGTCAGTAAGCATTGAGGAAATTTTTCCAACAATCTCCCACTTGACGAAGATCTTACTGACACCTCTATCTAGCACAAGAAAACTACTAAGATTCATGGGCACCAAGGCCCATCGAACTGGTACACCACCTGTACTTGTCTATTCTCACTAGTTTCATCAATGCATTTGCAACATTTTCTAGAGTATCCACCTTTTCTAAAGAGACCTTTCCATCCTCCACCATATCTCATACAAAGTGATACTACACATCAATATGTTTCATCCTGGCATGGAAAGTAGGATTTTTTACCAAAAAAATAGCACTTTGACTATCACAGTAAATTATAATCTTCCCTGCATCAAACCCACTACTAGAACACAAATTTTTCAACCGTATTGCTTCTTTATAGGCACAAGTTTCTTCCATGTACTCATCTTTTGTAATGGACAAATCTACTACAACTTATCGCTTATTCATCCAAATAATTTCACTACCATTCAACATGAAAGTATATCCACTACTAGACCCTCTACTATCAATGTCCCTTGCTCAGTTAGAATCCGCATATCCATGAATGCTGAGATTCCTCTGTCATCCAACTAAATTGTCATGGTAACACAGAGTATATTCCAAAGTGCCCCTTAGATATCTACACACTCTTTTCACAGCATCCCAATGTGTCTTTCATGGATTTTCCACAAATCGACTAAGAACTCCAACTACTTGGGCAATGTTTAGCCTTGTACAAATCATTCCATACATTAAACTTCCAATTACACTAGCATAAGGTAATTTGGCCATGTCCTTCATCTCAGTAGAAGATTTTGGACAATCTTCAATAGATAGCTTTGTCCCCTGCAAAACTGGAACAACTAGTTGCTTGTAATCATTCATGCAAAATCTCTCCAGAATAGTATTAATATACTTACTCTAACTAAGCCAAAGCTTTCTACCCTTTCTATCCCTAGTTATTTCCATCCCCAAAATATACTTGGCTGCACCAAGATCTTTCATTTCAAACTTTCCAAACAATTGAGGTTTTAGATCAAAAACCATTAACTTACTATTCCCTATGAACAACATATCATCAAGGTAAAGGGAAATAATAAGAACACAATCAATTTCAGTCTTGTAGTACACACAATGATCTGATTTTGATCTTACAAATCCCAAAGACAAAATATAAGTGTCAAATTTCTGGTACCACATTCTAGGTGATTATTTTAATCCATATAGATATTTTTCAACTTGTAAACCATATTTTCTTTACCTTTCTCACAAAGTGATCAAGCTGGGACATATAGATTTCTTCTTCAAGATCACCATGAAGAAATTTTGTCTTCACATCCATCTATTCAATCCTAAGTTATACTCTACTACAAGTGACAAAAGAAATCTGATAGACGTCAGCTTAGCTACAGGAGAATTGTTTTCTCCATAATCAATTCCCTCTACCTAGGAATAACCCTTCACAACCAATCTCACTTTATAATTTTCGACACAACCATCCTAACCAATTTTCTTATTAAACACCCATTTGCAGCCCATAGGCTTTCTACCTTCAAGCAATGGGACCAAATCCCAAGTATCATTTTTTTTAATGATGCCATTTCTTCATTCATGGCTTCCAACTAGGAATTTGAATTAGAAATTTCAACTGCCTCTTTTACAATTCTAGGTTCATCAGTATTAGTAATCAAAGTGTAGGTACAACTAAAATCTATCATAGAGAATCCATACCTATCTGGTTGTTTCTTTTCACATGTAGACCTTCTCGCAGGCTAAGGTTGAGGTTGTGGTTCTTCTTGTTTCTCAGAACTCCCAACGTTGCTCAAACTCTCCTTAGTTTCAAGTACACTTTCAATGTGTTTCTCTATTTTTTGAGTTAGATGTATCTCAACAACATCATTATCCTTTTTATCTTCTTCCATCCCTAACTGTAGATCCACTAAAGAAGGTTTCAGTTCCTAGAAGATTACACTTCTATTGTACAATACATTCTTAGTCACAAGGTTCCAAAGCTTGTATGCTTTCACACCAAGACCATACCCAATGAAGATACATTTTTCAGCTTTGTTATCAAATTTAGATCTCTTTACATCCGACACATAAACATATGCTTCATAGCCAAAGACACGAATATGTCTCAGAGAGGGCTTCTTACCAAACCAAACTTGAATAAGTGTTTTATCAACAAGTTCTGACAAAGGAGATCGATTTAACAAGTAACATGCCATATCCACAACCTCATCTAAGAACTTCTGCTCCAGACCAGCATTTCTCATAATACTTCTTGCCTTCTCCATCGACATCCTATTCAACCTTTCAACAATTCCATTTTGTTGTGGAGTGTAAGGTGTTGTTTTATGCCTTTTAATCCCATGGTCTTTTCAATACCTTTCAAACTCATTAGAAAAAAAATCACCACCATTTTCAGTGCTTAAACATTTTATTTTTCTTCCAGTCTAATTTTCCACAAGGTTTTTAAATAACTTAAAATGATTGAACACTTCTGATTTACCTTTTTAAAAGTACATAAATTCCCTTCTCAAATAATCATGAATGAAAGAAACATAATACTTAGACTTCAATAACAAAGGAACATCCACTGGACCACACACATCAAAATGGATATAATCCAAAAAACCAGAAGATTTATGAGGACTAGAATAAAATATAACACAGTGATGTTTTCCATATATATAGTGTTCACAAAATTTAAATTCCAAGTTGCAATCATCAAGCCCCTCAACAAGGTTTTTATTTTTCAAGGCTTTGAAACCTTTTTCACTAATGTGACCGAGCCTTTGATGCTAGAGCTCATAGTATTTTCTACTGGAAGTTTAGCTTCTAAATAATTTTCCGTAGTAGGAACATTTTCATTCTTCTCTTTACGAACAACCTTTTGTGGCTTTGTAGAGACACTATTGCATTGAACAACCAGTGTGTCAAGCTTGTACATAGTACCAATTTGGGAACCCCTAGCTAGCACCATCGAGCCTCTAGTCATTTTACAACCATTGCTTGAGAATGAGACTTGCAGTCCAACATCGTTCAACTTGCTTACACAAAGTAAATTTATAGCCAAACTTGGTATATGTGTTACACCATTGATTCCCTTAATTCTACGGTTAGGAAACTAAATTCTGACTCTTCCATGGACAACTATCTCTAGAGATGAATCACTTGCCAAATACACCTTTCTAGCATCATATTCTTCATACTTTGTAAACCAATCTCTATGAGATGTCATGTGGAAAGATGCTCCAGAGTCAATCAGCCAGGCATCATCTGATGCCTAAGTTGCCTAGGCTGCAATGAAGCCATCTGCATCGATCTAAGAAGAATCATTGTCAAAAGAATTCTTCTTCTTCTTTTCTCCTCTTTACAATCCCTTCAAACATGACCAGTCTGCCCACAATTCTATCACTTCACCTTGGAATTCTTGCCAGGAGACTTTGATCTCCCTTTTGATTTTGATTTGGACTTCTTGTCCTTCTTCTTGCCTTTTTCTTTTGATATATCTCGAATAGCCAGAGCCTCCTTCACCATCTCAGAAGACTCCCTTCTCATCTCTTCTGATAAAAAATAAGCAACCACATCTTCCATCTTGAAAGTGGTTGTCATGCTGCCAATCGCCATCACCAAGTGATCCCATGAATCTGGCAAAGAACACAACAAGAGCATACAACGATCTTCTTCATCAATCTTCACACCTAAAAATTTTAACTGAGTAATCAATATGTTAAAGGTATTCAAATGATTAGCAATAGATTTTCCTCCCTCCATTTTCAAAGAGTACAACTCCTTCCTCAAAAAAAACCTATTCACCAAAGACTTGGACTGATAAATATCTCCAAGTCTTTTCCATAAAGAAGATGTAGTCTTCTCTTCATGAATATTTAGAAGGACTGAATCTTCCAAAAAAATTCTTATCAACCCTTTTGATTTTTGATTTGTGAGGTCCCAATCTTCTTGCTTCATGCTTACTGGATTCATTCTAGACACAGCAACCCAAATATACCGGTCAACCAATAGATCTTCCATTTTCAGTTTCCACAACTCAAAATTGTTTCCATTGAATTTCTTAATATCAATTCATAAAGACGTACTTTTCATTGTCATCTCAATCTATAATTTAAATTAACAAAATTTTACAAGACTCCCATTGAATGGAAATTGAGACAAAAAACCCAACCTACCCACAAGGATAGCACAACTAGCTAGGCTCTGATACAACTTGTTAGGAAAATTTTGATTATGAAACAAATTTTTCTAATATCAAAGAATAAGAGGAGAATGAAGATATGCCTTTATTATTTACAATTACAATTCATTATGATACACATGAAATAAATAATAGAATACAGAAACAAACTCAAAACACAATTAACACTAGATTTATGTGGGAAAACCCTTATGGGAGAAAAACCCACCACACCAAAGAAGAGCTCTGGTATTACAGCAAAAGAATTACATACAAGTTATAGACACTTCTTTTCAGATGTCAATTTACAATAGGAACATTTCCTTGATCAACCTTGTGCAAAATATCACTGTTACAATGCTTTCAAAAAATCCATACAATGAAATTCACTAGCAGATCATTTGACAAACCAACCAACTAGGCCCTCGACTAAATTGTTCATTAATGCTCAAATGGTCTATTCATTTCCCACAAGAGAATGGTCACCACAGTTCAACTGCTAGTCGGTTTTCATTCTACTACTCTCATTTGTTCAAAACAAACCACATAGGACAAGCACTTGGTCAAAAGACTTCAACTGTATTGCTCATGGGCAAGACAAAATACTGTGTCTGACTGATGCCAGACTGTCGACAAACCATCGCACATGGCACCAAATTCTACTGGTCTATGAATCAAACTTGGTGTAGTCTCCTTGATATCAGGACCATCGACAAGACCAATGCTATCAACAACAAACTGGAAATTCATACTGATGGTTCAAGTCTCCTCGATGTCCCAAAGAACACCAAGACCATGCATATTGGCAAGATTCACACCAATCATTCATCGGGAGCAGATCCATCGAAAAGAGATCAGGAAGTCACATCGAGAGCTCAAGTCTCCCTGACACGTCCATCGACAAGAGTCTCCCGATGATCTTCATTGCCCAAACATCTCCCATTAGAATGAGTTGGAAATCTCACTCTAATTGCTCTGGTCATACTGATAGTTCTTATTGACAAGAAATTCATGGGGTCACATCGATATCACCCAGACTTCTACTCTCGAAATGAGTTTGGAATCTCACTCTGACAGTTCATGTCACCTCGATGACTTTCATTGGCAAGACAAGTCCTAGGTCATAGTGATCTGATCCCTCCAAGACTTTAAAACACAACTACTTTTCAGAAATACATTCCAAGGGTCTCACCGATATTGCTCTTTCAGGAGTTCCACGTTAGTAAACATTGAGGAACTTTTTCCAAAAATATTTCCCAAATGATCTTGAATGAGCTTAACAAAGAGTTCCTTCAATTTTGAAAAACACAGAATTCAGACAACAGAGAATACCTTTTTTCTTGTTGAGAACTAGGGTTTCAATGCATGGTGCTCTGAATCACTTTATTTCTTACTTTAGCTTGCATTGCTTTTCCCAAATTGCACAATTCTTCTTTTCTTTATCATAGTCTCTTGCTTTATTATTTGTGGATTTTTACCTTATTTTTCATTTATTACTTTTTGACTTTAAATATATCAACCACTTTGTAAAATACACTATAAACCAATAAGAGCTCTCCAATTCTTTTGATTTTCTTGATTTCTATTGGAATTTCCTTCAAAGCCATCAAAATAGAGATTCATATTACTTGTCCTTGTGTCATCACAAAATACCTCATATATCAGGGGCTTGTTAGGTTTTCTGTGACTGCTCCCCCTAAAGCCATTACTAGATTTAGTTCTTAGAAGAGATATCTACACCAGATGTGGATACAAGATCATTTGATATATCCTTACTCTCAGGTTCTTCCTTCTTTCTCCAATTTTTTTCCATTTCTTTCTTTACTTCTTTGGGATCTACCTTGTTCACAGGCTTGTTCTTTTGTTCTGGATTGAGTTTCTTCCCAACTTTGTTCCTACAAAATTTTGAGATATGTCATGGTTTGTTGCAAGAGTGGCACACAACATATAATTGATCAAGAGAGTTTGTATTCATCCTTGACCTGCACTGATTAGCCTTGTGTCCAAATATGTTGCATGTGTAGTAGTAGCCTTGAAAAACCTAAATTCTTCTACTGATATTAAACATATTCATCATCATCTCACTTCTACATTCAATAGCTTTATGTCTAAACTTGTTGAAAAGAAAGAATTTTCCAAAAAAGAATCCAACATTCTAACTTATTCTATTCAGGTTCATCCTACTTCTACATTCTATTTCTTTGTGTTTGAATTTTTTGCATGAGAAACAAAAACCATTAAAAGATGGGTAGCTTTGAGAATTAGGTTGTTCGATGGGAATCTTTCTTGTATTGGTCCTTCGGTCCTTTCTTTGATAAGAATTCCTTCGAAGTTTACTTTGATTGTCCACTTTGTTGAGATTTGGTTTAGTCTTTGATCTTTTTCCTTCTTCAAGTCCTATACCATTTTTGTCTTTAGTAGGTTTCTAAGATGTAATCAACTCATCAAGCATTGTATGACTTGGTTGGAACCTTTCTTAATGTGCTTTCAATTTTTCTAGGTTGTCTCTAAAGGTTACCACTTCTAGTTCAAACTTTCTACAATCATTAATTTTATTGTGGATCTCAACTTTTTGATATTCCTCAATTCACTTCTTTTCTTTTGTTTTCACTTTTAGTCTAGTAATAACCTCATTAGCCTTCTTCAACTAATCACTAACATCTCTATTCCTATCCTTGAATTTTTTGATCTACTCTCTTAGCTTCCTAATACAATCATTTGCTTCCTTCATATTTCCTTTCAGAGTTTCCTTTTCATCCTTGCTTTTGTTTAATTACCCAAGGACAACATTGATCTCCTCAGATATAGATTTTTCTTTCAGAGGAATAGATTGATATTTTCCAGCCATGCATTCAATTTTCGGGACCTTCCTCAAGATATAAGACTTTTTCAAAGGAACCAAACTCCTATACCAATTGTTCAATATGTCGAATACTAAGAGGGGGGTGAATCTGTATTTTGCTAGCCAAATTAATTATTAACCATCCAATTATCAATCCACATCTAAATGCAATAGTGAAACAAAACATAAAAGACATCATAATAGATTGACATAAGGATTTTTACGTGGAAAACCCAAGATTGGAAAAACCACGGTGAGGATTAGCTCACGATATATTATAACCGGTTAAAAGATATTACAAGGCTCATTGTTAGGACTCACTATCCTTGAAAAGGATCATAGCCTAAATACAAAAATTGGCTTATTGCTAAAATTCAAAATATGTGGCTCACTACCAAAATGAACTGAAGAAGTGTACCTACAAAGTGTTGAAAGGAGTTCCAGTTATGCTATGGTAATATCAAAATTCTGCTTTGGATGTCGGTATATGAACACTATCAATAAATTCACACTATTACACTTATCACATTACTTGATTATCATCTCTTCTCACTTTCATCGCTTTGACCATCATAAATATATACACAAGCATAACTACCTTTATCAATTAGCTTGGCCTAATTGAGGGAATACTCAAAATACAAAAGTCTTGTCAGCTTAATATAAAATTCCTTTTGACATAGAATAAAATGTGTTAACCAAGCATTAGGTTAGTTTGGACCTAAAGAGGAACACACAAAACATAAAACTTGTTGAAAAAAAAAAAAATGAAATTTTTGTCATTAGGATAGTTCAATCGGATCATAAAAATAGGCTAAAAACTTTTTTATACCGGTAACTATCATTCTTGATCAAAAAATCAAAGACTCATTGAATTCCCTTTTACTGCGAAGATTTCTAGATCTAAATACCAGATCAGTATGGATGTACTAATTACATAGTCAATTACCAACCAATGTTAGCATCAATGATAAAAAATATAGAGAGAACCTTCTTCATTCTTCCAGCATGAGAAAGGTCAAATGGAGAGGAGAAAAAAGGGGGAGAGTAGTAGAGAAGAGAACATAAGAGGATAGTAAAAGAAAGCCCAATCAAAAGGAAAAGGATAGCATAGAGGAACATGTGGTAGATAAAATAGGAAGGAAGAGCAATAAAAGAGGAACCTCTAATATACTAAATTCTTTTGTAAATGTATATAAAATTATTGTAAAGGATGTATTTCTAAATTGAATTTAATAAAACATTGCTTGTTCAAAGGATGTTTTTACTCTCTTACTATGTTCCTAATTTGTGAATGTTGATTTGGTGAGATTACTACTCAGAGTGCACTATTTTCTATGTGTGGGAGTTTTGAGTATTTTATGGGTTTAGAATTAGGCTATATCGCCTATAGCATAAGCTTTTGTTACCCACAACAATATTTTTGGTTTAGTCACCAACATAGTATTTGTCCTTGTAGATTATTTTATGCCCCTTGGGCCCAAATTTGACTTGTAGCAATTATCTTAATCCTTGGTAGAGGTTGTGTGATTTTCTTACAAAAAAAAATAAAAATCCTCTTCTCCACTTGCTACCTCTCATTTAATTAAGATTTTAAGTTCCAATGAGGATGTGGGTGCCATCAACATTATATCAGAGGGAAACTAATAATTAACATATGTTATCATTGATGTCAAAGCTTCTCACTTATGTCGAAGGAGTAAAGGAGTGATGTCAGTAGAACAATGAGAATTGAATGTAACCATCTCTATCATGATAATGCCATAATAGATAATTTGAGAAAAAAAAAGATTACATTTAGTATTCTTGAAATGTCATTCTCGTATGTGTTCCAATTGGTGGAAATAGTTTGGACGTTTTTGTATCTAAAGTATTATGTGGCTTGCTACTCATGCACCATAATATACTGTAATAGTGTTTTTCTATGCATTCTACTGTAAATGAATATTATGCCCTACAATTCATACCCAAAGTAAAGCTACTCATTTTGTATCATATTTCAAAGTTTTAGAGGTGGGGAAATAATAGACAATACGTTTGATATAAAAGAGTGTCATATGTGTTGATTGGCTATCCATGAATAGAGTCTAAGTGCTTACACCAGATAAAGGAAGTGTGAACCAAATCAAACAAGTATGTGAAGATGAAATAGGTCCAGGTTAAAATCTCTAAAGGAAATGCACAACATCATGTATTATTAACAACAAAAAAATTGATATAGAACTGACTTATTACAGGTTTCATGTCAATTTGAATTTAGATCCACTATAACTGACTTGGATAATTTTAGATGGTGTTAAGGTATTCTTGGCTAACATGAAATGGTGTAAATGTTTTGGGATGTATATAATGAATAATCATCATAGTTTATATGTAAATTAGTTTGAATTATTTAGGTAAGGTAATATGAGTTGCATCTCAATCGTTGTGTGCAATTATCAAAAGATCATATGGTGAGTGGGAGAGTTTCTAAAGGAATATTAGGTCAAGTGAAAGTTGTGTAATATGTATTGAAGATTTATATATCATATCTTTGTAATTCAATAGGACTAGTGTCTTACTTATTGAGTTTGTACTCACATATTTATATTGGGGATTGTTATCTCCAGGAGGTTGGTTCCTACAAATATAATTGGGGATTGCTGTCTCTAGTAGGTCTGTTCCTACTGTGGCAATGAAAAAATAATCCCTTTACTTTTCCTTGCTCGTTTGGGCTAAACTAAGCTTAATGTTGCATTGATTTAGTGTTGTAATGTGTTTGACACATTCACATTAGGTTATGGGACCTTGTGAACTAAATAGAATTAATCATTCCTTATCTAGGGTGTTGTAAAGTGTTGTAACACACTTTCATGCTTTTCTAAGGTTGTCAAAAATAATTGGGATTCTTTTTTCTTTAATTGACCTTATTTTGCATCCACAAGCCTCATTTAATGCATCTTTTTTAGGATGATCCCAACACAAATCAACAACAATCATAATTTAAGTTTTCTTAGGTTGTGTGGCCTAGATCTTGTGGTCTAGGACTCATATGCAAGGTTGGGTGTATGGGTCCCACCTAGGGTTTTGGGTCCCGACATAGATTTCACACATTTCTAAGAATTTTTGAAAATGGTCCCATAATTTATGCCTAATGGGAGACATATGCCACCTTGTAAGTATGAGTCCTGTGTGGTCCAAAATCAAAATTAATTCAAATTCTTGGCAGGATTTAATTCTCCTAGATTTGATGTTGGCTTGTAGTGTTGTAATTTCAAGAATTTTGGCATAAACAAGTATAAATGCAAGTTCCTTTCATTCATGTTTACCCCAAGCATTCAATTATTCATGCATATAGAATATTTTAGTTCACAAGAGCATTCAAGGGAAGATTATCAAGTGTTTTAGAGCATTATTCAAGCATCTAGCATCATGCCAAAATCATCATTCATCATGTTTTTTTTTTAGCTAACAATTGTGATGTAGGTATTTTATCAACCTAACATTCAATTCAAGATCCATCCTATTCAAGCAAGATTCAAGATCTACATCCATTGGAGCCACTTCATACATATTTGCAACACTTTATTGCTAGGTTTTTGGTGACAAAATCATATTTTTTTCATTCATCATTCTTCATTTCTATTTAATTTAATTTGAAGTTTTGCTTACCAAAATAGGGTTTGACCAAGGCAAAACCCTTTCCACCAATAAAACACACATTTTTCCCTCTCTCTAGTATGTGATTTGCAAGTTTAGGTTGAAGAAAAATTGAAGAGAAAGCTTGGAGAAAGTTGTCAAAGTGTTCAAAAGCTGTTAAAGTTGTCACCTTACATTGAAGATCATTAGAAGACTTCTACAGACTACAAATCAGGGTTTCAGATTTGAAAATAAATTAGAAAGTATAAAGTAGACATTGAAGACCAGATTTAGACTTTGAAGTTCTAGAAAACCCTAACTGGACTAATATGCTAGTTCTAGAGTATGAGTTCTAGTATAGGCCATTATCTAGGTTTTTGTAGTTTCAGACACCCATTGTAAGATTTCAGCTTCTACATAGAAACCCTAATCTAGAACTAAATCATCCAGAATAGAATATGAGTCCCAATAGGACTTAAAATTAGTATTTTCAACATTTCAGGTCTTCATCCAATCATCTTCATATTTCTAGGTGCACACATATCTTCTTACAACTTTTTGTTTTGGTTTACATGGATTTTTAGGTCATTTATTGAAAGATTGCATTGCACTAGGTTTAACTATTAAGTTTTTCATTTCATTTATCTTTCCAAGTCCAAGCTTGGTAGCGAACCCCTCAATAGTTTACAATTAGACCCTAGAATAACCCTATTACAAGATCTCTTTCCCCTTTGCATACTTTAGAATGAGATCTTTAGGGTTTCCTTTCAATGAAATAATGGTGAAGTGGGTTTTCTCTATGTCCTAAACCATATGAAATAAAATCCATTTTTCGTTGTTTCATTTTGGTGAACGTGACATTTAGAACATCATAATTCTGATTTAGAGCACATCATCATCCTGGATCTAGCTTTCATTAACATTGCATTAGGGTTTGTATTAGTTAATTGGCATTCTAGGGTTTCTAAATCTTGCATTAGTGAAAGTACATATAGTTTGCATTTTTGCATCTTAAATCATTAAAAATCATATAAATCTACATTTGCACTTAGTTACAGGTTATACAACATAAAAAGCATAAAGATTACTTGAAATTTTCTGATTTTTAAAAAAAAATCCTCACTGTAACTCATACACCCCTTTGGGAAATTTAGTCCCAGTACTAATTTTAAAATGCATTTTCTAGAATTTAAAACTCTATTTTTGTGCTCCTATTTTCTATGGACAACATTTTGTTTCAGTTTATAGACTTTTTGTTATAGTCATTTCATTTTACTTAGCTTAAATTGCATTTGTATTCATCTTACATTTAGTATCCCTTGCATGGGTATTTGGTGTCATATTGATAATACTATAGTGAGATGAAGTTCGAGACTCATGTCATCTTACGATAGCACAATCATCATGGATCTTGGTTAGTCTAGCTCTTTCACTCCTAGTATTAACACTAGTACACTATGTATGGACCATAACCTTAACAACTCTTTGCCTTCAAGTCGTGTAATACATGTTGAGACAATGGTTGCTAGTGTTCCACAAGAAAACATAATCCAAATTCATGAAGACTTAGAAAACCTACAACATCAAGTATAAAATGACAACATTTCAACTACTACCATACCTACCATAGATAGCATTCACTGAATACTTGAAAGTGAAGATGCACTTGACCTTGTAAGAAACATAGTTCAAATCTTTGGAAAACACTTCCCCTCAAAAACTAGTTTCCCTCTACCTACCAACAATGTCACAAGCCAAGGAGGAATTCAAATTCCTCCTCCCACAACAATTGCCTATATTCCTACCTATACCAACCCTCAAGTTACAACAAAAATGCAACCAACTAGTAATGTGATTCCTTCCTTGGGTACTTCTACTAGCATCCCTAGTACCTTTGTGGCATCGCACGTCATATCTCCTACCACCTTACCACCTTACCACCTATAAAAATTCTATTCACTTGTCCCTCAAACATCTACACCCCTTCATCTTTCTCATCTCCATCTCATAATACAAGCAACAACCCTCTCATAAACCAACTTTTTCAAACCATTGCATCCCTTCAAAATAATTTTTCTACCATCAATCAAAATGAAAATGGCCCACCTACATATTATGTCAAAAGGAGTCCATTTTCCTTGGAGATACTGTGAACAACGATGCCACAAGGTGTAGAGGTTCCTAGACTCAATAAATATGGGGGCAAGGGAGATCCTTCTAACCATGTTGTCGCCTATACCACCTTATGTAGTGAAATTTTCCTTGATGGTAAACTCTTGGCTAATATTTTCACTAGGTCCTTGAAAGATATTTTCTTGGAATGGTTCTCTTCATTATCAAACAACTCAATTCATTAATTCAATGAACTTGTTGAGGAATTTATAAACAATTTCCAAGTGCATATGAATCCTAAGATGACATTAGCCAATTTGATGAGATGTAAGAAAAAAGAAGAAGAAAATATTACTGACTTTATGTTGTGTTATCAATTGCTCTATTCCCAAATTGATTTCAAGGTCCCTGACCCTCACCTTAAAAGGATGTTCATAGATAATTTGCATAGTAAGATACAAGTAGGCTTACCATGATGAAATTCTTGTCCTTCATGCACTTGTGTACTAGTCTTTATGATTATCAAAATTTGGTTAGTAGTTGAGATAAAAAAATCCACTTCAAGCCATACTGAGAAGTTTGAGGACCCACAAACCAAAAAAAATCTCAACCTTTTAGAAAATAGAATAAAGGCTTTCTCCAATTCAATCCCCTTCAACAAACAACTCAAAATGTCAATAACTAGGTAGTTTTTGATAAAGTAGCGATACCCTTTAGCTATGGCGACCCGAAAATTGAATTCACTCCCCTTACTCGATACCCTTCATAACACAATGACATAACTCTTAGAATAGAATATTATTACCTTGCCTCCCATTAAAACTCCCAATCCTAGTAAAACATTACCCACAAACTACATACCACATTCTTATTGTAATTATCACCCAAAAAATGGACACGATATGAAACATTGCAAGCATGTTAAACATCTCATGCAAGACCTCGTTGATTTCAGTTGGCTTTCCATTGGAGGTGTTAGTGATCAAGGAAATAAGGCTATTGCCCCTCCTAACAAAAACTTGTAAATTTTTACCAACCCTATGCCTAATCATAACATTTAATTTGTCAAAGCTAGTGAAACTACAAAGAATGATGTGATGAATGTTGATACAGATGATGATGACAATGATATTGGTCAACATGATCCTATAGATAATGATCCTATGGATGATATATGGTAGGAGTGATATACGCCATTTCTCGTAAGGGCCAAACTAAAAAATTTCTTGAGATTATTTTCTCCTCAGATGATATACTTAAAAATGCACCTGATGGTCCTCTTTACATAGTTGGTTGAAGTATATGAGTGTGTGATGCAAAAATTAGAAGGATAGTGGTGTGAATTCAGTTAGAGTAAAGGTTTTAACTTAATTGTGTTAATTAACTTACCTTTATTCCTCTCTTAAGATTTCACTTTAGCTTGCATAATGTGGCATTTAATAATTATATTAATTATTAAATGTCTTCCTATTAGGGTTACTTTTAGGTTTTGCATGATCTCCTTTCTTAAGGATTGATCCATTGTATATTTTATATTCTATTTGTTCTGATAATATAATCTCTCAATATTTCAGAGCTTCAAACCTTTGTTTTCTTTTTCATCCATTCTCTTCCCTATGACAGGTATCCATTTGCATGCAAGTGTTCTTGGATTCTGAAGTTGGTTTTAACAACTTCTACATGGTATCAAAGCGGACCTACTACAACATGTTCTTGTTTGAGGAATTTGGAACTACGAGGGTTGGATCAGGATTTTACTATTTTACAGGTGTATTTTTTTGTGGATCTAGGGGTTGCCTAATTTTTTGGGCATTTTGTGGACAAAACGAACCTTTCCATTGAGTTTGAAGTGTTTGAAAACCCCTGTTTTCATATAAAATTTGTCTATTTTGGCCTCTCTCAGCCAGAAAGGCAAAAAACATTTTGCCCCAAGGCCATACGGCCTTAGGGCACAGTCTTTGAGAAAAATTTTTTCAAAAAAAATAAAAAAAAAAAATTTTAAATTGATTTTTTAATGTTTTTTTTTAAAATTCAGTGCTTCCAATAGAGTTGGAAGCTGCCGTCGCCCTGCAACCAAGCGGCCACTAGCAGAGGCGGCGACCGCTAGCACTTGTCATAGGGCTGCCACCTCGGTCGGTCGGCTGCCCAATTGCTGCCGGTGCTCAGTCTCCACCGACCGGCTGCTAGAGCTCCACCACCATACCACTCGCATGCGACCACCATGTCATCACTGCGCCACCAATCACGAAGCCCCTTCAAATTTCTTTTTAACCCATTTTCACTCAAACAAGCATATCTTGGGCGTTGTTTCTCCATTTTCCAAAAAAAAAATAGGCATTGGAAAGATGGATCCGAGCCCATCGTGATGCTGCAAAACATTTTTCAAAATTTGCAGTTTGGTTGCCTTTTTTCGCAGTCAAAGTCAGATCATCTTTTTGCACTCTAGGGGGCATAACTTGGCCAATTTTGCTCCATTTTAAAAAAATGAATAGGCGTCACAAAGCTGTGAATGTGCTCCATTTAGATCTACTATTATTTTTTCTTGAAAAATTACTAGGTACACAATATTAAGTCTGAAGCCTTTTTTTCCTTTTCACTACAAAATCACTACTGGGGTTTGGTTTCTTGCATTGTGGGGGGAGTTTTTTTCTTGCTTTCTATTATTTACTTCAGAAAACCAAAAAATATTCATATCAAACATTCATTATAACTCTCCAAACATGGTTGAAAATACTTCTACTATTGAATTTCTCACACCGCATAACTACCATACATGGAAGGCATTCATGACATGTCTTCTCAGATCAAAGAAGTTGTGGTCCTATTTAGATATGGTTCAGCCAATTTTAACCAGGCCATTTGAGGTTATGCAACATAGAAATAAGATGGATGAGGCTATGGGTTTGATTTAATTACATGTTTCAGATAGCTTGTTGTTTCATCTTGATGCATGTAATAGTCCTCTTGAAATGTGTACAAAGTTCAATGATTTATTTGGTACCATCAATCAGCTCCGTGCACTACAAATTGAGGCAGAGTTGAATTCACTTGTACCTGATTTTTTCCCCTCTGTTGAGGACTTTATGATGAAAGTCAAACAACAAAGATCTCTTCTATATGGTTGTGGTAAGGTTAAGATTGATACAGAGTGTATTTACCTAATTTTGTCAAAGCTTCATGGGAAGTTTTAGATATTCTCATCTACCTTCTATTCCACTATGGATGCCTTGGGCAATCAATTTACCATGCCTACTTTTGAGGTGTCTTGTGATTGACACAAGAGCAGGCTAGGATATCACAATTGGATGCTCTCACAGGATCACCACACCAAGCATTAGTAGCACAATCATCTCAGGGGAAGCAGAGCATAAATGAAAACCACAAACCAAAGAGCATTGGAAGGATTCTATTTCACAGAACATTTCTAATTCACCTTCTCCTAAGGGGGAATCATCAAAGAAAGATAGACCTAAGTGTGATTATTTTACTAAGCCAGGACATGATGATTCCAAGTGTTATGAGAAGAAGATAGATGAATATGCAAAACAGGTTTTAGATTTGACAACTCTTCTTAAGAAGAACCATATTCATCACTCTTCTTCATCTACATTATGTGGGTCTTCTTCTTCACCATCATTCTAGATAGATGGACATGCCCCACATAAGGGTCATGCATTATGTGCAACCACAAGTTCACATTCATCTAGATGGCTACTGGATTCAGGTGCTTCACACCATATGGCATCTTCTTAGGACATGTTCTCATCTTTTGAGGCTACATCCTCACCACACATATTGATGGGTAATAACACTAATATGAGTGTATGTGGGAATGGTTCTATCAAAATTGATGATGGTACATTCAATGATGTACTTTATGTACCATCCTTGTCCAATAACCTTCTCTCCATCTATTAGATTTCTCACAATGGGATAGGGAAGACAGTTGAATTCACACCTGATTCAATGCACCTGAGAGACATTCAAACTGGAAACATTGTTGCAACAGGGACAGTTGATCATGCTTCCCGATTGTATGAATTCACACACTTTGGTTCACCATCTCCCTCTCTTTCTAGAAAAGAGCATCTAGTATCTAAGGATAATTTCGGTCACTTGAACTTATTTATTCTTCCATATATTCATGAGAATAGTGTTGATACTTCTATACCTCTTCCTCCTATTGAGATCAAATCTGATCAACAGGATTCCTCTTCAATTGTGACTGACATGGTTGCTCCACTCATCGAGCCATCAAGTGCAGTTGTTCAAGACATATCAGAGGATATTCCTTTCCTCACCGATGATAGATTCAACACACTTGTTATCTCTTCTTCATTGGAGATTCCATTTCAAGATCATCTTGAGTTGTTTGATTCACCATTTTGTTATTCGGATACTCATGTTGCAGTTCAATTCTTTAGTGAAGATCATCCAGGACTCCCATTTTCACCTCACATCAAGGATCTCCTCTTCCTTGACCATTGGATCTATTTCTTCCTCCGAGAGGAAACATTGGTCTGATCATTGGCACAGGGGTTATTTCATTCTGGGGGGGCTTTGGAGTCTCCACTCTCTCTCATGGGGGGTATCTGATTGTATATATGCATATGTTCTTGAGAGAGTCTCTTGAGACATTCCATTTTTACTTTCTTTTTGCATCTCTTTTTGGAGTAGATTTTTTCCCATGAGGTTCTCTCTGTTTCTCCACTTTACCGAGATTTAGTTGTATTCAAGTACCTGATTAGGCCTAGTTGTCGGGACCCTTGTTTTCTTTCTTGCACTTATTTGTAGCTGCACTCTTGCTCATCTTAATAGGGGGTGTTAGAGTAAAGGTTTTAACTTAATTATGTTAATTAAGTTACTTTTATTCCTCTCTTAAGATTTCACTTTAGCTTGCATAATGTGACATTTAATAATTATATTAATTATTAAATTTCTTCCTATTAGGGTTACTTTTAGTTTTTGCATGATCTCCTTTCTTAAGGTTGATCCATTGTATATTTTATATTCTATTTGTTCTGATAATATAATCTCTCAATATTTTAGAGCTTCAAACCCTTGTTTTCTTTTTTCGTCCATTCTCTTCCCTGTGACAGGTATCCATTTGCATGCAAGTGTTCTTGGATTCTCAAGTTGGTTTTGACGACTTCTAAAAATTCATCTGTGCATGGATTTGTGTTGTGAAGTGTAGGGAAGAGCAGAGTAGAGTAGAGTGAAGAACAAAATCAAATTGAGGATCCAAAATCTAATCCATGAGCCTAACCAAAACTATAACTTGGCATAAGTAGATGCTACTACTTTAGTTGAACCCTTCAGATGGTTTTCATTTGAAATTTTGTAAGGAATTGAGACTTTATATTGAGTAGTGAGCTCTAGGCAATGTGCCTGAATGTAAGTGCATTCCCTTTTGTAAACCTTATATTTGAGTACTCAAATTGTGGATTTACCTCTACTGTGGTTTTTCCCCTAATAGGGTTTCCGCATAAAATTCCTTGTGTTATGGTGTTGTGGATGAATTCTTGTGTGTTTGCATCTTTCTTTTGGTCTAATGTTGAAATGGTTTAAGTATCAGATTAATAAAGTTTCAATCTGCAGAACACTAGTTCGCCCCCCCTCCTGTTAGTGTTCCCTTGAGTCCAACAGTTGGTATCAGAGAATTTGGTTCCTTTGAAGAAGTTTAGTAGCTTGAGGTGGATCTTGGAATGTAATGGTCTCTGGTAGTCTTCAACAATAGCTTGTGGTTGCACATGATAAGCTTGATCAATCTAAAGCTGAAGTCCAGGAGTTGAAAGAAAATCTTAGGGATGCTAAGAAATTCATTCAGACATTGAAGGATCAGATTGTTAAATCTAGGGAAAAGAGGAAAGATCTATGTGATCAAATTAAGGAAAAAACATGGACGATGCTCACCCGAATCAAACCTTGAAGGAAATAACTGAAGAATGTGAAAAGCTTTCCAGAAACAATTCTACCCTAAAACATGAGATGGAATCTATGGTGATGAAGCTAACTAAGGAAATTGAAGAAAGGAAGAAGAATGAGGAGAGTCTTGCCCAGTCCTTAAAAGAAAGATCTGATGAATGTGGAAGAGTAAATGGAGAATTCATTCAAATGGAGAGTTAATTGCAACAATCTAAAAATAATGAATAAGAACTTGAAAAATAGCTTATTATTCTCAGGGATGAACTTGCTATTGCAAATGAATACAAGGAGAAGTTTAAGATTAGCTCTGTTAAGCTTGATGATCTAAATCAAGGACAAAAGAATGCTAAAGACAATCAAGGTCTTTGATATGAGAAAGGAGAAAGTTATGGATCTAGATAAATGAATTTCAAGCAAGGAAATCAGATGAGCAAAGATGGAAGGTATCTTATAAGACAACCTAATGCTCAAAATTTTAATGTATACTATTTTTCTTGCAATAAATTAGGTCATATGGCTACTTAGTGTAGAATTAAAATGAAATCAAGTAATCAATCATTCTCTGGTCAATCTTTCAATTGCAAAAAGTTTGGTCATAAATCAATTGAATGCAGAAATGTGTGAAACTACTCTATCAATAGAAGGAATGTTGAATGTTATACCTATGGAAGAATTGGGCATATTGCTAATCAATGAAGATCAAGATTAAATCAATGGAATGATTTTTCTGGATAAGGAACTATTGTGTGTTACAATTGCAACAGATACAATCAGATTTCAAGATTCTATAGAAACAAAAATGTGGGTAAAAGAGGTCTGGTATACAAAGACATAAATACATAGGAAAATGATAAAGAAAAATGAAAAATGATTGTGGATGAAATAAGATATTAGATGAAGAAGACATGGGTAAGGAAGAATGAATATGATGTTGGAAATGGCTCTACATCGAAACCTGCTTCTAGTAATTTCTCTGGAAATTGATTTCAGGCCATTAGCCCAGGGGAGTTTTTTCAAAGAAAATCCTTTTTCCCCTCTTCATAAGATGGTACCGGATCATGAGAAGTTCGTAAAAAGGTGTATTAATGATCTACACAGGCTTTGGAAAACACTCACAAGGAAACTTAAAGAAATGATAGGTTCGTAGAAGAATTTTTCTCTCCTTGTCTGAGAAAATAGAGTATCTAGATAACATAAAGAAAATGCATTTATTACAAGTGTGTGAACTATAAAAGACATGTTGTAACTCTCATTAGTCACTTTGCATCGAAGAAGAGAAGGAGGAATGTGGTCTAAAGTAGAATTTCAAAGGAGGGAAGTAAATTCGATGATGAATCTCGAAATCAATCAGGTACTTCAGTTGTTTTGGAAATTGCATATAATTTGGTGTATAGTTGTATGAAAGGGAAAAATAGAACAAATTAAAGGGTCAATCAATTTAGATTAATACAACAGTGAAAATATTATAGCCATAAGAAATTTGTTGTCGGTCGATGAACTGAAATGGGTGAAAGAATCCAAACACAAGAATTTGGACATTTGGAATGAGTTTCCCTATTTAGAGAATATGGAATTCATTAAATTCATTTTGAGTAGATTGAATGATGACATTTTGATTCTAGAAAAACCCAACATCATTTGGAAAGAATTAATTGAAAATCTAACTGGATTATGCAAAGTTGGCGAGATACCAAGAAAGAAATCCATTTGGAATAAAGAAGTTGAAAACCTAACTAGAGTTATTGAGATCAAAGGGCACTGATAATCTTGATAATCAAAAACTCTATGACAAGGTACATTGTGTATAGCATATCATATAAAATACTTTTTAGGAACAAAGAAGGAGCAACCTTGGCTGGTGTAGTCTACATCTCACACAAAATGATAATGGAAGGTTAGGACTTCGACCTGTGCAGTCTGTTAAAGAATCAATTGATGGAAAATGTGCAATTAACAAAGGAGACAGGTTACCCTTTCAGGTTTGGTACTCTATTCATATGTATGGCAATGTATTTTCTGAATTGTTTACCAAAGAATAACAATGTGGTGTGGAAAGTAAATGAACCAGTGTGCAAACAAATATACACTCACTCTAAGAATTTGGCCAACTATGATCAAGAATTTGAAAGTTTCTTTAAGATTTTGCTAGAAAAATGTGGCTCAGTCAAGGTATTTCTCTTCTGGTGGAATGGAGAGAAAGAAGAAAAGAGAAAAGGAAGTTGTTTTTTGTACTCCTTCGGAATGCAAGATTCTGAAAATTGAAGGAAAATGAAAGGAACATGAAATTGTGGACATACCAAATGAGGAATCCAATGATGAAACTGATGAAATACAGGGAAAAGAGTAGGATTTAGTTGGATTAGGACAAGAAAAGGAAATAACAGAAGTAAGTGAAAAAGAAGATGACTTGACAAAAGAGAAGATACAACAACTTATTCACAAGGAAGGTGGAATGTACAAAATTGCCCAGTTATGGTCTATTAGACCCTCATATGATCAGGATATGATCTTAAGTGTTTTGAGTGCTCATATTGTACATAGTCAAATCAAACTAGAGAACTTGCAAAATATTTTATCTGAAGAAATGATTGAATGCATTAACGAAACCTTGGACTGTGAGTTTCAAAGCAAAGAAGAAGGATAAGTAATCTCTCATTTGAAGGGATAGTTCAAGCTATCTCTCACCAAGTTGAAAAAGAGGATGAATGAGCTGAGGTAATGCATAAGTGTAGTAAATAACATCTACAACTATTACATCCATTGGCCTCATACAATTGGGAAATACAAAGACAAGTTGGTGAAAATTGAAATAAAATTGAATGGGATTGGAAAAAGCTTTGATATGTTTCAGGATCAGGATGGTAAAATCAAGAAGAGAATTCAAGAACTACAGTTTCAGCACACAAAAGTTTAGTTCACTAAAAACACACTTGTGGAAACTTTTTGGAAAGTGAAGGACCTAATTGAATGTAGACTGGAACAAATGGTTGAGATACTGAGGAAAAGTGAAAAGTTAGAAGATGTGATCACAATTTTGGAATCTCTCACTGAGATTGTCAACACAACATCTAAAATTAATAGTATGATCCTAATCATTGGAATTTTTATAGATGCATGGAAGAAATTCCGTCTAGAGATGGAGAATCATAATATAATTTTCTAAGTTGCAGTTATTCATTTTCAAACATTTGAAGTTTTGGTTATATTTGAAAAAGGGGGAGAGAAAGCAGCACATGTTTTGTCAATTGTTGGCTTAGCATTTTCATTGATGTCAAAGGGGGAGATAAAGCAGTGCAAAATTCCTCATCAATCTAAGAGGGAGCTATGTTTTGGAATTTTGAAGTTAGGCAGCATATTCATATTTTGACACTTAGTCATTTTTCACTAAGTATTACCATCAATTCCAAGGGGGAGATTGTTGCTATATGGCTTCTAATGTTTTCATTGATTGCAACCTAAAGTCATTCATTTGGTCCACAGTTCATTACTTGCTCATACTGACAGACATAATGAAGAACATGGCATCCGATTAAACCTAAGTTTGTTTATCAATATGCATTTTTTTTCTTATCAGTTTGTGTTTCTCATCTTAGGGAAGATAGTTGGGTATTTGGAATACATTTTTATAGAATTTTGTGGCTATGCATTCACTAGTGTATGATCTAGGAGATGCAGTGCACTAATTTTTTGATTATCTATGCTACAAGGTCGACCTGGTGAAATTGGTTAAATTTTTTGTGTTTGAATATGTTTATTTTGGTCCTCACTATGCTCTAACTGACTATGGGTGGTGCACATAAAGAATTAGTGGTGGATTTAGGCGACAATTGAAAATTATTTTATGTTTTATGTAAGCTAGCATATGAATAATCAAATCTTTGATTGCAGATATATATGAGATTGGTAGTATCATTTTGGAGAAGTGTATGTTTAGTATGCGAATTATGCGAGTGTGTGGTGCAAAATTCAGAAGGATAGTGGTCTGAATTCATCTATGAATGGATTTGTGTTGTGAATTGCATAGAAGAGCAGAGTGAAGAGTAGAATCATATAGAAGGTCCAAAATATGATCCATGAGCCTAACCGGAACTATAACTTGGCATAAGTAGATGCTACTACTTCAGTTCAACCCTTCATATGGTTTTAATATGAACTTTTCTACGACAGTAAACCTTTATATTGAGCAGTGAGCTCTAGGCAGTATGCCTAAATGCAAGTGCATTCCCTTTGTAAACCTTATATTTGAGTACTCAAATTGTGGATTAACCTCCACTGTGGTTTTCCCCTAACAGGTTTTCCACATAGAAAACATTGTGTTATGGTGTTGTGAATGACTTCTTGTGTGTTTTCATCTTTCTTTTGGTTTAATGTTGAAATGGTTTAAATATCAAATTAATAAAGTTCAGATTTGCAGAACACTTATTCACCAATCCCTCTCAGTGTTCCCTTGATTCCAATAATCTCATTCTCCATCATCCAATAGTTGGACCAATTTCATTTGAATCTAGGCTATCCATGGATGCACTCTATGAATGTAGTCCCTTTGATTTTACATAAATGCTTTAAGTTTCCCTTTGACAATGAAATTTTCACTATCCATTATAGTGGCTTTAACCCTTTGTCTTCTCGTGGAAACTTTCCTTAGATTTCTTTTGGCCCAAGCCTATAGAACCTATAAAACCTCAAGAAGACTTCTTTTTAAAATCCTACAAAAAAATCAAGGCAAAGAAAATAGTAGAATTATCCCTTCGAAACATGCCTTCACCCACCACTGATCCTACCATCCTTGACGAAACCATGATTGAACCTAAATAAATTCCAAATAGCCAAGACCAACATAAGATTGAACCTTTACCTACTTCCTACAAAATAAAAAGAGATAACGAAAAAATTCCCATCATGCCTCCTACAATAAAACAAGTTTACAAAGTCAAAGAGAAAATGGTCGAACAACCTCCCATGGTTCCTTTGATTCTTACCCTTGGGGAAGAAAAGAAATCTATGGTTGATCAACCCGCTTCTACAAATATATAACTCAGAAATAGAACTAAAAGAAATAGAGGTGATAGATAGCATAGGCATAGACATCATGCACTTTCTCTCTGGTTAAACAAACAAATAAAGAAAAAAATTAAAATCCAAACTTGATTGAAGCAATGCAAAATGAATATCCCTCACTGGAAAAAGATCCTATAGTGCAATTGCAACAAGAGTTGAACCCTTCTTTGGACATTATCCTTTGACCTCCTGTTGTGATTAATTTAGATGATGATGAGGAGATTACTAAAATTTATGAGGAGGTGCATAATGAATTGAATAAATTAATTTACTCTTCCATGAGCTTAAACAAAAATTCTCCTAGGAAGAGTGTCAAACTTGGTAATGACCCTAGCTCGACACTTACTATTATCCCTTTGACTAGTTGATTTCCTTTAGAATATAATGAATATGATTGGGATATAGAACACCTACTTTAGGTTGAATCGAATGTGTGTGTGTGTGATGTGAACCCCATGACATTATGTTTTATGTTCACTCTCTCTTTGTGATATTCCTCTATTTGTACCTACATTCTTCTCTATGTCATAAATATTTTATTTTTTCTTTGTCTTGTGTTTTCCTTTTGGGGATGATGCAAGGCTTCGAGAAATTCACATCTCTTCCATGTTTACCCAAAAGCTTTTCCTTTATCTTTTCTTTGTCTTATGTTTTCATTTTGGGGATGATGCAAGGTGTCGAGACATTCACGTCTCTTTTATGTTGACCCGAAAAGATTTTTCTTTTGTTTTCACTCTCTTTGTGTCATTCTTCTAGTTCTATGAGTATTTTGGGAATGATGACAGTTTTGAGCTCTCTAAAAACATTGTAGCAAGAACATACTGACCCCAAATCCATGGATTCCTCATTTGTTTGAAGTTTTATTTTGGGATAAATCCCTTTTCCCTTTTCCTTTGCATGACGTGGATTTATTTGGAAACATATGACTTGGCATAGGGCTTTCCAAGTTATCTCTCATGTCTTATTTATTTTTGGCATTTATCATTTGCTACATTAAATTAATTGTTCACAACATGGTGTTGAGAAATTTCTTTAAAGTGGGGGCATACATTGGCATTATTCTTTTTCTTTGTTCTTTTTTCAGGTTTCATGGTGTAGTCTTCTTATTTCATGTGATGTATTTTTCACTTTGTGGTGACATTGGGTGTGATGTCCCTCAAGAGTGTGATCTCTCTTAGAATATTATATTCCTCTTAGTGGCTTGATGCGACAAACTGTATCCCCTAAGTTTTGAATTCTTTATTATTTGATTGGTCCTCTCTTGGAGACATTCAACATTATTTTCCCTAAGTTAAAGACATTACATGAATTAAGCAAGACACCTTTAAATGTTCATTATTGTTACATTTTAATTTTTAGTTATATGGCCACCTTGCATAATACACTTTGCATGCCTATGGAGCCATCTTTTTTGTTCATGATTTCCAAGCACACAAAGCTTTGCTTGCCTCATGAAGTTCGAAGTTCATTGTTGTGTGGTGCCTTATTAAAGTTATCAAGAGGTAAAAATTTGGTCTGGTTTTGATGGGAAGCCCATCTGAGGCATGAATTTCCCATAGCCACTTGTGTGTGTGTGAGTGCATACTAGCCATGTGTATATATGTCTCACCTTCTTGGATTACTCACCCAACAGACAACCTAAAGTTTCATTTCCTTAGAGTGAGAATCCATTATTCAAAAAAACAACCTAGATCTAATCCACAACATGACGGGAAAATAGTCAAAGCTTGATCCACCCCTATTTTTCCTTTATTCTTCCTTCTATTTCTCTTTGGAAGTGTATTCTTGTTCCTTTTTATTGCTCTTTATATTATTTTCATGTGTGTCCTTTTGTGCTTATGTTGGTTTGTCATAGGATCTTGATCCTGGGGGCTTGATCACCCCTCTTGATCATTCTCATATGATCTTACCTACATTGGTGCACTTGGGCCCCTCTTGATGCATGTTTGTCTACTTTAGTGTGAGCTTGAAGCAAGTTCATCATCTCACTAAAGTGGGCATTGAATGTGGCAACAAAAATAGTATCGCTTTACTTTTTCTTGCTTTTTTGGGCCCTCCTTATTAAAATGAGCTTAATGTTGCCTTGATTTAGTGTTGTAATGTGTTTGAAACATTCAAATTAGCTCTTGGACCCTTGTGAACTAAAAAAAATTAATCGTACCTTATCTAGGATGTTGTAAAGTATAGTAACACACTTTCACACTTTTCTAAGGTTTTCATAAATAATTGGGCTTCTTTATGCTTTAGTTGACCTTATTTTGCATCCACAAGCCTCATTTAATGCATCTTTTCAATGATGATAATGACACAATCAACATCCAATCATAATTCAATTTTTTTTAGGTTGTGTGGCCCAAATTTGGTGGTTTGGGACTCATACACCATCTTGGGCATATGGGTTCCACTTAGGGTTTTGGGTCCCAATCTGGATTTTACACCTTTCTAAGCATTTTTGAAAATGGTCCCATAATTTATGCCTAATGGGACTCATATGCCACCTTGGGAATATGAGTCTCATGTGCCCCAAAATCAAAACTAATTCAAATTCTTGGTGGGATTTTTATTCTCCTAGATCTGATGTTGGCTTGTAGTGTTGTAATTTTGGGAATTTTGCAATAAACAAGTGTAAATAGAAGTTCCTTTCACTCATTTTCACCCCAAGCATTCAAGTATTCATGCATATAGAAAATTTTAGTTCACAAGAGTATTCAAGAGAATTCAAGGGCAGATTATCAAGTGTTTTAGAGCATTATTCAAGCATCAAGCATAATGTCAAATTCATCATTCATCATTTTTGTTTTTGAGCTAGCAATTATGATTTAGAGATTTTATAATTCAAGCTATCATTCAATTCAAGATACATCATATTCAAGCAAGATTCAAGATCTACATCCATTGGAGTCAATTCATACATGTTTCCAACAATTTATTGCTAAGGTTTGGTGAGTTACAATAGCATATTTTGTTCATTCATCACTCTCCATTCCTATTTCATTTCATTTCAAGGTTTGATTACCAAAATGAAATTTGACCAAGGAAAACCGCTTTCCACCAGCAAAACAAAAAATTTCCCTCTCTCTAGTGTGTGATTTATAGGTTTAAGTTGAAGACAGATTGAAGAGAAAGCTTGGAGAAAGTTGTCAAAGTGTTCAAAAGTTTTCAAAGTTGTCACCTTGCATTGGAGATCATTGGAAGACTTTTACAAACTAAAAATTAGGGTTTCAGATTTGGAAATCAATTGGGAAGTATATAGTAGACATTGAAGACCAGATTTAGACTTTGAAGTGCTAGAAAAACCTAACTAGACTAATATGCTAGCTCTAGCATGTGAGTCCTAGTATAGATCATTTTCTAGGTTTTTACAGTTTCAGACACCCATTTGCCAGATTTCAACTTCTACACAAAACCCTAATCTATCCAGACTAATGTATGAGTTGCATTAGGCCTTAAAATCAATATTTTCAGCATTTCAGGCCTTCATCCAGTCATCTTCAGATTTCTAGGTGCACACATTTCTTTGTGCAACTTCTATTTTGATTTACATGCATTTTAAGGTCATTTAGTGAAAGATTGCATTGCACTAGGTTTAAATATTAGCTTTTGTATTTCAATTATCTTTCAAAGCACTAGCTTTGTGGTGAATGCCTCATTTTTTTACAATCAAACCCTAGGAAATCCCTATTACAAGATCTATTTCCCTTTTGCATACCTTAGATTAAGATCTTTAGGGTTTCCCTTCAATTAAATAATGGTGAACTGGGTTTTCTCTATGTCCTAAACCATACAAAATCAGATCCATTTTCCATTGTTTCACCTAATTAAAGATTGCAAGTTATTCATTATTTTTTTGAGGCTTGATTTGGACAATGGCTCTAAGTAGCTCTTCTCACTATGGTTTTTGTCATTTTAGATTTTGAAATATATCTTGTGTTCACTGTGTGAAGGGGTGTATCTATTTTTATTGATTAATGCTTGTTGATTTGATGGCTTAAGAATTTAGTAATGATGATTCATGTTGAATTAAATAGTTTTAAATAGATTTGGTATATTTATTTATCCATCCCTCTCATTATATTTTGTGCCCTTCAACTATAGCTCTAGGAAGAAAGATATTGACTTGAGATTAGGTTTGAAGGAAGCCCTATGAGTGTGACTATGGGTGCATCCCTATAGAAAGTGATATTGTAGTAATAAATACTATAGTAAGAAGAAAAAGGAATGAAAGGACATTTAGAGGAGCAGGATGGCAACAAGGAGAAGGATGGAAGAGATTTCAGCTGAAGAAGCAATAGGAAGGGTAAATGAGGTACAAGCGGCTCTAAGTTGTCTACAAGAAAGAAAGGATATAATAGAAGGTGGAATGAGAAGAGGCAAAACACATGAAGATACTGATAGTGAATAAAGAGTAGATATGGATATATAAGAAGGTGAAAATGCTTATAGAAATATGGATGGAAGATAAGGAAGGATTATAAGATTTGTTTCTAATATTGAGAAAGGAATAAGGGTGGAGTTACCAATATTTTCAAGAAGTTTAGAACTAGATGAAATAATTTATTGGATAAAAGTGATGGAGGAATAATTTGAGTATGATGAAGTGGAGGACCCTAAAAGAGTGAAGCTTTCTATAAACAAATTGAAAGGTCATGCAACACTTTGGTGGAAAGAGGTGCAAGTTGATAGAAGAGTAAATGATAGAGATAAGATCACTTGGGGGGATTAGATAGTAAGAAAGATGAAGGTGCACTTTCTATTTAGTGATTATCAACTTGAAATTATCAAAATACTGCAGAATTAAATATAAAGAGAGCTAAGTGTGAAGTCTATACACAGGATTTTTAAAAAAAATCTATAAGATCTAGCCATAATGATTGAGACCATGGAAAGGTGGCTATATATGTTAATGAATTAATGATGGAGATTGAAGATGAGATAAGTATGGTAAGGTTGTGAACTTCGGAAGAACCATATTAGTATGCATTAAAGGGAAAAGAGAAATTGGAAAGAAAACAAGGAACAATAAAAGGAAGAGGTTTATTTGGAAATGGTGAAGGGCAACAACATAAAAACTAAAGCTATGGTAATGAGACTAGCCATTAAAAATTCAAAAGGAGAAAGATGAAACAAGATCAAGACCATACCTAATGAGTGTTAGAGGTGGAAAATGAGGTGATGAAGGAAAAGGCTTCCAAGGAACATGTTTTTCTTGTGGTCAGGTAGTCCATATATTTTATGAATTCCCATAATGAAGACTAAAAGGATCAAGAAGAATAGGGGTTACAAGTGCACACATACCAAAAGGGAATATAAATTATATAGGGTATATTAGTCAACTAGATGTACCTTTGAAAAGAGAAGCACTTATGATGAAGAGGATGTTGTTGAAACTGGTCAAAAGAGAAGATGAATCTTCCTAAGTAATTTTTTATTTAAGATGCTTTGCATTAGTTATGGTCCACCCCTTTTCTCTCCCAAATTTCATAATCTCATGTTACTTATTAATTGGATAAGTCTATGTCCTAGAGGTTTTTAGTATTCCTATGTTGTTATCACTCCACTTGAGTCCCTTAAATCTCACAAAAATGAGGTTCTCACTACCCACCTTGGCTATAAAAAATCTCATGTCTTCTCAAGAAGCACTTTTCTCAAATAGTGGTCTTAAAGTTGTCAAAAGAAAGAACCAAGAATGACCCTTTTATATGGCCTTTAAAATAGTGATGGGAATGGACAAGGTCCTGACAACCTTGTCGAGCCTTGATGATTTTCTCATAACCTTGATGGGCCTCAAAACTAAACCAAGAACTTCAAGTCTTCCAGTCGAAGGAGAATTAAAGAGGAACCTTTGAAATTTGAAGAGCATTTTTTGAGTGTTTACAATTTTTGTGGAGGATGGTGAATTTCTAAAAATATTGTTGGTTCCCGACACATAAATCATAACATCTAATCATCTAAAGGCTAGCAAAGTGAGATAGAAATAAATGGACAAATTCTTCACTCTTTTCCTAAAAATAAAATTTGAAAGTTGGCATCAATTAACAAGACTTAGTATAAGGAGCATATGGACCCACAAAATCAACCACATCAGCAATAGTCATGAATTTTTTTGGATGATAAAATTCATATCATGTTTTAAATTGTATTTTAATTTTTACTAATTCTTTTAAAAATCAATTTCAAGACTCTTTGACAGTTACATTTTGAAGGTTTTTAATATGTAATCAAAGGATAATAAAATGGTCCAAAATTTGATCCCTATTACACTATGATGTAAGGGAGACTCAATTGAAAGGAGGAACAATAAAATTTTCTAGTTCTTAGAGGAATTCATTTTCTATGTGCATGTGAAGTTGAATGTGATGCTTTGGTATTTATTTCTATGTCTTTGAGCTTGGGTAAATATCTAGATATTGCATTTCTCTATAAATTTTGTATGCATTTGTGTTGCATTCATTTTATTTTTAGGGTGTGGTGAAATTTAAATATGAAATTACTAAAATTTAAATATGAAAGGATAATAAAATGGTCCAAAATTTGATCCTTATTACACTATCATGTAAGAGAGACTCAATTGAAAGGAGGAAAAATAAAATTTTCTAGTTCTTAGAGGAATTCATTGTCTAGGAATTCATTGTCTATGTACATGAGAAGTTGAATGTGATGCTTTGGTATTTATTTCTATGTCTTTGAGCTTGGGTAAATATCTAGATATTGTATTTCTCTATAAATTTTGTATGCATTTGTGTTGCATTCTTTTTGTTTCTAGGGTGTGGTGAAATTTAAATATGAAATTACTAAAATTTAAATATGAAACTACCTATCTATCACTTTTGTTTCAATCTTTTTGTTGAAATGTTGGTGAAATTTATTCCTTTGAAAATCTTTCAATTTCATAGTTTTTGTATTGTGGAGAAATGTTTAAGATCCTTTCATATTTAATATTATGATTACATTCATGCCATGGATATGCATAAGTTTTAACTTTCCTTTCCTATTTTCTGGTTAAAATTATATCCCATCTTTAAATTATGATTTTTATTTTTTTTATCATATCAGGGATTTGCACCTCTAAAATTCTGAGGAAGATCGCTAACCCAATAGAGATCTCTCCAACTATTGGTTCATTTTTTTCTGCTCATAAAATCAACTTAAGGCCATTTTTCAAAGAAAACTACAATGAAAAATCTATTTACCAACAGATTTTTGGTGACTCTATTGGGGAACAAAGTGTTGGTGCTTTGTTTACCCAAAAATATGAAGGTGCCTCCTTGCAGATGGAGGTTGGGGACTCTATGATTTGGAACTTACACAAATAATTTCTTTGGTAAAATAATTCTAGATATGCATCATGGCATTAATTTCATCCCAACCATGGGGAACTCATTCTAGACCATTAGTTTTGCCTCAATAGTCAACTCTAATTGCAGGTTCAAGAAAACATTTTCCAAAATTTAATGGAAAAAACTCAGAAGACCTCAATAATCACATTGAAGCATTCACTATTTCATGTGGGATTCTAGGAGTTACAGAAGAAGATGTCTTTTTTTAATTGTTTGGAAAATCTCTCATTGAAATGAAAACATGTTGGTTTTAGAATTTTTAAGATGGGTGTATTACAAATTGGTGTATATTGAGAGACAAGTTTCTTGCAAGGTGTAAACTAGTAGTTGATGTGGGTGCTCTTTTATATCACCTTTTCAAAATTCAAAAAGGAGAAGATGAATGTATGATGGATTTTTAGATCAACTTAACCAATCCCTAAGATGAATTCCTCTTACCAATTAGCCCAATCAACAAAATCTATTGTCCATTTGGGTTGGAACACTACAACCCAAAATCCAATTCCACTTGAAGAAAACTAAGTTATGTGATGATTATGTGCATGATCATGATGGGCCAAAAAGTGGTGATATGTAAGTGATATGATGGCCCAGGTGGCTCATGACTTTTTTTTACCCAAAATTGATGAAATCAAAAGGGTTTTTAAAGGAGATTCTCAGATTTCCACTAATATAAATTATGCTTTACTTTGAATTTAATAAATAATTATTATTCATTTTCTATTTGAATTACGAATAAAGTCTTGATTGATAGGTTGATTGAAAAACATCTAGAGCTTTCAAATGGTATCAAATTTTTTGAATTTGAAACATGTGGCGTATTCTATGTTTCGCATACTATAGGATTTAAAAAAAAAAAAATGAATTTCATGAACTTTTGACAAAGTTAAGGTGGTCAGATATACGAGTTTTTATATTTTTTAAAAGTTGTAATAAAAAAATAATAATTAATTATTTACATGGAAAAAAATTACAAAAAAAATATGCATCTCATTGGGATATGAGTCCTCTACTTATATCTAAAATATTATAAAAAAAATATTATCAAATTTTATTGTGGTTAGGGTGGTCAAACATACAACTACTTATTTTTTCCCTAAAATTTAAGTACTACCGCATTAAAATTTCAAATTTTCACCAAATAGGATTTTTTTTATTTAAATAAACCTAGTAGTTTAGAAACTACATTCAGTTTGCTACAAATTCTATTCTTACATATTTTTGAAATAATATAGATAACTTATTTAAAATTTTACATCAAGTTGCCTAACTTTGATTTTCTAAATTTTCATTGCCACTTAAGGGCCTGGTTTTTCCATGATATAAAAATAGAGGATGGTTTTTTTTTTAGGATGGTGTATCCAATATTAGATTGGAAAAATTTCAAATAAAAATCTTGTGAATGATTATCATGAGCAATCAAGAAAGGTAAAATTTATGCCTTGTACAATCGAATGTTCTAACCTCACAATTTTGTGTCAAGAATATTTTTCAACAAATTATTCATGTGATTTAGAAATCATATCTTGTGTTAAAGGAAGAGTTGAAATATATAATATGCACCATGAGGTAAATCAAGATGATTATGATATTTCAAGTGATGAAGAAGATTATGTTTCTCATATATCATAAAAAAATCTATTGGCATCTCTTGTTCTAGTAGATGGGACTGGGAGACAATATCTTAGTGATATAGTTCACAATAAGGAAGATGGAAATGATGATGAATTTTTGTTACAACTCGAATCATAAGAATTTACATTTGAGGTTGTTGATAAAAAACTAAAAAAAATGTAGCAAAAATAATAATTGAAGAACAATCAGGATGGTTTGTAAATGAAGAGCACGTGCATAGATTAAGAAGATCTAATGAATTGTGCCTACCAATAAATTCTTATGAAGCCTTTAAGGTTAGAGATAATCCTCATTTTGAAATCTTTGATGATCCTAAATCAGATGATATAGGCTTTGAAATGAAAGAAAAAGGTGGGGTCCCAGATCCCAAACATAAAGAACCTAAGATGTAAGGGGCCTTTTCCAATATTTCATTAGAACACCAACCACAAAGCAAAGAGATTGACTTTCAACCTTAATGGTGAGTCAATCAGACTTGGTTTGGTGATTCTTTAGGGATTTAGGATGATTAGGCATGATCTAGAGATGATTTGAAATGATAAAACTAATTGACCTATATGACCTAATATGTAAATTGTAGATTCCTGAAGATAAATAGATTATAACCACACTTTGTAAGCAGATCTAGGAGATAATAGAGAGCATCTAGACCTATCACCAAAAGTTGGCTTTGACATGTGCAGAAGGACTGGTTCACCCCTAGGTGAATGGGTCTTTGATTATGCTTCCAAAAATACTTTTTATAGTCCTCTAGTGCTAGATCTATGATGTTTTCCACTTGAAAATTTATCAGAATGCCAGAAATGAATTTTATAATCTAGTTTCCATAGGTTGACAAGAATGATGAGATCAAATGTAACAATGCAAAATTTCTCTTCAAGATCTCTTTAATCCTTCTTCATTTGTAACATGCACATACACAAAGAGGGATGATTATTGTGCCATATAGAGGCTTGCCTTAGTCAAACCCCATGAATAGTGTTCCCACTTCCATAATGGTAATGTCACTGATAAAAACCTGAACAAAAGGGAGGGAAATGATGAATAAAAAAATCTCTACAACTCACCACCCTTCAATGTCTTCCTTGAACAACTAAAGAAATTCACATCACTTCAAGGGAATTGGATCTTTCTTTCTTTATTTTATTGAATGCATGAAGACCTACAACACCTGTTAGCCTTCACAAAATAATAACATGAACACACATAAAATTTGACATGATGTTAGGATCTTGATTACTTCTATAAATGGCTAACATGCTACTCTTGATTTTCTCTTAACAATAGTATTGTATCTTGAATGTTATATCATATTACTTAGATTTCTGAGAATTCAAATGGTAAAATAACTAGGTATTTATAGTTGTTTATCCAATTTCTTGAAAATTAGATTCAAAAGATGATACTTACAATTTGAATTTTAATCAGTAAAATACCACCAAAACCATATTTTAATTTGGTTCCTCGCTCATAAAGGGGACCCATTCACTCATGGGTGAATGGTTCCTAGCCTAAACTTCTAGGACATACATGATGCAAGGTAATTTAAGTATTAAATGTATTTATTTAATGTTAGTTATCCTTTTGGAAAATGATAAGAATTAGGCTTTGGAATACATAATTTGGAAAATTAGAAGCTTAATTAAGTCAAATAAATTAAGGGACCCAAACATAGTGTGAAATTTTAAAGGTATACAATTTTCTACACCTCATGTAGCCCCCACTTCAATGGGAGTATGAACTTATACTCAGACTCACTAAATTAGAGAAATATATGTCAATGGATGATGTAGGAGCATCAGGGGTGAAGTGAAATCATACACAACAAAAAAATATCTATTATTTAATTTTGTCTTTTTCAATTTTAGGTTTTTTTTTTTAATCTTGCAGGCATGAATTAAATCTCCTTCAACAACCTTGAAAATATCCTTTCTTTCTACACTTTTTTTTGGCTCCAAATTTAGATGAAATGTGAAAGAATTTGGTGAAATTTCACATTACACTTGGAATGTAAATCCAAATCCCAAGTTGGGATATTAATTTTTTTGATACCTCTTGTAACTCCTTAGATTAAATAAAAAGAGATAGAATAAAAGTTTCTAGGAGTAGAGGTGCCAAAAAGAGGGAGTGGATGGCATCTTTGGAAAAGATTTGAATTATTTCTATAGAAAACATTGAAGAGGACAATTTGCATAAATTAACATACCAGAATGGAGGAGGTGGAGGTTTGACTAGTATTTTGGGGAGAGACGATGGTCAAAAGTTGTAACTAAGAGGACTAGTCTTAGAAATAATAGCATAACTTTCTCATACAATAACAAAATGGAAAAATTCAAAATGTTCTAAAAACCTGGGGAGGATTCACACAAAACCTAGAAATTGGTTTAGAAGATTCAAAGGAATGAAGGCACAGAGATAAATAGAAAGTGACAAGTTTGTGGTGGAATTTTGCATATTTGTTCTGAATATTTCCTAAATATGATTGTTGTTGTAGATAGAGCTTATATGGAGGATTAAATATGTTTCTTTTCATGCTTTTTGTTGGTAATAAAGATATTTGTAGTAGATTTGTAATATTCATTCATGGGATTTTGTTAATGAAGAGGTTGGGTTCCTTTCCTGTAGCTTTCCAATAGCTTTGAAGACTAAATATGAAATAGATGTCTTGCATAAATCTTGTTGTTGTCTACATGAGTTTTTGAATGTTACTTTAGTGGATTTATCTATGGTTTTAATTAAATGAATGTGCAAAAATTTAAAGTTTGAGAAGTTGGATTGATTAGACTGCAAGATTGGTTTTCCTGATAAGGTTCCATGATCTTGAACTCATCAAATGGTATTAGAGCTAGAAGATCTTGAGGGTGTAGAGTATGAACTAGAACATGTGGATGAAGAGTGGTAAAGAGTGAAGCGACGAAGTTGTGAGAGAGAGTTGTGAGAATGTTTATTTGTTGCAGGTATGAAAGAGGACCTATGACTACTATCCCCCAACAAAGACAAAGCTAGGTAGAAGGTGTAGAGTTCCTCCACTAAGAGGGTGGGTAGAGAAAGAATATTTCAATTTCTTTGTTGGGTAAAGGATAGTTGTGTGAATGAGATATTGTTGTAAGGAGTACTTGTAACTACAAAGGGACTAGTGAGTCTCTAAAATAACTTTGAAGAAGAAGACAAGATGGGTCATTAAAAGACATGTGAGAATATTATTTTTGGAAGAGTATTGGGAAAAGGTAAGAGAAAAGAAGCTCATTATAGAGAAAGAATATAGAAGTGAGAATGGATTCCCTTAAGGAAATCTTGGGAATGAAGAAGCAAGTTATAGAAGAGGAAAAATAGAGATTGGGCAAAGAGGACAATGAAAGGAATAATTTAGAAGTGCAATGTTGCATACCTTTGATGGAAAGAGAATGGAAAGAAAGTCATGTGGGAGAATCCAACACAAATGCATATGAAAGAAAACAAGAAAAGAAGAAAAAAACAAGGACAAAATGGAGAAAGAAAGAGGTAGTAGCAGATGTCCATCTTGTTGAGGGAAAAAAGAAAAAGGAAAATGAAATTGCAAGCATAAGAAAATAAGCTGTAGCAACAAAAATAGAGGTATTATCTCCTTTTGAATTTTTTAAATAAATTATTAATGTTGATTTGTATTTAGAAGAGGTAAAGGATAATGAAGGAGAAAAATAAAATAAAGAATAATATGGCATTTTACTACAAATTGCAGTAGTTGAAAGGGACTGGATAGCATTGACAATAGGTGAAGCAAGAGTTGCAGTTGACAAAGAGGTAAAGTTTCAATTTTCAGAATTATTTGATGATAAAAATGGATTTGATTCATATGAAAATAACATGGCTAATATGGATGGAGATGAGAATACTGAATATGATGATTTGGTGATTTTGCAAAATTTAGTGATGTTGATGTCAAAGTTGATTTATATTGTGATGAAATGGTGAAAGAAAGAGAAATGGGAAAGATGGTTAGGAGCATAAATAACATTTTTCAATCTGAAAAATGATAAGGTATGGTGAATTTTATTGACATAGAAGAAGAGGAGGATGAAGGAAGAAAAGGTACAAGAAAGAAATGCAAATGGAATTCATTGATTTCTATGAATTTGTTCATGTTGATTTATATGTAGGTGTTGAGAATAATAAAATGGAATGGAAATATGAAATATGGTGCAACCAAAACAATTTCATGAGGGAAAAAAAGAGAGGAAGAATGAGGGAAAGAGGAGATATGAAGTTTCAAAGCAGGGTGAAGAAAAAGAAACAGGTAGACAAGGAAGAAAGATGGTTGAAGAACAAGCACCACATTTTTAAATGTTCATGAGTTCCATATCATGGAACATTTCTTCTTACCTCGAGTGTTTGATGCAGGAGCATCAGGGGTGAAGTGCAATCCTACACAACCAAAATAAAAATTATATTATTTGATTTTATCTTTTCAATTTTGGGTTTGTTTTTATCTTTACAAGCATGAATTAACTCTCCCTCAGCAACCTTGAAAAGGCCCTCTCATTCTACACTTTTTTTGGCTCAAAATATAGATGAAATGTGAAGGCATTTGGTAAAATTTCATATTACACTTGGAGTGTAAATCCAATGCCTGGATTGGGATATTAATTTTTTTAATTGCTCTTGTAACTCCCTAGATTAAATAAAAATAAATATAATAAAATTTTGTGGGAGTGGAGGTCTCAGAAAGAGGGAGTGGATGATAGTTTTGGAAAAGATATGAATTTTTTTTGGAAAAAATATTGAAGAGGACGATTTGCATGAATTGCCATGCCAAAATGAAGGAGGTGGAGGTTTGATTGGTATTTTGGGGAGAGAAGATGTTTAAAAGTTATAACTGAGAGGACCAGTCTCAGAAAAAAGGGAATAACTTTCTCATATTGTAACAAAATGAAAAAAAATGTTTTTTTTTTTTGAAAAGCTAGGAAGGAGACGGGATAGATAGAAAGTGACCGGTTTATGGTGAAGTTTTTCATATTTTCTCTTAATATTTATTTTAGATGATTGTTATTTTAGATAAAGAACATATGGAGGATTAAATGTGTATCTTTTCATACTTTTTGCTGGTAATAAATATATTTTTAGAAGATTTGAAATATTCATTCATGGGTTTTTGTTAATGAAGATTTTGGGTTCCTTACCTATAGCTTGCCAATGGCTTTGAAGACTAAATATGAGATACATGATTTACATAAATCTTGTTATTGTCTACATGATTTTTTTAATGTTACTTCAGTAGATTTATCTATGGTCCTAATTAAATGAATGTTAAAAAATTTAGAGTTTGAGAAGTTGGATTGATTGAGCTACAAGATTGAGTGGACTGATAAGGTTCCCCAGTCTTGACTGCATCAAGGGAGATCCAATTGTACAATTGTTGGAAATATAAGATGAAAAAGGATCAAGGAGAGTGATCAAGCGCCCAAGATCTATGATCTCATGGAAAAAAAACATAGGCACAAAAGAACACACACATATGTAGCAGTGATATGAGGTGCACAAATATTCAATGTCAAAGTTAATGCAAAAAAAGGAAAAAGATGGAATACCAAGTTGTGTTATGCGATGCTTCCATAAAATATACTTACAAGGGATAGTGAAGTTTGATATTCACTAGTTGAGCCCCCAAGACAAATATGAGAAGCATACACTAGGTCTACAATATGTGCACTCATAAAAAAAGGTGGCAAGGATGCATAAGGTCTACAAGTGTGTACCTACAAAAAGGTGGCATAAATGGGAAGGATGTACCAAGTCTACAGATGTGTACCCATTTGTCAAACCATACCAAAATATATACTCCTTGATAAATTTGATAAGGTGCCACAAAATGATCATTTATTCACAAGGCTAGCAAGCTACATTATGCTAAACATGCATGGAATATAACTGCTTCACAAGGCTAGCACATTGCTTTACGCTAGAAAATCATGGAATACATGGCACCATTGGCAAGAAAGTTGTATTTTATTTGATGGCCATGATTATTACAACGTTTAAAAAAATGTGAACAATAAAGATAATCAAAGGACTTTTACTTAATGCATGGAAGGTCACACCTTAGTGAGCATAACACTTGACATCACCAGAAAGAGAGAAATAGCTAAGGGATAAAAGATTCATGCCTTAGGGAATGCAAACCATAACATTACCACCAGGAGGAATATAATATGCCAAAAAGGGTTACACTCTTATGGGAAATTAAGCCTAACATTACCATAAAAGTGATTGCATGAATCAAGAAGGCCACACTTTGATTAGCATGGTCACACTTCCTAGGAAATGTATGCCATCATCACTAACAATGGAACTTACAAACAATAATCAGGGGACTATATGACCCCACTTAAAATATTGGTTTAATTTCTACACTATCATTTTAAGGAGATAGATAGAGATCTCAATAAGAAATACACCTAAGATAAGGCTACCTAACCCTTTTCCCCCAAGCGTAGGACAAGGATGAGCCAAGATATAACTTATGATATGCTACTCCTTGAAATACAAAAGATAATTGTGCAAAATTTCCAATACATGTGGTAGTGAGCATGATATAATGCTACAAGTATCACATGGAAAGGAGCATAGTAAATAATTGTTATTTCATTATATGGTCATATTGACATGTAAAAGGATCAAATTCTCTCAATACCTTCTTTAAAGAATGGAACTCATCACTAAGATTCCCAAGTGTTCTATGATATTCATAGTAAGAAATGTTTATACTTTTTACTTTCTTATTTTATTGGATAGGTGGTAATATAATCAACCCTAGGCTAACAAATTTATTGAAGTTCCATTTAGTCTTGGTTATAATATGTAAAAATGGAAGCTTCTTAAGTTTATAGGGCTTGTGTTTCTTACTTGATTAATCAATTGTTTGATGTGAAGGAAAAGGATCTTGATATCCTAATCCCTTAATTTCTTTTGATGGTATTTTTTCTAGAAATTGATGAATCTTATGCTCATTCCTTATGTCACATCCTTGTTTTGTCAAAATTCTAAGGCCTTGGCCATAACGCTCCTCTAGGTTAATGGGTTTGTTGGTGATTTTGTTCATATAGGATGGAGTAGTAGAAATAGATATGTCTTCATTATGAATAGGTTCCTCCATGGTTGGTGGTTGAGACTTGTTTTGTGATTCAATTTCACGATGTTAAAGATTGATCATGTCAAGTGGTGGAATTATGGGTGGTATTTTTTATTGATATGGGTTCTTAGACCATTGAATTGAGGGGTAAAAGGTTGTATTTTTCTCAATTTTATGCAAGGAGTTGTGTATGAATTCTTGCATATTCTCTTCATCTTCACCCAATAATCTACTTCATGAGGATATGCATTGGGTGGTGAAGGATCATGAATAGTCTTAATTACATTGGGATCATCACCAAACACATAACTTGAAACATCAACCAAAGATTTAAAGGACATCCACACTTTACCAAAACACATATCCATGATGAAGTTGTTGGCAAAACAAAGATAGACAACTGAGAGGGGGGTGAATCAGCTGTTCCAGAAATTAAGCTTATTCAACCTTCAACAAATTTTAATCTCAGATCTAATAATTAGCAGTGAAAAAATGAATCAACAACACATCAGAAACATATGAACACCAATTATTTTATATGTGGAAACCCTATTAGGGGAAAAACCACGGTGGATGTTAGTCCATAAGATTATACCCTATTAGAAGTATAATGAAAGAAATGAATAGGGAATGCACATGCATTCAAGAACACTACCTAGAGCTCACTGCTCAAAGGGAAGGCTCACTGCCTTACATAAGAAAATCAGATTAAATCCATTTGATGAGGTTGAACTGAGAAATTAGCTTCTACAAAATCTGGATTATAGTTTCGGTTAGGCATAAAAACACTTCTTCACACTTTGCTCAATCTCCTTCACACTCTGCTCTACACTTGAATGATCTGATCTTTATTCATACATACCTTGCATATAAATCACACACATTCATTGAACACAAATTGAGTATACTTCAAAATGAGTAAACAATCACTCTTATATATTTGTTATACGGATTTACATCAACAACTGTGGCGGCCAAAAATAAAGAATAAATTACAACTATTGGCCTCAATACATGAAAAAATCTTAATGCACACCAACCAAAGTCAGTCACAACATAGTGATGACCTAAATCAACATCCTTGAACATGCCCAACAATAAAATATTAATCCGTAAGGATCTGCAACACGCTACAACCATCATGTCAGCCAAGAACATGAAAACCTTAAGCACATAAAGAAAAATATTCAATCACGAACACACTGCTCAATGCAGACATACCACACTGATAGAGCATTATCTAGAAACATCATTGAATACCTCAAGAACATTCACAACAACCCAATTCATTAGAATTGAAATCTCATCTTCTAGAAACACTTGCTATAATAACTGAATAACTGTAGGAACATAGAACTTCATAACCTCCTCAATTCTTGATGCGTACCACTAAAAATTTCAGACAACATACTAGATAAGCTCAGGAAAAACCCTTTAGTGCATGCCTCCTGATCATCAATGTATAGAAGTTTCCATTACTTGGACCTTCTCATCTTCATTGGCTTCTTGTAATATATTTATTAGAATTTTCTCAATATCTTTGACATATACACCATTCAAAATCACCAATGCTAATAGTGTTGACATCAATGAAAACCACATATCAACAAAACAACCACAACATCCAACAATATCCCCCTTTGGCATTTATGGAAACACATGATGTGAAAAAGAAATCCATCAATACAACTAGTTGTTCACATACTTCTCTCCCTTTGATCTGCAATTTTCCTCTCATAGCTCTTTTCTCCCTTCCTTGACTCTTCTCCCCCTTAATTCAAGAGTTTTTTCACATTTTTCTTCTCCCCCTTTGAAATCAATGGAAAAAGTACACATGCTTTGATCACATATCATTTGAATCATCTAACTACTCCCCCTAAGTAGCATCCGCCACAACATCAATCTGAAACAATATCTGATTTTAATTCCACAAATTGATGCAAAGACTTGCATCTTAGTTCATATTAGGAGGGGAAATCACCCCTAACTTGACTCTGAGATACTCAAAAGTATCCTTAGGAAATGGTTTAGTAAAGATATTTGCAATTTGTTACTTTGTAGGCACATATTCCAATTTGACCACTTTATCACTCACCTTGTCTCTCAAAAAGTTATACTTGATAGATATATGGTTTGTCTTTGAATGTAGCACCAGATTCTTATAAATGTTTATGGTACTTGAATTGTCACAAAGTATAGCAATAGGCTCATCATACTCAAATCTAATCTCTCTTAGCATCTACTTCATTCACAACACATGGGTACATTTTTTTTTGCAGCAATATATTCTACCTCAGCAGTAGATAAGGAAATGGAATTTTTCTTTTTACTTTTAGCCAAGACACCAGCTTCTTTCCCAAGAAGAATGCACCACCACTTGTGCTTTTCCTATCATTTATATCTCCTTCCCAATCTGCATCTGCAAAGGCATTCATAGTAAGATCATCATCCTTTGGATACCATAACCTAAAGTCAACTGTTCCTTTTGTAGACACCTAAATTTGGATACTTCATTTGTCCAAATTTACCCCTTTTCCATCTAAATATCCTTTTATTTGCATTAATTAAGTAATATTGTTATTATTTAATTAATAGCCTTAATTATGCCAAATCCCTAAGATATTTAGTTAATAATTAAATACCTTATCTCTTTAATCCCCCTTTTCATCAAATGAATTAAATAAATATGACATTTATTTAATTCCTCACATGTCACATCATTTTATTAATCCTAATCAACCTCTTAGTCTCTTCATTAGAGATGTGCACATGCCTAATCCTTGATTAGGATGTGTCACATCCTCCAACTTTTGAAAGTTGGCTTCTAATCCTCCTTAACCACTAATCATCTTTTAATCACTAATCAGTTAAGCCTAATCAATACCTTGGTCAAATCTCCCCATCTCCCAAGGAATTTTTAATTCATTTTTATTCACCCAAGGCTCCTCTCTTCCCCATGTGAATTTTTAATTCATTTTTATTCCTCCAAGGAATCTTCTTTTCCCCATGCAAGTTTTAGAACCTTTGACTTGTCACATCACATGTGCCAAAGTCTTCTAGAATCTTTGACTTCTCACATTACTCAGATGTGACAAGTCCCCACCTTTTTGGAAACCCTCTCATATCCACTAGATTCTTCTAATCATTGTGAATTTTTAATTCACTTTTATTCCTCCAAGGAATCTTCTCATCCCCCAAGGTACCTACAAGGTACTTGTCCTTCATCCACATCATGTACCTCTCTTCCACCTCATTTCCACATCATCCCACCTAGTGGAGCTTTTATTTTTTCTCCTTGTAGGTTTATCTTATCCTTGATTCTAATTGGTTGGGTTTTTAGCTCTACAAAAAATTTTGGGTTATGGGTTTTCTTTTCAAGCATTGACTTGTTATTAATGGTGGACGTTTACTTAAGTGGTCTTCTATCCCTTCTTGGTCATGACTTTACTAGCCCCGTTTACCCATCTTTTCAGTCTTTTGTGTCATGACTGTATTATATTTTCATAGTGTTGGGCTATTGAATTATTTTAGATTAAACCTCTAAATAATATTTTTGATCTTGAGGGTCATTTCCCCGTCCACCTAGTCGGTCCCTTTCTTTATGAATAACCTTTTCACATGTACAAATTGTGTGACTATTGGATGAAGTGATTTTAATATTAACCATTCCTTGCAGACCTTGCAAGGTTTCTTCTTACATCATAAAAATGGTGCGAGGCTTGCAAGATGCTGCCACCTGTTACATTTGATCATGGGGACCATTTTTTCTCACTGACCAATGATGGATGCTGATGCCGACAGATATTTCCGTATTGATGCATTGTGGTCATTCCTCGCTAACCTCATGCAATTCAAACATCAATTTCAATAATGTTGTGAGGTGTGTGATTTGTTGACGCATGGACGCTGATGCTATATGATGGATGAGCAGAGTGGGACCCGTTTGGTGCTAATGTGGTGCCCAGTGGGTGAATTTACTGTTTGCCTGATGACTGGAGAGTGGATGTGGCATTTTCAAACTGTTTTGACTTAATCTGAGTTGTTCTCTTCGCCAACATTGTTTCTGATGAATGGCTCGCATTTAAAATAAATTGGTGTTGTACTATAGCCATTTTATCTCACGCGAGTGAATAGTAATGGTCGAGTTCAACTCTGTCTACATAATTAAATGCCAAAAGATCAACAAATTACTATTTTCGTGTTGTATCTCTTAATTGAAGAAGAATTGCCTTGTGTCGAGTGAAGCAAGCCATTGTTGCAATTTTCCAGTCTCGTTGCCTTTGACACTCTGCAAGAGAAACCATAAGTTGCATGTATGCCATTTCTTGTGTTTTCAGAAGATGTTTATGTTTTCTTACTAAATAATTGGTGATTGTTTCTTGTTCCATTCCTGAAGAATTGTTTTAATAGATTCACTTTTAGAGATTGTCTAGATAATTGCTGGGGTTTTTTGAATATTGAAGAATTTTATGTTAAGACAATACAGAGAAAAGTGTAATTGTTTTCCATTTGAAAATAAGAAAACCCTAGTTCAAGTTATCATCTTTCTAATATAAATGGCACCCAAGGCCCAAAGTTCTGGTTCTGAAACCACTACCAGGTCTTTCTCCCAAGATGTTATTGATTTGTTACTTCCCTCTACTAACAATAAGCAGTAGGGAAAGGTTTTGTTCTATGGTCCTTTACTCTTGGAAGGGTTGATAGACAAGAAGTGTGTAATTCGAGATGTTGAGCTTCCATACACTGGGTGGCAATTGTTCTCCAATTGGTTTGGGAACAGAAATTTGTCCGTCCCTTTGTCTAATCCGTGGAGGCTAGACCTGGGTAAGTTGGTGGTGCCTAATGTTTATATGGATGTAGATATTTTAAAGGACATTGCTGCTAGATATAACCCTCTGGCCCAAATTGTCAGAACACATGCTAGTGTAGAAATAATTAAGATTACCAGAGAAGAAATCACAAAGATTTTCGGTTTGCACAAATGGAGTTGAGATGGTTCCTATCAAGCTTGAGTTTTTCAGACAAGAGTATAGAAATACTAAGGGTTTCTTCAAAACATCCCTTTTGATACCTCATTTGGCTGTCTCATTTAAGCTCAACAAGAGTATAGTGATTGGCAGGAATGAGCCTGAACCTTTTCCTGTGGACTATTTCTCCAATTATTTCAAAAAGACTATTTGTGCTTTATGTCAAGTTCTTGGATTCAGTTTAGAGAAAACCATGCCTACCGATATTATGTATATGGTTGTAAATCTCCAGCACCTGAGTTTCAATGTGGTATATGATTTTGCCACTTATTTTGCAGAGAATATGCACACGGGTCTGATAGGCCTAAAGGAGGGGAAGAATTGGGTTGGATTCAAATGGTTTTCCTTGTTAATCCACATGTTTCTATATAGGGGTTAGGCTATGTTTGAAAAAGATATGGAATTAAAGAAGAAGGAAGGAAACATCGAAATGCATGTCCAATATTGGACTGGGAATCTTGACATGCATGATCATAAGTTTGATTATGTGACTTTCCATAATGTCTTCAGATGTAAATTAAGGAAGGCTCTAGTTTGTGACCCCCCAAGGATTCCAAAAGAAATTCATGACTTCTTGAGGCCGATAGAGAGGAGATCTGAATTGAACATAATGCACAATTAGGGAGACATTATCCCTTATCATAACACCACAGTTTTCAGGTTTTTTGGCACCAATGTCAATCCAAGTGTTCTACCAAGGGAGGTGCCCCTTAGAATTGGAGTTTTGGAAATCGTGAGGAAGTTGGGGGGCACTCAGAAACTACACTTTCTAGTTGAACAAAAGAAAGGTTCTTTCTTCCCTGAGTATACAACATTTGTCAATTTTGTTATGGCAAAAGGAGGATGGAAGGATTTGCACATATTACTTGGGCCTTATAGGCTAAGGACTATGCTCCCCAGGAATGATGATCTTGAGGGTTTTATCTCTCAAATGAAGGAAAAGCATCAAACAGGAACCTTTGTCCACAACTTCTACTTTCCCGAGGACATCATCAGGAATATTTTTTATTTGGAATTACAAGATGAGAGAAAGGCACTATACATTGCCTACTCTAAAATGGTAAAAATTAAATAGGAGAAAATACTTGGTGTCAATCCCATACCTAATGCTAAAGAAGAGTTTAGTAGGGAAATGTATGCCATTGGCAATATTGAGAGCTTGGTTGGGGCTTTGAAAGATGAAAGGGTTGTGGAAGAAAGGGGAAAATTAAAAACAATTGAGGAGTACCCTGAAGTAAAGTTAGAGGAGAGGCCTACTTATTAGCCCCAAAAGAAGATAAGGGTTTTTTCTAGAAGAAGGGGAAATAGGGTTGGAGATGTTGCTAAAAATATTGCACCATCTTCTTCAGGGCAGTCAATACAAAATATTATTGATTTGGATTCTACTCCAATTTTTTTAGAACATGCTTGCCCACCATCACCAAAGAGGTAGAATATTGAAAGAGTAAAGATGGTTGATTGTGATGGTGATGAGGATGGTGAAATTATTGTAACTCTAGATGAAATTCATCCTGAGATGTGATCAGACCCGGTTGACACTGCAACAGGTTCAGGTGTAGTTACTTTGAGGTTAGGAAAAGATGAAATCAAAAGAATAACAAGTAATGATGATTTGAGGATACAAGCCTACAAAGAGTTCATGATGGATGACTCTTTTATTCAAACTAATGCTTTTAAAGATTTTGTGTGGAGAGAATATATTGCATCATATGTTGAGAAGGTGGCACATCAGAGAAGTCTGCATCTAGAGCTCCCCGAGAAGGTAATGCAAGCTAAGGTTAGGGAACAGATGAGAGACAAATTCAAAAAAATAAGACCACAGCAGGGCTGGGAATTGGTACAACAAAGTGAAGTATTGCTACTTCCTGAATGGGATATCGCTGATGTTGTGGTGTTCGACACAATAAGAAAGGCTAATAGGACACTTCTTGCAACTAAAGAGGAGGCTACATTGACACTCAAAGGATCAAATTTTAGTGAAGAATGGGATGCTTTGGCAATTTGGTCTCTATCCACTAGCTCTAAGAAACCTATTGTTGCAGAAATATCTAACTTCTGTGGTCACTTGGTTGTGAGGAGATGATAACTCAACATTGGAAGCTACTGATATGGTTGTAAATGTTGCCAAATTCATTACGACAACTATTGAAGATTTGACCAAGGACTGGGATACTCTGAGAGGCCAATATAATGACATTATTATTGAGTATAATAAGAGTCAACAAAAGGTAGTAGAGTTAGAAATTGAATTGGCTTTATTGAAGCAACATATGGACACCATGAGGTCTCAAAAACAAGCCAGTTCTAGCCACACTATCTCCAATCCACCAGTAGAGTAGTCTCAATCCTCTGCACAAGCACAGTCTTTGGATATTGTTTCATATAATATGGGACAAGTGCCTATTGCAATTGAGAGGGCTACTAGCCCTAGAGGGGGACTCTCCAAGGAAAAATTGATTCAATAGGTTGAAGAGTATAAGGAGATGGTAAACCAAGTCTGGGATGTAGTGGGGAGAAGCAATTCAGTAGTAGTGGACATTGTTTTGAAACATTTGAACATAAGGGTCCAAAGTAAGCTAAATAGTGTTCATGCAAATTATATCCTAATGTTGCAAGCACTAAAAGTGTTTCCAAGGGATAAAGAATTGGCCATTCCATTGCTAAACAAATGGAGCCCTAGAATGGAGAAGTTGAAATTCATGGCAGTAGGTGAAAAACATCATGGGGATAAGTATCCTACTCTTATAGAAACATATCAATTGGTTAAAGGAATTGTCGAACAAAAAATTTAGGGATTTTCTGCACCTATGGAGTCCAAGATTAAATTGCTAAAAGATGTGTATGATGGAAAGGATTTGACCCCATTGCCTCATATTTTGCACAGTTAGGATGAAGTCAAACCCCTATAGGTTTGCAAGGATTAAATGAACAATATAATGATGTCTCAAACACATGAGATATGCAGAAATGCTGACATCCGCATGCTAGAGAATACATTGGAAAAGTTTTCTTTCATTATAAGTTTCTTAGAGAACTTTGATAAAAAGGCCACATCGATAATGGTGAAGTATGCTCCTTATCGAAATAAGGTTGATCAGGTTGTGGCTTTCTAGTGGCTTTCCGAAGAGGAGTTTGAATTATGGAGAAAGATGTTCACTGATGAACTGGAATTATGAATGATATAGTTGAGAATTGTAGCTTGGTCATGTATAATACAGGTCTGGCCTTAGATATTATATTCTAAAATTGCATTCTCCTTTTAACTTCAAGTATAGGGTGCTTCGCTGGTGTTAGTACTATAATGGTTAAGCATGCCTTCGATGTATGAGGAGCAACCTTTGGAGCAATGTTTTCTTTCCTCCTTATCAACAAATGATGATTTGTGTCTTATGCTCTCCACTCGCATAATAGAATTGTAACTAAATCAGGAGTTAGTGGTCCAATAAAAAATGGACATGTGTACACTCCGGCCTAAAGCTTGTTGGCTCCCTTGTTTTATAAAAGGGAATTTTGGGCTGAGAGAGAGGTCTGTTGAAATATCAAAAATATGAGAAATAAGAGTCTAGTAATATAAAGAGTATGAATTGTGAGTCCAGGTTTTAAATTTTTGAGTCAGATTGGAGAACTTAGTTAATCATGGGGTTTTTGAGCATGTTTGTATCAAACTCATGAATATTTGGAGTTTATTTTCTCTCCTATTATGTTATGTTACATGGATTATTAATGAAATATTGATCCAAGATGATTTTCATTGATCTTCATTTGTTCTTTACTGTGAATTATTTTTAACTATAGCTCTGGTTCAAAGGATCAGTTAAATGCTTTAGTTAACCAACAAGTTCATGCAATATAACAAATTGGATTCTTAAAGTAGTAATAAACTCAGGTATAGATTTATGGATTGTAATGCGATTCATATAGATCATAAGTGCTTAAGATGAAATTTTCCATGTAGTTTAGGTTTCTCTTTTGACTCCGTGCGTCAGGATATGGCACTCGAATTCTGATTACGTTTTATTCTCACATGTTTTGGGTTATGGCATCAAGATATTTTACTCAAACATTTCCTATCAATTTACTTTAAGTGGAGTTTTCGATTCTCTGTTAATTGGACATGAGCCTTTTCAAGGAATAGCCAATTTCTTGAAGGATTTCATCCTTTAACATTAATTGGGGATCTATCTATTGCTTACCTGTGTGCAAATGAATTGTTTAAATGTTGTATGTTAAGAGCAAATGTTAGGGAATACCCTCCTGGATTTTACAGAGTCTAAAGTGTAGGAGAATTAGCCTTATTGCTATTCTCATTAAGTTGGCCATACTTTTCTTGGAATTTTATTATTGAATGTGCAAAGTTCATAGAAGTTTCGAGGAAATCTGTGTGGGTTGTAGTAAAAAGTGCCAACAAAATGGCAACTCTACTAGGGAACTATCGAATGAAAGGTCTCTAGTACATAACTAGTTTTGTCAGAGTCATTTGTTATAATATACTTGGTTTAAATTGTGTGCCAAATTTATCATATTCGGCATATGTTTCTAGTTTTCCTAAGTTTTGTGTCAGTGTGTCGGGTAATTTTCAAACTCTTGTCTAAAGTAACGAGTGCAAAAGCGAAGTGCAATCACTTCATAATTCCCAATATTTTGGGTGGCAACTTTGATATCTCGAACACAACTATTCATACAAAGTACAAACAAAAATGTGCAAAGGAGAGTCCTTGTACACCAAAGACCATGAAGAAGACTAGAAACTATGCAAAAAAGAACCGGGAGCAAATGCTAGAGCTCGAATTGGGGCAAGACAAGAAATGTGTAAAAATAAATTATACCCTGAGTAAGTTTGTTTCATCTCCTACCGTCTCTTCTCCTACTTTAAATGCTGAAATAAATAGTGCTTTTATTGGTGGAGATTCCCTAGAATTTGTTATGTCTCAAATGGATCATGGTAGTTTTCCTTTTGAAATGGCTTGAGAAGTTGAAGCTGATATGTCCAAAGAGGAGTGATGGGGATTCTAGGAACAAGATACACTGTACCTAGAAGCTACAACACCTAGTACTATGTTCGTTTTCACTCGACAAAATTTCAAACGACAAGGGACCTCTTTGAATGAGGAAGTGCCTTTTATTCAAGATGAAGATCAAGCAAAGCAACCTTACTATACTCCTACTCCAAGTGAGGTAGGAGATATCCTTGAGAATGAAATGGATATAGACAAGGATATGCAAACCTTAATTGAAGAAGAAAAGAGGTTGCATGAGGTAGAGGATAATAGGGATAGAATAAGAAGAGAGAATCTAGAGAGATTCTGAGCTAAGTAGTCCAAAAGGAATGCCCAAAAAAAGAAAGTTAAAAAGATGAGGGAAGAAGTAGCTAAGAGAAAAACCTTTGAGGAAAGGATGGCTAAAGCAACTACTGATAAGGCTCGAGAAGTCTCTAAAGTAATAGTCTCTATTGGAACTTCTGCTACTCCCACATATACCCCTTCTATACTAGCTACCAAAACTTTAGATCCATTTGCTAGACCCAAGAAGATAACCTTTGTAGATGATGGGAAAGCTCGTGTTGACCAACCTCAAAAAAGTGCATACAATTTTTCAAATTATAGAAGCTACCTTAATACTAGTGATGAAACAAATAATGAAGTTAATCCTAGACCATCGGATTTTCCTCAAAATCTTGAGCTCTTAAGATTGCAATTGATAAATGATCAGTTGCAAGTTGATCTAAGAAAAGCCAAAATAGAAGTTGCTAATGTGGAGATGGCAAGAAAGATAGCTTTCTTAAAGATATCTATACCCACTCCCCTAGCTTCTGGTTCAGGAAAGAGCGAGAATGAGTCGTTGAGAAATAATTCAGAGAAGAAAATTCCTAAAGGTGGGGATGGTGGTAACCAAGGTGATGGAGGTGGAGGTGGTCATAAAAACTTTAGCTCTTACTCTGAGGATGAAGAGGGAAGCACTAGCAAGGATAAACAACAAGGTAGTGGTGACAAGGGTAAACATGGGGATGATAAGAAAGATATTGAGCAACAAATCACCCCTAGAAGTGGACATGGTGGAGGAGCACCCCAAATTGATAGATACAGACAATTGTGTTTCAGTAATATTCAAGGATATCCTAATCCAGTCCCAGATAATGCCCAAAAGCATCTCCCAAAATTCACTGGTAATAATGCTTTTAGTGGGGAAGACCATTTGAAAACTTTTCAAGGCTTTGTTGAGGACTTTAAAATATGGGATGATGACATGGCAATGAAATAATTTATGGAGTCATTAGTTGAAGATGCTAGGGATTGGTATAGAGGGTTACCTAATGCTAGTATTGACTCCAGAGATGCTTTTTATAGAGTTTCAGGGAACAATACGGGGATTAGACTGACCCCAGATGTAAACTAAATGATTTCAATAAAACTATTAAGGGGCATAATGAATTGGTTACTAAGTTTAATGCTCATTTCCAAAAGGCTATGACAAGAGTCCTTGCATAGTTGAGGCCTAATGAGAGTGCATGTTTAGTTGTGTATTGCAATGCTTATGATGCTAAACTGTGCTATTTATTAAGATATAAAGATCCTCAAAATTTGAGGCAAGCATACAAGATGGTAGTGAACATTGAAAATAATAGAAGAGCTTCTGGTAAAGTGGGGAGAAGAGAATATCCTAAAACTTTTAAAGGCACCAAGAATCAGATTGAAAAGATTGGTAAACCTACTATTGCTGATGAAAAGATTGATTAAGTCCTTACCCTGCTATAGAAACAAGAAAAAAATGACAAGCCTCATTTTCAAAGAAATGATAGGCCTCCCAGGCTACAGGATTATCCCTATAATACCAATTGGAATAATGGAAAACCTCTACAAGGAAACCAAAGAAACAATCAAGTTCCACCTGATCCTTTATAGAAGAATTATCTAAATACCACATAAAATTTACCTTGGTGTGAAGTATGTGGAATGCCTCACTCTTCACAATAATGTGCAGTAGCAAAAAATATGGTAGAATCTCAGGATGATCAGGGAGATGCTCAATCTCCCCAGGATCAGGATACAATGACAAATGTATTATTAGGACCATCTGATTTGGCCTATTATGACTATACCTCAGATGATGAGCCTTATGGCATGGAAGTTGATGTTTAGAGCCAACATAATGGTGAACACCATCAACAAGTGTTCCTGAATGAAGGAGACAATGATGACTATTTTGTGAATGAACTGGAAGTGGATAATACTGTTTTGAGAAGAGCTTCTGATGAAGAAATTGAAAAATAAACTATTGCCTTAGTTTCTAGGGCAAGGAATAACATATAGTTGAGAAACATAACTATTCCAGGTGATTCAGGTAAGCCTTGCAACCTGTTTATAAAAGAAAAAGATGTAACTAGAACAAATGTTAATTTGGAGGCTAAGAATTTCATTTCAAAGCCTAAGGAAATAAGGGAGCTCTGGATACGGGCAAATAAAGTTTATACGAGCAATATAAAGAATGAAGTTGTACCCCAAAATATCAAAGACAACAAGCAACACTCTTCTAATGATGAAACTCTCAAAGAAAAAGAAAAGGTAATTTCTGAAAACACAAGTTTTCTTGAATTACCATAGTACACTTCCATAGATATGTTCCAAGTACTTTCAGAAGTTAGGGTTATTGTTCCTTTCTTAGAAATGATGTATATAGATGAATATAAGGATAAGACTATTGCACTTATTAACAGTATTCCTACAAGTGGAATAAGTAAAGTGGTTTCTGATCAAGTAAAATCAAAAGAGGATCAAGAAAAGAAAAAAAGTGTGGAAGAAAATATCATAGAAAGTCCCCAAATATACTTAGGTACCACTATTACTACTAATCCCAACCATGTCAATCCTTTTTTCTTAAGCCTGATTATTGATGGGAAAATGTTCAGAAATTGCATGATCGATTCAAGAGCATCTAACAATGTAATTCCAGTAAATATAATGCATGTAATGGGACTAAACGTGGACAGTACATATGGTAAGTTCTATGCGATGGATTCTCAGGAAGTACCTATTATAGGTATTATAAATAATGTTCCATATAGACTAGCAACATTTCTTGAGAAAGAGCTACACATGAGTGTTTGAGTGGTGGATATTCCACCTACTTATGGCATGCTCTTATCCCATCCTTGGAGTGCTTCAATGGGTGGGAGTATACAGTGTGATCTATCTTTTGCTACATTTTCTATTGAACATAAAGATGTTAAGGTAGGTAGGGAAAAGAGAGCCCCTCACATGATTGAAAATGTGGAAGAATCACCTAAACCTATTAGAATTAACTTTGTGGAAACTGATCTAGAAAACTTCTGAGTTGAGGAAGATAAAATAGAAGAAATCCAATCTGCACCTATTGCAAAGCAAGTACTAAAGATGTCATCAAACGATGATTTATGGATAATGCATTTTGATGGAGCTTGTTCCAAAGATGGCTCAGGAGCAGAAATGTATTTACTTCCCCACAAGGTAAAACATTTAAATACTCTTTCCTATTGCAATTTTCTTGTACCAACAATGTTTTTGAGTATGAAGCTCTCATACTCGATCTGAAGATAGCTTCAAAACATGGTATTAAAGTATTAAATGTCTTGGGAGATTATGAATTAGTAGTTTCCCATATTAGATCCTGCTTTGTAGCTAAAGATAAAAGACTTAGGCAATACAAAAATGCAGTATGGGATACTATTGAGGGATTTAGTGCTTTTGGTATAGAATGGATTGAAAGAGGAAAAAATGCTAAAGCTTACTTGTTAGCAAATATAGCTATCAAACTGGATGATGTCACTTTTGGTGGCATCTCACAAATAGAAGTACAAACCAGGCCTACAATACCTGATAAAATCTATAATTGGCAAGTGTTTGATGATGACATAAACATATTAAAATTCTTGCATTGTGTGGATCAATATGAGAGCCAAGAAATTGATTTTGGCTCGTTCGTAACAGAAATTGATGGGAAGGAAACCCTGTTTGGGAATGAAGTGATTCAACTCAAAAAAAACACCATCCCTAGGGGTTTGGTTGCACTTGAGAGGGTATTTGATGTCCCTAATATGTCAAAATCTAAGCAAGCACCATCTCATAAGGATGATCTAGAAGAAATAAACTTAGGAACAAAAAGTTCTCCTAAGAATTTCTATGTTGGAAAGAAAATGAAGCCACATGTTAGAAGCATGTTGATTACCCTGCTTAGGAAATATAGCCATGTTTTTGCTTGGTCATATGAAGACCTTAATGCATATAGGGAGGATTTATTCCAACATGAGATCCCATTGAAACCTAATATGAAGCCTTTCAGGCAAAAACAGAGACCCATTAACCCCACCCTACAACCTAAAATGCAGGAAGAACTTGCTAAGCTAAGGGAGGTAGGAATCATCAAACCAATTAGACACTCATCTTGGGTCTCTAACTTGGTACATGTCAGAAAGAAAAATGGAGACATCATGTTATGTGTTGACTTTAGAAACTTCAATGTTGCTTCTTTAAAGGATAATTACCCATTGCCTAATATGGAGGCTATGTTGCAAAAGGTTACAAGATGCGAACTGTTATCTACGATGGATGGATTCTTCGGGTATAACCAAGTAATGGTTAAATATTCTGAGCAATTCAAAACTGCGTTCACCACACCATGTGGGACATATGTTTATGTAAGAATTCCATTTGGATTAATAAATTTTGGAGCAACTTTTCAGAGGGCTATGGATCTAGCCTTTGCTGATTTTATTGATCTATTCCTTGCCATTTACCAAGATGATCTTACTGCCCATAGAAAAAGAGAGGAGGATCATTGTCCTCACTTAGAGATTTTTTTTATCAGAGCTGTGGAATATGGGATATCTTTAAATCCTAAGAAGTGTGCCTTTGGGGTAAAATAAGGAAAATTGTTGGGGCATCTTGTTTCAAAAGATGGGGTATGGATTGATCCTGAAAGAGTGACTACTATTGATAGAATTATGCAGCCAAAAAATGTAAAGGGCATCCAATCTTTCTTTGGATAGATAAATTTTCTAAGAAGATTTGTCACAATTTTTGTTGAGATTGTCCACCCAATATCTAAGATGTTGAATAAGGGAGAAGATATAGTATGGATAGGAGAACCATCCAAAGCCTTCCAGGCTATCAAAGATGCAATTAAGTAGGCCCTTGTCGTCAAGTCACCTGATTATTCAAAACCTTTCCAATTTTTTACTTTTCCTTCTTTCCACACTATAGCTGGTGTGCTGTTGCAGAAAAAAATGATTGCTTTGAGCAGCCAATTGCATTCTTCAATAAATCATTGCAGGTTGTGGAATTGAAATATGATATATCTAAAAATCAGGCCTATGCTTTGGTAAAGGCAGTTAAGAATTTCAAACCTTATCTAATGGGAGCAATTATTGTAGAATGTGTACCAACGACAACAATTAAAGATATTTTCACCCAGCAAGAGACCACAAGAATAAGATGCAAATGGATAAATAGAATCCAAGAGTTTAATATTGATATACAAATTACCAAGCTTGTAAGAGGTCAGGGTCTAGCCAAATTAATGGCTGAGGCAAATCTAGAGGTAAATCAAATCAATCAGATAGAGCAACGGAACGTTGCTCCTATCTATGATATGCAAACTTGTGGTTGGTACAAGAGGATTGTTGAGTATTTATAGACGATGCAATTCCCTGAAGGTATGTCCTTTACTAAGAAAAGAACTCTCAAACTGCAAGTAATTAGATATGTCATTATTGAGGGTGAGCTCTGGTGGAGGAACTCTGAAGGTATTATACTTAGATGTGTGGATGGAGACCAATATGAGGATCTACTGGTAGAAATGCATAAGGGAGCTTGTGGAGGCCATTACATGGCTAAGAAAACAACTCATAAGGTTCTAAGAGTAGGGTATTGGTGGCCTATTGTGTTCAAAGATGCTCACATATATGCTAGAAAGTGTGATGTGTGTCAGAGGTTTGCTGGAAAGTTAAAAAATTTAGGAAATTTTTTATTGAGACATGTGTCTATTTTGGCTCCTTTCAAGCAATTGGGTATTGACTTCATAGGGGAGATATCTGAGAAATCTAGTGGAGGACATGCATGGATATTAGTGGCAACTGATTACTTTACTAAATATATTGAAGCAATCCCAGCTAGAAGGTCCACAAGTAAAGTTGTTATTAATTTTTTAAATGATAATATTTTAAGCCGATTCGGGGTACTTGAAAGGATTGTCTCAAAAAATACAATGTGTTTCAGGTCAGAAGAATTTGTCAATTTCTATAATCAATATGGTATAACTGTTTCATATTATTCTCCTTATCATCCCCAAGGAAATGGATAGGAAGAATCCAGTAATAAGAGTTTGATGAAGATAATCAAACGTATGATTGAGGAGAATAAAAGGGCTTGGGGTTCCAAATTAAAATTGGCACTGTGGGTTGATAGGACAACTATCAAGAAGGCAATTAGTCATTCACCTTTTAACCTAGTCTACAAAGTGGAGGCACATATTCCTCAAAATAACTTGTTGAAGATGTACGAGTTTGTCTAAGAGTATGATAATGATGTGTGTGATGAGATGCAACACAGAATGGATGAATTGAACCAATTGGATGAAAAATAGAAGAGAAGCTCATAAGAGAAATGAAAGGCTATAGCTTCAGGTAAAGTAATTTTACGACAAAAAAGTAGTTGAAATAAAATTTGACATTGGAGCAACGGTGTTGCTCTAGAATGCAAGATCAGAAGATAAGGGAAAGCATGCAAAATTTGATCCCCTTTGGTCGAGACCATATATTGTTATGGATACACATGGTGAAGATTCATATTTTTTACAGTCACTTACAAGAGAGGTTCTTGAACTGCCAGTACATGGATAGTTCCTGAAACACTATTTCTCTTAAAGTAGCTCTTTTTTCCATGTACGTTGTGTAGTCCTATAAATAATGTATATGGGTCTATTTGTTTTGTTTTGCTTTGTTTTTTGTCTACTTGTCTTATCCATACAAGTCCTTGGTTTTTGGTTCTCTCTGTATCTGGTCTGCATAACTCGAGATTCTGGAATCTTGCTATGCCCATATAAGCCATACATCCCCAGTCGGAGCCATTGGTGGAGCTTTTATTTTATCCTTGGTTCTAATTGGTTGGGTTTTCGGCTCTACAAACAAGTCTGGGTCATGGGTTTTCTTTTTGTGCTTTGACTTGTTATTAACAGTGGTCGGTCACTTAAGTGGTCTTTTATCCCTTCTTGGCCGTGACTTTATCGGCCCCGTTTACCTGTCCTTACGGTATTTTGTGTCATGAGTGTATTATATTTTCATAGTGTCAGGCTATTGAATTATTTTAGATTAAACCTCTAAATAATATTTTCAACCTTGAGGGTCATTTCCCCATCCACCTAGTCGATCCCTTTCATTATGAATAACCTTTTCAAATTTACAGATTGCGTGACCATTGGATGAAGTGATTTTAATCTTAACCATTCCTTGCAGACCTCGCAAGGTTTCTACTTGCGTCATAAAAATGGTGCGAGGCTTGCGAGATGCTACCACTTGTTGCATTTGATGGTGGGGACCAGTTTTGCTCACTGACCGATGATGGATGCTGATGCCGACAACTCTTTCCATACTGACGCATCAGGGTCATTCCTCGCTAACCTCGCACAATTAACACTTCAATTTCAATAATGCTGCAAGGTGTGCGATTTGTTGATGTATGGATGCCAATGCTATATGATGGATGAGTAGAGTGGGACCCATTCCATGCTGATGTGGTGCCCGGTGGGTGAATTTCCTATTCGCCTGATGACTGGAGAGTGGATGTGGAATTTTCAAACTATTTTGATTTAATCTGAGTCGTTCTCCTGGCTAACATTGTTTCTGATCAATGACTCACATTTAAAATAAACTGGTGTTGTACTATAGCCATTTTATCTCACGCGAGTGAATAGTAATGGTCGAGTTCGACTCTGCCTGCATAATTTAAATCTAGAAGATCAACGAATTACTATTTTTGTGTTGAATCTCTTAATTGAAGAAGAATTGCCTGGTGCTGAGTGAAGCAAGCCATTGTTGCAATTTTCCAGTCTCACTGCCTTTGATGCTCTGCAAGAGAAATTTTAAGTAGCACATATGCCATTTCTTGTGTTTTTAGAAGATGTTTATGGTTGCTTGCTGAATAATTTGTGACTGTTTCATGTTCCATTCCTGAAGAATTGTTTGAATAGATTCACTTTTCGAGCTCATCTAGATAATTGCTAGGGATTTTTGAATATTGAAGAATTTTTTATTAAGACAATAGGGAGAAATGTGTAATTGTTTTCCATTTGAAAATAAGAAAACCCTAGTTTGAGTTATTATCTGTCTAATATAAATGGCACCCAGGGCCCAAAGTTCTGGTTTTGAAACCACTACCAGGTCTTTCTCCCAAGATGTTATTGATTTGTTATAGCCCTCTACTAACAAGAAGCAAGAGGGAAAGGTTTTGTTCTATGGGCCTTTACTCTTGGAAGGGTTGAAAAACAAGCAGTGTGCAATTTGAGATGCCAAGCTGCCACACACTGGGTGGCAATTGTTCTCCAATTGGTTCGGGAACAAGAATTTTTCCTTCTCTTTCTGTAATCCATGGAGGTTAGACCTGGGTAAGTTAGTGGTGCCCAATTTTTATATGGATGTAGATCTTTTAAAGGACATTGCTGCTAGATATGACCTTGTGGCCCGAATTGTTAGAACACATGTTGGCATAGAAATGAATAAGATAACCAAAGAATAAATCACAAAGATTTTTGGTTTGCACCTTGAGATTCCATTAGACCCAGTTGACACTGCAACAGGTTCAAGTGTAGTTACTTTGAGGTTAGGAAAAGATGAAATCAAAGGAATAACAAGTAATGATGATTTGAGGATAGAAGCATGCAAAGAGTTCATGATGGATGACTCTTTTATTCAAACTAACGCTTTTAAAGATTTTGTGTGTAGAGCACATACTGCATCATATGCTGAAAAGGTGGCACATGAGAGAAGTTTCCATCCATAGCTCCTAGATAAGGTAATTCAAGCTAAGGTGAGGGAATAGATGAGAAACAAATTCAAAGAAATAACACCAGAGCAGGGCCAGGAATTGGTACAAAAAAGTGGAGTATTGCTACTTCTTGAACGGGATATCGTTGATGTTGTGGTGTTTGACACAATAAGAAGGGCCAATAGGCCACTTCTTGCAACTAAAGAGGAGGCTACATTGGCACTGAAAGGATCAACTTTTAGTGAAGAATGGGATCCTTTGGAAATTTGGTCTCTATCTACTGGCTCTGAGAAACCAATTGTTCTAGAACCATTTGACTTCTGTGGTCACTTGGTTGTGAGGAGAGTTCCTGATACCCCAATATTGGAAGCTGTTGATATGGTTGTAAATTTTGCCAAATTCACTAGGGAAATTATTGAAGATTTGGCCAAGGATCAGGATACTCTGACAGGCCAATATAATGACATTATTATTGAGTATAATAAGAGTCAACAAAAGGTAGAAAAGTTAGAAACTGAATTGGCTTTATTGAAGCAACATATGGACACCATGAGGTCTCAAAGACAAGCCAGTTCTAGCCACATTGTCTCCAATCCACCAGTAGAGCAGTCTCAACCCTCTGTACAAACACAGTCTTTGGTTATTGTTCCATATAATATGAGACAAGTGCCTATTGCAATTGAGAGGGCTAATAGCCCTAGTGGGGGACTCTCTAGGGAGAAATTGATTCAATAGGTTGAAGAGTATAAGGAGATGGTAAAGAAAATCTAGGATGTAACAAGGAGAAGCAATTCAATAGTAGCGAACACTGTTTTGAAACATTTGAACAGAAGGGTCCAGAGTAAGCTAAACAATGTTCATGCAAATTATATCCTAATGTTGCAAGCAATAAAAATGTTTCCAAGGGATAAATAATTGGCCATCCCATTGCTAAACAAATGGAGCCCTAGAATGGAGAAGTTGAAATTCATGGTAGTAGGGGAAAAAAAGCATGGATATAAGTATCCTACTCTTATAGAAACATATCAATTGGTTAAAGGAATTGTTGAACAAAAAATTTAGGGATTTTCTGCACCTATGGAGTCCAAGATTAAATTGCTAAAAGATGTGTATGATGGAAAGGATTTGACCCCATTGCCTCATATTTTGCATAGTCAAGATGAATTCAAACCCCTATAGGTTTGGAAGGATTAGATGAACAATATAATGATGTCTTAAACAGATGAGATATGCAAAAATGCTGACATCCGCATGCTAGAGAATCTATTGGAAAAGTTGTCTTTTGTTATAAGTTTCCTAGAGAACTTTGATAAAAAGGCCACATCCATAATGGCGAAGTATGCTCCTTATTGAAAAAAGGTTGATTAGGTTGTGGCTTTCCAATGGCCTTTCGAAAAGGAGTTTGAATTATGGAAAAAGATGTTCACTGATGAACTAGAATTATGAACGATATAGTCGAGAATTATAGCTTGGTCATGTATAATACACGTCTGGCCTTAGATATTATATTCTAAAATTGCATTCTCCTTTTGACTTCAAGTACAGGGTGTTGAGGTGGAGTTAGTACTATAATGGTTAAGCATGCCTTCGATGTATGGGGCGTAGTGTTTGGAGTGATGTTTGCTTTCCTTGTTATCAACTAATGATGATTTGTGTCTTATGCTGTCCACTCGCATAATAGAATTATACTTGAATCAAGAGTTAGCGGTCCAATCACAAATGGACATGTGTACTCTCCAGCCTGAAGCTTGTTGGCTCCCTTGTTTTATAAAAGGGAATTTTGGGCCGAGAGAGAGGTCTGTTGAAATATCCAAAATATGAGAAATAAGAGTCCAGTAATACAGAGAGTATGAATTGTGAGTCCAGGTTTTAATGTTTTGATTTAGATTGGAGAACTTAGTTAATCATGGGGTTTTGGAGCATGTTTGTATCAAGCTCATGAATATTCAGAGTTTATTTTCTCTCCTATTGTGTTATGTTACATGGATTATTAATGAAATATCAATCCAAGATGATTTTCATTGATCTTTGTTTGTTCTTTATTGTTTTTTATTTTTAACTATAGCTCTGGTTCAAAGGATCAATTAAATGCTTCAATTAACTGGTAAGTTCATGCAATATAACAAATCAGACTCTTAAAGGAGTAATAAACTTAGGTATAGATTTATGGATTGTAATGCGATTCATATAGATCATAAGTGCTTAAGATGAAATCTTCCCTGTAGTTCAGTTTTCTCTTTTGACTCCATGCGTCGGGATATGGCACTTGAATTTTGATTACGTTTTATTCTCGCATGTTTTGTGTTATGGCATCAGGATAATTTACTCAAACATTTCCTATCAATTTACTTTAAGTGGAGTTTGCGATTCTCTGTTAATTGGACACGAGCCTTTTCAAGGAATAGGCAATTTCTTGAAGGATTTCATCCTTTAACATTAATTGGGGATCTATTTGTTGCTTACCTATGTGCAAATGGATTGCATCAATGTTGTATGTTTAAAGCACATGTTAGGGAATACCCTCCTAGATTTTACAGAGTCCAAAGTATAGGAGAATTAGCCTTATTTCTATTCTCATTAAGTCCATGTGGGTTGTAGTAAAAAGTGCCAATACCACCCTAGGCCATCTCACATTCCACATGTCAAGATGTGAGGGCTTGTGAGTCCTCAACTCACCATAGCCCACCATATTGACCGTGTTGGCCTAATATCAATCGTTGAATTGTCTAAAGAGTTCAAATTCTTGTATAAATACCCCCTCCTTCCTCTCATTTTAGGAATCAAGTCTTTTTCTATCAAAAATCTTGCAAAATTGCATTTTAAGATTTTATTCACCATAGCATTTGAGTTCACTATTACCATGTCTTCATCCATTTTGCATATTACCTTGCATATTTGATCACACTTTCCATCCAAGGAGCACACAAGACATCCAAAGATCAAGGGCCAACCAAGGAAGAAGTAGCATGATGGTATAATCAATCTTAATTCATTTCATCTTGTTTTCATGCTTATCTTTCCTTAGGCTAAACATTGAGGTGTCCTCTTTCCTTAGGCTAATAATTGAGGTATCCTCTTTGTGTTAGTTTATTCTTATTGCATTAATAGTTTGTTTAGCATCTCATATTAGGACATAACATTTTAGGAGATCACACATTTCAAGTATCTAAATATTCACTTTATTGTAGTCACATGTGAATCCTTTGGATCAACTTGATATCTAGCAACCATGCACAAAAAATTCATAATGTTTGGTCTTGTCTGTGTAAAATATAGCAATCCACCAATCATCGACCTATATCTTGTTTGATTAGCCTTAGGAGAATCATCATTTTGAGATAGTTTGCATCTAGTTACCATGGGTGTACCAACTGGCTTTGAATCTTCCATGCCAAACTTTTTTAGTAACTCTTTCACATACTTGGACTGAGAAATAAATATTCCATTATCTAACTGAGTAATTTTCAATCCTAAAGAGAATTTTAGTTCTCCTATCATTGACATTTCAAATTCACTTTTCATTTCATCAAAAAATTTCATGCACAACTCATCATCACCTTCAAAAATATTATCATCAACAAAGAATTCAATAATCAACTCTTTATCCTAATCTAGTTTGAAATACAAATTGTTGTTAGCAACAACTTTATTGAATCCAAGCTTCAACAAGTATTTATCTAGTCTTGCATACCAAGCTCTAGGGGATTGTTTGAGTCCATATAGTTCTTTCTTCAATCGACACACCATGTGCTTTTCATCAGTAAATTGAAATCCATCTGGTTGCTCAACATAAACTTCTTGTTGTAGTTCACCATTTAGAAATGTTGACTTCACATCCATTTGATAGAATTTATAATTTTTGAAAGTAGCATAAGCAAGAAATAAGATTATAGCTTCAATTGTAGCAACAAGGGAAAAAATTTCTTCAAAATAAATACCTTACATATGTGACAATCCTTTACATACCAGTCTTGCTTTATTCCTGATAACTTCACCTTGTTCATTCAGCTTATTCTGAAAGACCCATTTGGGTCCAATCAGATTTTTTTCTTGAGGTCTAGGAACAAGAATCCATGTATCATTTTTCTCTATCTGCATCAGTTCTACCTTCATTGCTTCCATCCAATAATCATCTTTACATGCTTCATTGAAATTTCTAGGCTCAGTCTTGGATATCAGACAATAGTCTTCTACAATTCTTCTTCTAGTTTGCACACCTTTGTTTTTGTCTCCTATGATCTAAATTTTATAATGACTTTTCTTTAAATATCTTGGAGTTTTGGGTTTTGTTATTTCTTCTTCATTTCCACTATCTTCTTCTTCATGATTTTATTGGTTCACTAGAACACTTTGAGTTTGATTCTATGTTTGCACATTCTTTCCATTATCAGTACTATCCTTTTGGTCATCTAAGTCATATTCGTTGTACCTGGATGATCTTTCAATATCCTCATCAACTTTCAAATTATCACTCAACCATTTTCTTCAATATTTTATTATAACACTGATAGTCTTTGCTCTTAGTAGAGTATCCTAGAAAGATTCCTTCATCACTTCTAGCTTCAATTTATTTATATCTTTATCTATTTTAATATAACATCTACTTCCAAAGACTTTGAAATACCTATTAGTAGGTTTATAACCAAACCATAGCTCAAAAGGAGTCTTACCATAATTACTATTGACATTCACCCAGTTGATAGTATACACAACAATGCTTATAGCTTCTCTCGAGTAGAAATGAGGAACATTACCCTCCAACATCATACTTCTGGAAGCATCTAAATATTTTTTGTTCTTTCTCTCCACAACTTTTCTCTATTGTGGGGTCCGAGGAATAGATAACTATCTTTTTATTCCATGATCTTCATAGAATGAATCAAACTCTTGGGAAGTGAATTCACCACCTCTATCTGACCTTAGAAATTTGATCTTCAAACCTGTCTCATTTTTTGCCAAATCTTTCAAGCTTTTGAATTTCTCTAATGCCTCCTTTTTTTCTCTTAAGAAAGAAACCCAAACCATTCTAGAATAATCATCAATAAGAAACATAAAGTACCTATCTCCTTGTAGACTTTTGATTCTAGAAGGACCACATAGATCAGTATGTACCCAATCTAGTACTCCATTGGAATGATGTTGCTTGCTCTGAAATGAAATTCTTGTCTACTTTCCCATCTGACATTCCTTGCATATAGTGTTAGTAGGCTTCACTAACTTAGGTGGATCACTGACTACTTGTATGGAGCCTATTTTGACAATTTTATCAAAGTTCACATGACACAACCTTTTATGCCATAACCAACTTACATCAGCTTTAGCAATCAAATACCTTTCACTAGTAGAATTCAAGTGAAAAATATCACCTCTTGTCTTTGTACCTGAAGCAATTACATTTCCTGAGCTTCCCAATATCCTACACTTACCATTTGTCCAACACTCAATAGATTATGCTTCAATCTTTCAACATAAAGAACATCATCAGTATTGCATTTTCTACCAAGAGAAATAGTGCCTCTACCACAAATCACACTAGAATTGTTATCCCCAAATCTTACAACACCACCATCATACTTTTCCAAGCTTAGAAACTTTCTTTTATCAAAAATCATATGATGTGAGCATCTGCTATCAATCACCCACTCATCTTTCTCAACAATTTTGGCTGCAAGAAATTTTTCAATATTCTGATTACCAGTTGATTTAGTGGACACCGAACCATTTTCCTTGATAGCGATGAATACCCATTCATCTTCATTTCTAGTTTCTTTATCATATTCATCATCAGTAACTCCTTCTTCAACATAATAAGATTTCTTTTGAAATCTAGTCTTATCAGGTTTATACTTAGAGAATATTTCAAGACATCTTGATGTAAAATGATCTATCTTACTGCAAGAGAAACATTTAATAGGTAAATTTCCTTTGTACTTACCTTTTCCTCTGGCTTCTGTTTTCATAATTAGTGCTTCTAGTTCTTCTAGCTCTCTTTCTTCATCTTCAATTAGTTTCATCTCTTCTTCATACTTGAATGTTTTTTTGGAACTCTCTCTCGGATCATATCTTTGTTGGCTTTTTTTGGATATAGTAGCTTTGAATGCATAATCTATCTTAGGAAAGGATTCCCCAAATTCACTCAACTCATAGGCAACAAGTTTTCCAATCAACATGTATCTTGTCACATTTGTTACTATCCTAAGTTCTTCAATACAATGGGCTTTTTTTTTGTAAGAAGCAGGCACAGATCTAAGTATTTTAGCCACAATCTCATCTTCTTCCAAGGTTCCACTGACACATCTAATATCCATCACTAATTCATTTACCTTTTGTAGGAAGGAAAAGATGTTTTCATCTTCACTCATCTTCATATTCTCCAACTTACCTTTCAGAATTTGTAGCTTAGCAACTCTCACTAGTGCATCTCTCTCATACAATGTTTCCAATATTATCCAAATCTCATGTGCAGTCTTCAAACCTATTACATTTTTCATCTCTAAATATGTTAAATCACTTAGAAATTCTTCTATAGCCCTAGTATTAGATTATGCTTTTCTGAGGAATAGTATATGCACTCTTTGTAATCTTCCAGAAAGGCTCACCAATGCAATTAAAATGACACTCCATTCTGACTTTCCATAGAGATTATTTTGTACCGTCGAATCTAGGACTATCCTTCTTATATGATTCCATCTCAGATCACCTCAAGTTGTTAAAATTCTTCAGAGGAACTATCTCTAATACCAATTCTTATCAAAACATGGATAGCCAATTAAGAAGGGGGGTGAATCAGTTGTTACAAAAATCGAGCTTATTCAACCTTAAACAACTTTTAATCTCAAATCTGATAATTAACAGTGAAACCATGAATCAACAACACATCAAAAACAAATGAACACAAATATTTTTATACATGGAAACCCTATTAGGGGAAAACCATGGTGGATATTAGTCCACAAGATTATACTCTGTTAGAAGTATAATGAAAGAAATGAATAGGGAATGCACATGCATTTAGGCATACTGCCTAGAGGTCATTGCTCAAAGGGAAGGCCCATTTCCTTACATAAGACAATCAAATTAAATCCATCTAATCAGGATGAACTAAGAAATTATCTTCTACAAAATCTTGATTACAGTTTCGGTTAGGCACAAAAACACTTCTTCACACTTCGCCCAATCTCCTCCACACTCTATTCTATACTCGAATTATCTAATCTTTATTTGCACATATATTGCATATACATCACATACATTCACCTAACATACATTGAGAATACTTCAAAATGAGTAAAACAATGCTCTTATATATCTGCTATACAGATTTACATCAACAACTTTGTTGGCCAAAAATAATGAATAAATTACAACTGTCGGCCTTAATACATGAAAAAAACTTAATGCACATCAACCTAAGTTAGTCACAACATAGTGAGGACCTAGATCAACATCCTCGAACATGCCAAACAATAAAATATTAATCCATAAGGATGTTAACACGCTACCACCATCATGTCAGTCAAGAACATGAAAACCTTAAGCACATAAAGAAATATCTTTAATCATGAACATTTTGATCAATGCAGACATACCACACTAATAGAGCATGATCTAGAAATATCACTGAACACCTTAGAAACATACACAACAACCCAATTTATCAGAATTGCAATCTCATCTTCCAGAAACACTTGTTATAATAACTGAATAACTATAGGAACACATAACTTCATAACTTCCTCAATTATTGATGTGTACCACTAAAATTTTTAGAAAACATACTAGATAATCTCATAAACAAACCCTTTAGTGCACGCCTCCTGATCATCAATGTACAAAAATTTCCATCACTCAGACCTTTTGAGCTTCACTAGATGCTTGCAATATATTTATTACAGTTTTCTCAATATCCTTGACATATACAGCCTTTAGAATCACCAATGCTAATAGTGTTGACATCAATGAAAACCACATCTCAGAAACACAACCACAACATCCAACAATCTCCCCCTTTGGAATTGATGGAAACACGTGATGTGAAAAATAATTTCATTAACACAACTGGTTGTTCACATACTTCTCTCCCTTTGATCTGCAATCCTCCTTTCATAGCTCTTATTTTCCTTTCTTGACTCCTCTCCCCATTACTTCAAGATTTTTTCACATTTTTCTTCTCCCCCTTTGACATCAATGGAAAAGGTACAAATGCTCTTATCACATATCATTTGAATCATCTGACTATGCCCCCTAAGTAATATCCACCACAACATCAATCCAAAACAAGATCTGACTGTAAATCCACAGATTGATGCAAAGAATTACATCTTAGTTCAGATTAGGAGGGGAAATCACCCCTAACTTGCCTCTGAGATACTCAAATGTATCCTTAGGAAATGGTTTAGTAAAGATATCTATAATTTGTTCTTTTGTAGGCACATGTTCTAATATGACCTTTTCATCACTCACCCACCTTGTCTCTCAAAAAGTGATACTTGATGGATATGTGTTTTGTCTTTGAGTGTAGCACCAGATTCTTAGAAATGTTTATGGCACTTGAATTGTCACAAAATATAGCAATAGGCTCATCATACTCAACTCTGATATCTCTCAACATCTACTTCATCCAAAACACTTGGGTATAATTTTTTGCAACAACAATATATTATGCCTCAATAGTAGATAAGGAAATGGAATTCTTCTTTTTACTTAGCCAAGACACCAACTTCTTTCCCAAGAAGAATGCACCACCACTTATGCTTTTCCTATCATTTTAATCTCCCACCCAATATACATTTTTAAAGGCATTCAAAGTAAGATCATCATCCTTTGGATACCATAACCCTAAGTCAATTGTTCCTTTCAAGTATTTGAATATTCTCTTTATTGCAGTCACATGTGATTCCTTTGGATTAGCTTGATATCTAGCAACCATGCACACAAAATTCATAATGTATGGTCTTGTCTGAGTCAAATATAGAAATCCACCAATCATTGACCTATATCTTGTTTGATTAGCCCTAGGAGAATTGTCATTTTGAGATAGTTTGCATTCGGTTACCATGGGTCTACCAACTAGCTTTGAATCTTCCATGCCAAACATTTTCAGTAACTTTTTCACATACTTGGAATGAGAAATAAAGATTCCATCATCTAACTAAGTAATTTGCAATCCTAAAAAGAATAATAGTTCCCCTATCATTGTCATTTCAAATTCACTTTTCATTTGATCAGTAAATTTCATGCACAAGTCATCACCACCTTCAAAAATATTGTCATTGACAAAGACTTCAATAATCAACTCTTTATCCTGATCCAATTTGAAATATAGATTGTTGTCAGTAGTACCTTTATTAAATCCAAGCTTCAAAAAGTATTTATCCAGTCTTGCATACCAAGCTCTAGGGGCTTGTTTGAGTCCATATAGTTCTTTCTTCAACCGACACACCATGTCCTTTTCATCAGTAAATTGAAATCCATCTAGTTGCTCAACATAAAAAATTTCATCTAGTTCACCATTCAAAAATGTTGAATTCACATCCATTTGATAGACTTTAGAATTCTTGAAAGTATCATAAGAAAGAAATAACCTTACTGCTTCAATTCTAGCAACAGGGGCAAAAGTTTCTTCAAAATAAATACCTTCCATCTGTGAGTATCATTTACATACCAGTCTTGCTTTATTCTTGATCACTTCACCTTATTCATTTAGCTTATTCTGAAAGACCCATTTGGTTCCAATCACATTTTTGTCTTGTAGTCTAGGAACAAGAATCCATGTATCATTTTCCTCTATTTGCATTAGTTCTTCCTTCATTGCTTCCATCCAATAATCATCTTTACATGCTTCATTGATATTGCTAGGCTCATTCTTGGATATTCGAAAAATTTGCAATTCTTCTTCTAGTTTCCACACCTTTTCTTTTGTCTCCTATGATCTAACTTTCAAAATGACTTCACTCTACATATCCTGGAATTTTGGGTTCTGTTATTTCTTCTACATTTCCACTATCTTCTTCTTCGTGATTTTCTTGATTCACCAGAACACTTTGAGTTTGATTATGTGTCTACGCATTCTTTCCATTCTTAGTACTATCCTTTTGGTCATCTAATTCATATTTTTTGTACCTGGATGATCTTTAAATATCCCTATCATCTCTGACATTAGCACTCTCAACTATTTTCTTCAATCTTTTATTGTAATGTTGGTAGGATTTTCTATGAGTAGAGTATCCTAGAAAGATTCCTTCATCACTTCTAGTTTCAAACTTTCCTATATATTTATCTCTTTTAATATAACATCTACTTCCAAAGAATTTGAAATACTTAACAATAGGTTTATAACCAAACCATAGCTCAAAAGGAGTCTTACTAGAATTACTATTGACATTCACTCAGTTGACAGTATACACAAAAGTGTTTATAGCTTCCCTCTACTAGAAATGAGGAACATTACCTTCCAACATCAAAGTTCTAGCAGCATCTACATTTTTTTTGTTCTTTCTCTCAAAAACTCTATTCTGTTGTGGGGTTAGGGGAGCAGATAAGTGTCTTTTTATTCCTTTCCCTTCACATAGTGAATCGAACTCCTGAGAAGTGAATTCACCACGTTTGTCTGATCTAAGACATTTGATCTTCAAACCTATCTCATTTTTTGCCAAAGCTTTCAAGCTTTTGAAATTTGCTAATGCCTCATGTTTTTCTCTTAAGAAAGGAACCCAAACCATTCTAGAATAATTATCAATAAGAAACATAAATTACCTTTCTCCTTGTAGACTTCTAATTTTGGATTGACCACATAGATAAATATGTACCAGATCTAGTACTCCATTGGAATGATGTTGTTTGCTCCAAAATGAAATTCTTGTCTACTTTCCCATCTAACATTCCTTGCATATAGTGTTAGTAGGATTCACTAACTTAGGTAGATCACTAACTGCTTGTATGGAGATTATTTTGACAATGTTATCAAATTTCACATGACACAACCTTTTATGCCATAACCAACTTAAGAAATCAAACAACTTTCACTAGCAACATTCAAGTGAAAAATATTAACTCTTGTCTTTGTACCTGAAGAAATTACATTTCCTAATCTTCCCAATATCCTACACTTACCATATTTGAACTGAAGATTGTAACCTTTTGCAACCATTTGTCCAACACTCAATAGATTATGCTTCAATCCTTCAACATAAAGAACATCATTAGTATTGCATTTTCCACCAAGAGAAATAGTGCCTCTACCACAAATCACACCAGCATTGTTATCTCCAAATCTTAAAACACCACCATCCTAATTTCCCAAGCTTAGAAACTTGCTTTTATCACCAGTCATATGATCTGAGCATCTGTTGTCAATCACCCACTCATCTTTCGCATCAATTTTGGCTGCAAGAACTTTTTCAATATTCTGATTACCAGTTGATTTAGTGGACACCAGACCATTTTCCTTGATAGCAACGAATACCCATTCATCTTCATTTCTAGTTTCTTTATTAGATTCATCATCAATAACTCCTTCTTTAGCATAATAATATTTCTTTTGAAATCTAGTCTTATCAGGTTTATACTTAGACTCTTTGAGGACATCTTGATACATAATGACCTATCTAACTACAAGAGAAACATTTAATAGGTAACTTTCCTTTGTACTTACCTTGTCCTCTGGCCTCTCTTTTCATAATCAGTGCTTCAAGTTCTTCTAGCTCTCTTTCTTCATCTTCAATCTGTTTCATCTCCTCTTTATACTTGAATATTTTTCTAGAACTCTCTATTGGATCATATCTTTGTTGGCTTTTTCCAGATACAATAGGTTTGAATGTAGACTATATCTTAGGAAAGGATTCCTAAAATTCACTCAAGTGAAAGGTAGCAAGTTTTCCAATCAACATGTCTCTAGTGACAATTGTTACTGTTCCAAGTTCTTCAATAGCATGAGCTTTTGTTTTGTAAGAAGTAGGCATAGATCTAAGTATCTTAGCCACAATCTCATCTTCTTCCAAGGTTCCACTAGCACATCTAATTTCCATTACTAATTCATTAAACTTTTGAGAGAAGGAAAAGGTGTTTTCATCTTAGCTCATCTTCATGTTCTCCCACTTACCTTTCAGAATTTGCAGCTTAGTAACTTTCACTAGTGCATCTCCTTCATACAATGTTTCCAATTTTATCCAAATCTCATGTGCAGTCTTTAGACCTATTACATTTTTCATCTCTGGATCTGTCAAAGCACTTAGCAATGCTTCTATAGCCCTGGTATTAGTTTTTTCTTCTCTGATCTCATAAGTAGTAGAAGGACCATTCTGAGGAATAGTATATGCACTCTTTCTAATATTCGAGAAAGGCTCACTAATGCACTTCAAATGACACTCCATTCGGACTTTCCATAGAGATTAGTTTGTACCATCGAATCTAGGACTATCCTTTGTGTATGATGCAATCTCAAATCACCTCAATCTGTTATACTTCTTCAGAGGAACTAGCTTTGATACCAATTGTTGGAAAAACAAGGATAAACAACTAAGAGGGGGGGGGGGGGGGGAATCAGTTGTTATAGAAATTAAGATTATTCAACCTTAAACAACTTTAAACTTAGGTCTAATAATTAACAATGAAAGCATGAATCAACAACACATCAGAAACACATGAACACAAAGATTTTTATATGTGGAAACCCTGCCGGGGAAAAACCACAGTGGATGTTAGTCCACAAGATTATACCCTATTAGAAGTATAATGAAATAAATGAATAGGGAATGCACATGCATTAGGAACACTACCTAGAGCTCACTACTCAAACGGAAATCTCACTGCCTTACATAATACAATCAGATTAAATCCATTTGATGAGGTTGAACTAAGAAATTATCTTCTACAAAATCTTGATTACAATTTCGATTAGGCATAAAAACACTTCTTCACACTTCACTCAATCTTCTTCACACTTTTCTCTATACTTCAATGATATCATCTTTATTCGCACATATGTTTCATATAAATCACATACATTCACCGGACATATATTGAGAATACTTCAAAATGAGTAAACAATCGCTCTTATATATCTGCTATATGGATTTACATCAACAACTCTATTAGCCAAAGATAAAGAATAAATTACAACTATCGGCCTCCATACATGAACAAATTTTAATGTGCACCAACCTAAGTTGGTCACAACATAGTGAGGACCTAAATCAACATCCTCAAAAATGAAAAACAAAAAAATATTAATCCATAAGGATCTGCAACACGCTACCACCATCATGTCGGCCAAGAACATGAAAACGTCGATCAATGAAGACATACCATATTGATAGAGCATGATCTAGAAACATCATTGAACATGTCAAGAACATATGCAACAACCCAATTCATTATAATTGCAATCTTCTCTTCTAGAAACACTTGCTACAGTAACTTAATAACTATAGGAACACAAAACTTCATAACTTCCTCAATTCTTGATGCGTACCACTAAAAATTTTAAACAACATACTAGATAAGCTCAATAAAAAACCCTTTAGTGCACGCCTCCTGATCATCAATGTACATAATTTTCCATCACTCGAATCTTCTTAGCTGGATTGGCTACCTGCAATATATTTGTTACAATTTTCTCAATATCCTTGACATATACAACCTTCAGAATCACCAATGCTAATAGTGTTGACATCATTTACAACCACATATTAGCAACACAACCACAACATCCAACCAAATTTTTCCTTGGTATTTCCCAATTTTATGCAAAATGCAAGTATGAAAGAATGTTAGTGCTATTTTGTTGAAAATGAAGGGAAATTTGTATCTTAAAACTTGTAAAACTATGAGACTATAGATCTAATTAAGTGTTCATTGTCATAATTATTTGTGTATGATTAATCTATTTAGATCAATTTTACCAATTGTAGAAAGAGATAGAATATTGTAGAAGAATGAGATAAAAGATAGAAGTGACAAAACATATATGTGGAGAAAACCTTTTGAGAAAAAAATCCACTAGAATCAATAGTGCTTCTATTATTTAACCCTAGAATAGGATTACAATAATACTGTATCAATCCTTGATTGATATGCTTCATTGCCTTCAACAATCCTTCTTCACAACCTACACTAAACTCTCCTACACTTTCTACACCACAAGCTATACATGCATTCCATGTGACCAAGCATGAATCCACACATCTCATACCATGCTTCAAACCCTCACACATGCACAAGATCAACCTGCTAACCTGCTAACCTTCTACAAACTCTGATGTAATTTCTGCAATAAATAGACAATTAATGAGCACATAAACTCATAAGAGTTATCAAATAGAAGATCATAAATCTCCTCACAAAAAACCATTCCTAGATTGTGCAAGTAGAGTTCCACACTGTAACATGAATTCAAAACCAATGTATCCTCAATTAGGCACCCCAAACTAAACACTTAACTAATCGTTGGTCAAGAAAATATCTTGGAAGCATCACCTCAAAAATGGCACCCAAGGATGGGCCCACTTAATTGAGCCTTGTAAATATCTTCTCATGCAAAAGGTATTAACTGAAAGATGCCAACTTGGGTGCCCAAGGTGGACCCAAGTCAATCTTAGTTAACTAAAACATATCTCTCCACCAATTCATGCAAACAACATCCATGATTGATCATCCCCACTTAACTAAAAATATCCACCTCTTATTTGTCATGCAACTGAAGGAATTAGTCATGCAACTCAAGTCAACTAGCATGCAACTCAAAATAACTACATGAAAATCAAGTCAACTAGCATGCAACTGAAGATGACTACATGCAACTCAAGATAACTAAACTATAACTAAACTGAACTGAATTGAACTGAACTAACTCAAACTGAACTGAATTGAACCGATAGTTCCACTCCACTCTTGTAAACATCAATCCCTATTTTGTAGGAACTAGACATGCATTACTGAAGTGTTATCAATCCTCCAAATAGTTAACTGAAGCAAGGTGGGTTCGAACTTCCATGTGGGTGCCCCATGTGCTCCTATCTTGTAAGAGATCAAAATGGACATCCCCACATGTTCTTATTATTTAGGAAAAAATACAAATATCAATTTATATGTTCATTTCATTCAAATTTAATCTCTTTCTAATCCTAGTGTTGGAGAACACTTTCCAAGGACTTAGGAGATACATGAAATATGTTTAAGATTTCAATTAAATGGTATCCTATTCCCAACATTCTCCCACTTGACATTATACATTGCAATTATTATAAACAAGGAATCATTATTATAAATCAAGTACAAAACTCAAGGCCAATGGCCTTCCTCTGCCAAGAGAACTTATTTGTAGAATTGATCAAAGTGTCAACTTTATCAATAAATACCTTTCCCAAACTATCATAGGTAGAACTTCATGCTATCAACATAACAACCCAAATCTGCAAACAAGTCCCTATATATCCACCATCCTACAAAATAAGTCTTCAAGGTAATAACACACGTAGACATGCGATGAAAAACCTCAGAAGTAACTCACTATAGTAAAGTGTAACCAGTCTAAAAAAGTTTCCCCTCTCATAGAGAACACATATACCTTCTAGAACTCCCATTGCATAGGTAATGTGAAATATGAAAACAACATCACAACATTAAAAATTCCTCCTATAGCACTTCACATAGAGGATGTGGCTATCTCCTCTATCATAGTGTCAAAGAAGCATACAATGATATGCTAAATACATCTCTCTTAACATAAGAACCTTCAAGAAGAAGGAAATATTCCCACAAAGAGAGAACCTACAAATCAAACCATGTTCTTATACAACACTAACATATGCCAAACTATGTAAATTAAGATCTCCTTCAACACTCCCAAACTGAAACAATATCAACATCTAACCATACAACTTATAATGAAACATGGTAGAAATTAGATGTAAACCTATCATAGAATGTAGATCAAACTTAGCCAAACATTCCCACAGCAAAATGGAATATGCTTAAAGCCACTAACTATCTCCCATATGTCTCCTACCCAAATTCTTAGAACTAACTCAAGTTCAATATTGTAAGGATAACAATGGAAATAAATAAAATCATGCATCTACTTCTCAACAATCAATTAGAACTCAATTTTCAAAACTAATTTGCATAAGAGAAGTCAAGATACATATAAATAATGCATCTAATAATCAGGCGGCCAACACCTCTTAGATCATTTATCGGATGAATAGACCAAGAGTGGGATACAAGATTGTCCTGTGCATACAACACCAAGCAATATAGGATTTCAATAAAGACAACCTTCTCATCAAGTCTATGATGCACTCACATCCATTTCTAGGTGTAGGCTTCTCGATCTTTACTGTTGATTTTTTTTTATAAGAAGTAACCATTCCAACATATATCTCTTAACATAAGAAATATCTAGCCTAACCCAAGTCTTTTTAGTATCCATGAGAACTCACCAATCAATCCATGCCAACTTCAAATGAAATCTACATAATCATGAAGCTCTAAGAATATGATTAATACTCAAAACCAAAAAAGATCTACATCCTTTGCAAACGAAGAACAATAACACCTTTACCAAAAAATTCTAAGGGTCCTCCATGAAACAAGATGTTAAAACCTTTTCAAATTACATGAAGATAACCATATCCTACAAAAGCTCCTACTAAATTGTGATACTGAGCTATACATGCAACAAGATAAACATCAAACCATCACTGTTAAAAAAAAACTCCCACTTAAACATGTAACCAAGCTATCCATGAGATCGTGATAACCATCTCCTAAATGAAGATTATCCATGACCTCAACACAATCAAATAATCTATTGTTAACAACACACCTCCCAAAAGGTCGAGCATAACCATAATCTCTAAACCAAGAAGATTAAAACACACTTCTTTTACAAATCTGTAATATCACAATACTACAAGCTCCCACTACAGCCAAAAAACCTTCAAAATTTTAAGAGAAAGGTGTCCCAAACTCTACCCAACCATTAGCTCTAATACCAAATGTTAAAAATGAAGGTAAATTTGTAGCTTAAAACTTGTAAAACTATGAGACTGTAGATCTAATTAAGTGTTCTTTGTCACAATTATTTGTGTATGATTAATCTATTTAGATCAATTCTACCAATTGTAGAAAGAGGCAGAAGATAGAAGTGACACAAAATATATGTGGAGGAACCCTTTCGAGAATCAATAGTGCTTGTATTATTTAACCTTAGAAAAAGATGAAAATAATACTATACCAATCCTTGCTTGATATGCTTCCTTTCCTTCAAAAATCCTTCTTCACAACCTATACTAAACTCTCACACACTTTCTACAACACAAGCTATCCATGCATTCCATGTGACCAAGCATGAATCCACACATCCCATGCCATGCTTCAAACCCTCACACATGCACAAGCTCAAGCTACTAACCTGCTAAGCTTCTGCAAAATCTGATGCAATTTCTATAATAAATAGACAAGTAATGAGCATGTAAACTCATAAGAGTTATCAAATACAAGAGAATAAATCTCCTCATTAAAGACCACACCTAGATTGTGCAAGTATATTTTCACACCATAACATGATGTCAAAACCAAAGTCTCCTCAATTTAGGCACCTCAAACTGAACACTTAACTAATCATTGGTCAAGAAAATATCTTGCAAGCATCACCTCAAAATTCAAGCCCAAGAATGAGCTCACTTAACTGATCCTTGTAAATACCTTCTCATGCAAAAGGTGTTAACTAAAAGATGCCAACTTGGGCGCCCAAGGTGGACCCAAGTCAATCTTAGTTAACTGAAATATATCTCTCCACCAATTCATGCAAACAACATGCATGATTGATTATTCCCACTTAACTAAAAGTATCCACCTATTATCTGCCATGCAACTAAAGTCATTAGTCATGCAACTCAATTCAACTAACATGCAACTCAAGTCAACTAGCATGCAACTCAAAATAACTACATGCAACTCAAGTCAACTAGCATGTCACTTAAGTTAACTAGCATGAAACTCAAGATGACTACATACAACTAATGATAACTGAACCATAACTGAATTGAATTGAGCTAAACTAAACTGAACTAAACTAAACTAATATTGTCATTCCACTCTTGTAAATATCAATCCCTATTTTGTAGGAACTGGACATGCATTACTCCAGTGTTATCAATCCTCCAAAGATTTAACTAAAGCAAGGTGGGTTCCACCTTCCATGTGGGCACCCCATGTGCTCCTATCTTGTAGGAGCTCAAAATGGACGTCCCCACCTATTCCTATTATTTAGGAAAAAATACAAATGTCAATTTACATGTTCATTTGATTCGAATTTAATCTATTTCTAATCCTAGTGTTGGGGAACACTTTCCAAGGACTTAGGAGATACATGAAGTATGTTTAGGATTGCAATTAAATGGAATCCTATTCCCAACATATTTGAGCTAATTGAAATGCAATTTTCAAATCTTAAATATGATAATTGACTGATTATAAGATGCAAAGACTTGAAAATGATGACTTTTAATACAAATTTTGATTTTAAAAATTCACTTTCTCTTTACCAAATTAACTAAATGTAAAATTCTTCAAAGTGCAATTTTTTGAAACTCTAAGAGATATTTACAAGCAATAATTTTTTTAGTGGCTAATATTCGCCAATTGGCTAATAGTTGAAATTTGGGAATCCAAAATTGGCTAATAGTTCGATCTACAATGTGACTTGAATCGCCACATTTTTACAAAAAATTATTATAGTCTTATTTAAATCATCAAATAATTTATTTTATTGTAAAAATTAACTCAAAAATTTGCCACAATATTTGATACATGATTAGATCAGATTCACCTTAATTTTATAAATTATTGGAGAAATCTATATTAATTCGCTAATAGTATATCATAACTATTAGTTGCTTTAGGACCATATTTCTAATCTCTAGTTTCCACCATTGCTTTAAATATAATCTAGTGGCCCTTATTGTATTCCACAAGGTAAAATGTACACATGATCTGTAATGCTCATGGGGCCCACAATTTTGGGTATTACGAGCATTATAGATGGTGGGTAAATTTCACCCTATAGTGTACAACAAGGGTTGTTAGACCAATGATCTAAAAGAAGTTTTGAGCCCCCATGAGAATTATAAAACAATGTTAGAAAGTAAATATTATAGTCTACCCCTTCATCTCATCAATAATTTCCACCCTCGGGCCCCTACTTTTCCATGAGAATTATTTTTAGATTGGATAGATTTTCCATCATAATTAATGCATTTTCCTATTATTTTTCAAGATTTGCCAAAATTTTCCAAAAAAATTTAGTGATGTGAAAAAATTGCCAATAAAACTATTTTTTTTTCGAAAAAAAGGAAAGTTTCGCCAATAGAAATTAATTTTTTTTCCTCAAAAAGTGAAAGATTCGCCAAGATTTTATATCTTTTTTGAGGGGGCTTTCTTAAAGTTATCACTATTTACAAGTAAAGGGAATCCGAGTAGACAAAGACATAAATGTGTGCAAAAAAATGCAGAAGCCCCTATACAAGGACAGGGTTGCCCATCGGTGAATGACTCTTTGTACAGGGTTTTGAAAAATAAAAAACTAAGTGTGAATTGTTGTTTGAGATTTTTGTTCCTATTTGTAAACAAATTTTATAGTGATTATTTTTCTAAAATTTTGCAATAAGATGTAAATGCAAAATTGTGACAATGTGTGAACAACAATGACAATTTATGATTGCAATTTTGAATGAAATTTTGATCTAAATAACTGAAACATAAACTAATAAAAAGTATAATGCAAAATGTATGCAATATTTTTGGATTTTTATGATTTTTAATTATCCAAATATGAAAGAGTAACCCTAAATGAAAAATGCAAAACCTAGATCTAAGGTTTGAAAGGATTCCAAGTCATAAAGTTATGATATCAAATGTTAGGTTCACCAAAATGAAATAAAATAAAAAGGTAGAGTCCTAGGTCCTAAATGCAAAGAACCTAGGATGTAAGGGGTCTTTTCCAATATTTCATTAGAATGGTAACCACAAATCCAAGAGATTGACTTTCAACCTTAATGGCGAGTCAATCCGACCTAGGTTGGTCATTCTTTGGGGCCTTAAGATGATTGATAATGATCTAGAAATGATTAGAAATGATGAAACAAATTGAACTGTATGACATAATATGTAAAATATATATTCTTGAATATAAACATATTGTAATAACACTTTGTAGGAAGATCTAGGAGATATCAAAGAACATGTACCTATCACCAAAAGTTGATTATGGCATGTGCAGAAGGACTAGTTCACCCGTGGGTTAATGGGTGTTTTATTTGGTTTCCAAAAATAATTTGTATAGTCCATTGGTGCTAGATCTAAGATATTGTTTTCCACCCGCAAATTTGTTGGAATGTCAGAAATGAATTCTATAACTTAGGTTTTGTAGGTTGACAAGAATGATGACAACAAATGAAACAATGTAAAATTTATCTTCAATATATCTTCAATCCTTTTTCAATATATAGCATTCACATACATAAAGAGGGAAGATTTTTATGTCATATTGGGGCTTGCCTTTGTCAAACCCCAGGAATACTGTTCCCACTTTCACAATGGCAATGCAAATGAAAAAAACCTTAATTGAAAGGAAGGAAATGATGAATAAACAATTTGTTGCAACTCACCACCCTTCAGTGACTTCCTTTAAGGACTCAAGACATACACATCAATTCTAGGGAATTGGATCTTGCTTTCTTGAATTCCTTGAATGTATGAAGACCTACAACACTTGTTATCCTTCAAACAATATTGACAACATGAACACACATAAAATTTGACATGGTGTTAGGATATTGATTGTTGCTATAATGACTAATATATTGTTCTTGATAATTTTCTCTTCAAAATAGTATTTTCTCTTGAATACTAGATCATGTTGCTTAGATTTCTTAGATTTCAAATGGTAAAATAACTAGGTATTTATCTAATTTTCCATAAATTAGATTCCAAAATATGGTAGTTATGATTTGGATTTTGATCATTAAAATGCTACCAAAAACATATTTTAATTTGGGTCTTGGCTCATAAAGGGGACCCATTCACCCAGGGGCGAATGGGTACTCGCCTAAAATTCAAGGACACACATGATCCAAGGAAATTCAATTATTAAATTCATTTATTTAATGTTGGTTCTCCTTTAAAAAATGGTAAGAATAAGGATTTGGAATACATAATTTGGAAAATTGGAAGCTTAATTAAGTCCAATAAATTAAGGAACCCAAACATAGTATGAAATTGTGAAGGTATACAATTTTAGACACTATTGTAGGCTTCCATAAGAAAATAAAAGATAACCATCCTCATATTACTCATATTCCAAGTTGGTGTTTGGGAGCCTCTAATAATGATTTTCTATGTGGAGAGAGGATGCTTTTCCCTTCATTGCATGCTATAGATGAAAAGTCTTTAGCTTGTAAAACTGAAATTCCAAAGTTGTCATTAAATGGTGATAAGACGGTTGAGTTAATTACTACGAAATATAATTAGATCATTTCAATGGGTGATGATAATGTGTTTTTCAAAGTTGGTAGTTATGATGATAGTTCAAAGTTTTCTTGAAGGAAAAATGATTCAAACAAAATGTTGCATTAGATGTGGTTGAGTGATTTAATTCCCATTCTAATCAATGATGAATTCATTCAAGATTCTACTTCATTTGAAGCAACATATGGATATATGGTTGGTGACATGAAAGATTATATCTAGTAATTTGTAGAAATATATGATGAAAAATTGTTATTTGGTCATGAAGTTCTACATAGAGATTCCTTCTACATAGTGAGTCCCCTTTGGGTTTTCATGCTATACCTAAATCTATAGGTGCTACATGAGTATGCATTCCTTTTTCATAGAAGATCCTACTTCTCCCTATTTTTCAATGGATTCACTTGAGCATCATTAATAACCTTTTTGAGATAGTGTCTTCCTACTAGGGTGATCCCACAAAACTGGTTTACAATTTCTAAGAGGAACTGATTTTTGCTGAAATCACGTATTTTTAGAAAATATAATGATTTAAGCCTTTAAAAGTTCCATTTTAAGGATTCCAATTGAAGATGGTTTGATCAAACCACCTTAGATCAAACCCCCTTGGATAGAACCTCACTAGTTTTAAACCATACCTATAAATGAGTCTCCTTTACACCTATCAAAATGCTGATAAAAAATCACTTTTGATTTACCTTTTGGGGGATCAAATGAATTCATTTAAAATTTATTTGAAATGATTATGGTAGTCCTCGAAATGAGATATCCCATTAATTTAATTTTAATATGTTTTGGTTTTATTATGTATGTGTTTTTTTAGTTTTATTAAATATAGGTTTTTCACCGACAATCAAGCTCTTTGTTTTTCCCATGTGGAAAAATAGAAAATTATCAAAATAATTTTTAAAAAAATATTTTCGTGCTGGGTATTGGTGTCCTTGATCCATTAAAAAAATTAAATTGAATTTTGATACATACAGAAAATGTTATGTTGTATACAGTCCACCTATGTCTGAATTGCAATTGGTTTGACTTCGAAACTCTATTAAGGAAAAAATATTCAATAAAAAACTATGAGACCAAATGAAATTGCTAGATATCATAGTTACAAATCTAAATTTGAAAAAATAGAATTTAATCCTTCATACAAAAAAAGTTATGTTGTATACGCTGAGCGTAACTTTTTAAAAATGTTGTTTTCTGAAAAAAACTAGTTTTCATGGGACATGGAAAAAGAAGTGCAATCTTATTCGAAAAAATTTGAAAAAATATTTTCAGAATCTAAAGACAAAGTGTGATGAGACTCTAGTTTGCATCATCTTCAAATTCGTCACGGTTTAGCCGCTATAGGTGCCCAAATGTGAATATTTAGTTAAAAATAATAATTTCAGTGTCCAGTTTGGCCAAAAATTGTAAACCACTATTATGGGATCACCCACCATGTACATATTTAGGAAATTTGTGTGTGCTCTTAGTTTAGATTCCTTTCAACTTTCTCCTAGTTTTTGGCTTGCATTGAGTCTCTTTCTTATAGTTATACTCTTCTAACTATCAAACTCTATGGCACAATGTATTTAATGCATTGGTCCTGCCAAAGATTCTAGGTCCCTTTCACATCCTTCCAATCTTGGTCCCCAGTTAGAGCTAGCTATTGCATTAGTTATGGTTCACCACTTTTCTCTTCCCACTTTCATAATCCCATGTTACTCATTAATTGGCTAAGGATAATTCCTATGGATTTTGACTCTTCCTATGTTGTTATCACTCCACTTGAGTCCCTTCAATATCTCAAAATTTAGTCATGTTTTTACCTAAATTGACCTTTAAGTCAGTTTCAAAACTAGTGTTAGGCCTCGATGAGGTTCTCACGCCTTTTCAAGCCTCAACAAGGTTATCACTACCCACTTTGGCTTTGAAAAAGTTTATGTATTCCTAAAAAGAAATTTTCTCAAATAGTGGTCTTAAAGTTGTCCAAAGAGAGAATCGAGCATGACACTTTTACTTGGTTTCTAAACTAGTGAGGGAAAGGAAAAGATTATCACAACATTTTTGGGCATTAATGAGGTTCTCACAACTTTGTTGGGCCCCAGAAATCAAACCAAGAACTTCAAGCCTTCATGCTAAAGGATAATTAAAGAGAAACCATTCAAATTCAAAGAGCATTTTATGAGTTTTAATAAATTTTATTGAGGTCGATGAAGTCCTCACAACCTCATCGATGTCTAAAACATAATTGGTAACCTTCAATCCTTTGAAGGATAGAAAACAAAGATAGAAAGAAAGGGAAAAAGAAGGAAGGAATACAAAAAAGAAACAAAGCTAGCAATAAAGCAAGGACCGATTGAGGTTTAAAAACCTTTGTTGAACACCCCCAAGGTTTCAAGAACCAACTAAAGTTTCAAATCTCTTTTCCTAAAAATAAATCTGAAAAGTTAGTGCCAATCAATATGACATAGTAGATTGATCAAATTTGGGCATGCATGGAATAAACCACCTCAATAACAACCATGGGTTTCTTTGGATGATAAAGTTCATATAGTTTAAATTATATTTTAATTTTTAATGATTCTTTAAAAGAATCAGTTTGAAGACTCTTTGATAGTTAGATTTTGAAATTTTTAAATATCTCATCAAAGGACAATAGAGTGGTTTGAAATTTTGATCCCCACTACACTGTGATGTAAGAGTGAGACTTGATCAAAAGGAGGAACAATAAAATTTTGCTAGTTCCTAAAGGAATTCATTTATTGTGTGTGCATGTGAAGTTGAATGTGATGCTTTTGTAAACATCTAGATATTTACTTTCTTTGTAAATGTGGTATTCTTTTGTAGTGCATCCACATTCTTTTTGGGGTGTGGTAAAATTTAAATTTGAAATTACCTATTTGTCACTCGTGTTTCAATATTTGTGTTGAAATATTGGTGATATTTATTCCTTTAAAAATATTTTGGTTTCACATTATATGTATTGTAAAATAGTTTAAGATCCCTTTTTTTTATATTATGATCACATTTATGTCATGGCTATGAATAAGTGTTAGTTTTTCTTTCCTAATTTCTGGTTAAAGGTATAAATCATCTTTAAAATATGAAAAACATAAATTTTATCATGTAAGAGGGATTTATACCTCTAAAATTAAGAGGAAGATCGCTAACCCAATAGCGATCTCTCCAAATTTTGGTTCATTTGTCACTACTTATCAGGGCAACTGAGGGTCATTTTTCAAGGAAAACTGTAATGACAAATATTTTAACCAACAAGATAATATGTAAGTTGGGTGGAAAATGTTTGCAAGGTCATAATAGCTAGTGTAAACACTATTAATTTTGTTTCAACTGAAATGGTGGAGTGTAAGGAAAGTAAGGTAGTGGAACAACTTCCTACACTAATCTTTAGAGGAGGATAATGCAAAAATTTACAGATCTTTTCAATAGTCATAAAAACATAAACATAAATATCATGCATACAAAAACACAGTGATTTACATGGGGAAAACCATTCCGGGGGGAAAATCCACGCTCCAAAAGCTACCCAATATAATTTTTGAAAATCACATAAATTACAATATACTTGCAAAGCAAGATTCTCACAAGAGTATCACCAACCAGAGATCCAGAGGCAACACAAGCTCTATCAAAATCTCAAAATACATCACAATGGACATTCATAATACAATGACTTCATAAAATAGTTTCCCAACATGGACAAGTTGGGGTTAAAAGGAACAATTGACCCTACCCTTTATAAGGTGTCATGGTTACAAAAAGGGCACCAAGTCCTGGTTGATCAACAATTTGTAGTGAATTTTCAAATAGGAACTTATGAATATGAGGTGTGTTGTGATATCATTCCTATGGATGTATTTCACTTAGTCTTAGGGAGATCATGGTAGTTTGATAGAAATGCAATGCTTTATGGAAGAGAGAAAACTTAAATATTGGAGAAAAATGAAATAAATAATACTCTTATGCTATTGGTAACTAAGGAAGAAGAGGTGGAAAGTGGTCCAAGGAGACTAATAGTGGTAGGAATTAAATTTTTGAAAGAAATTTAAGGGGTAAAAACTATTTCTTTGTGGTGGTTTTGAAGGAGCTACAAGTAGAGGAGTGGGGGTCCTAGCTCGGTTGGCTAAACCTTTCCTATTGCAGGAGGTTGGTCATGAGGTCTAGAATCCCCCACCCCCGTGGTACTGGAATGCATGTCACGCCAGTGTTTTCGGTCACATTAAATTTTTTACCATGTGCGCTATAGTTTATAGGGGGTCATGCTACCCAATTCCTACAGTCTAAAAAAAAGGAGCTACAAGTAGATAGAACAACTAACAACAATGACAATCCTTTAGAAGTAAAGGGGTTGTTGGACGAATATGAGAAAATTGTGTCCAAGGAATTATGAGAAGGACTACCACCGATGAGGATCATTAGCCATGATATCAATTTGATTCTAGGGTCAAGTTTACCCAATAAGGCTGCCTATAGGTTGAAACATATAGAAAATGAAGAGGTGAATAAACAAGTGCAACAACTAGTGAGAAAATGATTTATTAGAGGAATTCTTAGCCCATGAATAATACTAGCACCAAAAAATGATGGTGATTGGAGGATGTGCACAAACTCAAGATCCATCAAAAATAACAATCATGTATCATTTTACTTTACCAAGAATGGATGATCCCATGGAATATTTGGTTAAGGCTAGCTATTTTACAAAACAAGTGATTTAAAGAGTGGATATCACCAAATAAGGATAAGAAAGGGTAATGAGTGGAAGACTACTTTTAAGACCAAGAAGGGGTTGTATCAGTAGTTAGTAATTCCTTTCAAATTAACAAATACACCCAACACATTTATGTGGCTAATGAATGAAGTACTAAAAATATTTTTGGGAGAATTTATTATAGCTTACCTTGATGAAATTTTTTTAGTAGTAGAAAGGAAGATCATATTAGACAAGTATTAGAAAGGCTTAAGGAGGAAAAGCTAAATTTGTGAAATTGAGAAAGTGTAGTTTTACGAAGGAGAAATGAGTTTATTTGGGATATATTATCTCACCAAAAGGGTTATAAATGGATTTGTAAAAGGTATATGCTATAATTGAATGAATAATTCTTAGGAGTGTACATGATCTTAAACTTTCCATCATTTAGCTAGCTTCTATTGTAGATTTATTCAAAATTTTAGTGGGATGTGTGCACCCAAAATTTAATCAATAAGGGGGGACAAGAAGGATTTTAAGTGGACAAAAACAATTGATAAAAGTTTTGATATTTTTAAGAAGAAGGTCACCGAGTAACCAGTGTTAGAATTTCTTGCTTTTATTAAATTGTTTCAAGTGGATTTTGATGCAAGTGGGATAGTTATAAGAGTGGTTCTTAGTAAAGAAGGTAGACCTATTGCACATTTTATTGAAAAAATTAATGATTTCAAGAAGAGGTATTATGTTTATGATCTAGATAATTTTATGCCATAGTGTAACCTTTCGATAAGTGGCATCATTGTTTTCTTCTAAAGGATTTTATTCTTTACATGGATCATCATGCTTTATAATTTATTAATAGCCAAACTAAGCTTAGCAAGCGACACATGATCAAGTGGGTAGAATTCCTACAAGGATATACTTTTTTCCTCAAGCATACAATTGGAAGCTCAAACAAAGTACCATATGCATTAAGTAGGAGAGCACCATTATTGACTTAAATGAGATTTGTAGTAGTTGGGTTTGATGCTATGAAAGAGTTATACAAAGATGATTTGGAGTTGAGGGATGCATGGACAACATGTATAGAACCTACTGTTATTAATAAGACACCATGGATAGATTAATTTATAGAAGATGAAAAGTTGTTCAATGGACAATAACTTTGTATACCTAAAGTGTCAATGAGGCATAATTTGACAAGAGAAAAATGTTGTGGTGGTTTAGATGGACATTTTGAAGGTAATAAAACAATGCCACAAATTAGCGAAATATATTTTTGGCTAAGGATGAGGGTAGAAATCAGAATTTTTTGCAGGGATATCATGTTAGTCAATATACCAAAGGGGGATGTGAAAACACAAGCCTATATCACCCATTACCCATACTAGAGAAACTATGGAGAAATGTAAGCATGCATTTTGTTCTTGGACTTCCAAGAATGCAATGAGGTAAGGATTCTATATTTGTAGTTATTGATATATTTTTGAATATAGACCACTTTATAGCATACAAAAAGATAGATGATGCCACACATGTAGCAAACTTATTCTTCATGAAGGTTGTTAGATTACATGGCTTACCAAAAAGTATAGTTTTAGATTGTGACACTATGTTTGTAGGACATTTTTGGAGGACACTTTAGAAGAAATAATGGACTTATTTAAGGTTTATCTCTACATATCATCCTCAAACAAATGGTAAAACTAAAGTTTTAAATCAAAACTTAGGAAATTTTCTAAGATGTTTACTTTGTGACAAGCCTAAGCAATGGGATTTTGCATTTTCTCAAGTTGAGTTTGCATACAATAACTGAATCAAAAATAGTATAGGTAAGACTTCATTTCAAATTATTTATGGATACAACCCTAGGGAATTTTAGGACTAATGGAGCTTGAAAATACCGAGGGATATAAGAGAATTTATGAAGGAGAAAATTTCTAGAAGAACATTCAAGATTTGCATTAGCAAGTAAGAGAAAAACATAGTTGGAACAACTAGTGGTATAAATAGAAAGTTTATTTGAAGAGGAGGGAATAGAATTTTAAAGTGGGAGATATGGTATTGGCACATCTATGAAATTTAATATTTCTTACCCATACCTACAACAAGATCAAGTGGAAGAATATTGGACTATGCAGAAGAAAGAGGAATGTTAAACCAAGAAGGGATTAGTTAGGACAATAATTGATTTTGTAGCACTACATCCAATTTTAGGATGATATTTTTGAGGAGTAGATTCTATATTTTGGAGTTATAGAAAAGAAGAGAAGGAATAGTGGAAGGAAAAAAAAATAGAATAATAGGGATCAAAAAGGGGGAGAGAAGCATAGAAGAGAACAAAAGAGGGTAGTAGAAGAAAGAGGACAACAAGAGAAAAACCAATCAAAGGGAAAATGATAGCATAAAGGAACACATGGCACATAGAAAAGGAAGGAATAAGAATAATAGTGGAAGCTCTATTATGCTAAATGATTTTCTAAATGCATCTAAAATGCTTGCAAAGTATGTATTTTTCAATTGAATTTAATAGAACATTTCTTGTTCAAAGGATACTTTTATTTTTTGACTGCGTGCCTAATTTGTGAATGCTAATTTCGTGAGATTACTGCTCAAAGTGAGTTATTTTCTATGTTTACAAGTTTTTATTATTTGATTGTTTTGGAATTAGGCTCTATCACCTATATCATTACCTTGTGTTACCTACAACAATTGTTCTACTTTTGACAATAGCAGAGTATTTGTCCTTGTAGATCATTTTATGCCCCATTAGGCCTGAATTTGACTTGCAAAAACTAGTTTAACCCTTGGTGGAGGTTATGTGATTTTATTATAGCAACACATCCTCTCCTTCTCCACTTGCTAGATCTCGTTTAATTAGGTTTTTAAGAACCTTCAAGGAGGTGGGTGCCATCACAATTCAATTGAAACACTTTATAAAATTAGGTAATTTAAATACCAGTTCTTCCATGGCCTTCTTCAAAAGATGGAAATTTTATTTTTTGTTGTTGTCCACTTAAACTCGATTTTGTCTCCCCTTATGGTCTCAATTATGGGTGCACATATCCCACTAAAATTTTGAATAAATCTGTAGTAGAAGCTAGATAAAACATGGAAAATTCGAACATCATGAACACTTCTAGGTGTTGGGCATTCAATTATATCATGTACATCCTTTTCAAAGTCATTTTCAATCCTTGTGATAAGAGGACACATCCCAAGTAAAATGATTTCTCCTTCATAAAACTACAATTTTTTAAATTCACCAATAACCTTTCCTCTTTGATCTTTTTAAGACTTATCTAGTATGTGGCAAATGTTCCTCCTTGTGTTTATTAAAAAATAAAATGTCATCAAGCCAAAAGAGTCATAAATTTTCCATAAAATGGCTTCAGCACTTCATTCATGAATCACTTAAACATGTTGGTTTATTTTTTAATCCAAAGGGAATAACCAACCACTCATATAGCCCCTCTTTGGTCTTAAAAATAGTCTTCCACTCATCACCCTCTCTTATCCTAATTTTGTGATGTACCCACTTTTTAAATTATTTATTGTAAAATACTTAGCTTTCCAAAAAATGAGCCATGAGACCATCTATTCTTTGTAAAGGAAAATGATACCTAATTATTATTTTGTTGATGGATCTTGAGTCCATGTACATCCTCTATTCAACATTCTTTTTTTGCTAATACAAATGGTACTACACATGGACTAAGGCTTTCTATAATAAATTATCTTTCCAATAGTTGCTATGCCTACTTTTCCCCTCTTCATTTTCTATAGGTGTCCCTATTTAAGAAACCCTGTTGGGAAAAATTTACTTAGGGATCAAATTATTATGTTTAATGTTCTTCATAAGTGGTAGTTCTTCTGGCAATTCCTTGGACACAATTTCATCAAATTCTTCAAGAAGTCCCTTTACTTGTAAATGCATGTCACTACTTCTAGTTGTGACATCTACTTGTAGCACCTTGAGAACCATTATAAAACATAGGTTTTTCCCCAAAATATCCTTCAAAAACTTCTTTCCTATCACTAGAAATGTTCTTGGACCACTTCCTACCTCTTCTTCCTTAGTTACCAATGGTTTAAGAATCTGTCTTCTTTCATTTTCTTCAAAGTGTAAGTATTATATCTTCTATCATATATTTCCTTCCTATCTAATTGCCATAGTCTCCCTAAGGGTAAGTGACATACATCACTATTCCTGATATCACACCACACGTCATCTTCATAAGTGCATATTAAAAAAATCACTAAGCACTATTGATAAACCAAGACTTGGTGTCCTTTTTGTAACCATGACACATTGTAAGGGGTAGGGTGAGATACTATTTTTCATCCCAACTTATCCACTATTATAACTAACACTAAATTATCAATGCTGCCATTATCTATTATGAATTTGCAACATTTTCCACCTATCTTATATATTATCCTTAAAAAAAATTCTTTAGATAGGTTCATCATCTCATTTGTTGGGCTTCAACAATTTCCTCTTCATCATAAGTTCTTCTCATCTTTCATATTCATCTTGTTGAATAACAAACCTTATAGAGTCAATATCCTCTTTGGCTATGTGTCCATCTACAACCTATGTTCTCTTTGATCCTTTTGGTCTTTATTGTGGTTATTTGCAAAATCTATGGTCTGACTATCTACTTGTGAAACATGTATCTTGGAAGCCTCTTCCATGTCCACCTTTGCCACTCATAGGTATGGTCTTAGCCTTGTTTCATCTCTCTCCTTTTGAGTTTTTCAAGAGTTGACCTTGTTGGTTCTCAAATCTACTATCCACTTGAATCCTAAAGGGATTCCAGGCCTAATGGTCAGATTCAAGGAGAGATTTGGCCAACGAACAAGAGCTTGATATACAACCTTTTTCCCCTACACTTTAGGCTCTGTTAAACCTAGGAGGGTAATCCCAAAAGTTTATTTATAGATACTCTTGTTTTCCAAAGTATCAAAAACAAAGCAAACAAATAAAATATCCTTCATATGCTTAAAAGACAGATTAACTTAAAGGTTTGGTTGACCTTCATGGCAATGTTTGATTCAAACATGAGAAATATAATTCATTAAATATCAACACACATTCACACTAAGATAGATAAGTAAATTAGTTTTAAAATTGTGAGTAGTTGTTGAATTAACCGAAAGATTGTAACATGAATAACACACTTAGATCAGTGCCTCATCCTTGGAAAAAAGTCAACTCAAACACCTACATAATCTGAGAACAATTTTCACACCTAACATTATATGAAGCTCTAAAATGCTGCATTATAGTATTTCAAAATTGTGTCTTAACATTTTACTTCTTACTAACATCCTAGCACTCAATTTAATACAAGTTTGTGGCCATATTCAAGCACCTACATTAATTCTTTGAATCAATAAACAAGAATAGAGCCAAACATCCATCTAAAATTGATAGAGACAAATAAGACAAACTTGATAGTATTATTCATAATCTGTAAAACTAGTACATAGGAGAGTAAAATAGTATCAAACTTGAAACATTCATCATTATTTTGCCAGTATTGTAATCAAAATTACAAAAATATTGACAAACTCAAACCCTAAAACTTAATCCTGAAATGCCCTGTATTCTCATCAAAATGTTCTCAGTGTCTTATTATAGAACAACCAACCCCAACAAATGAGGCAAAAAATAGTACTTAAGGAGAAAGAAAGCCCTAAATGCTCATCAGAAGAAGACACTTGTCAAGTTCAACTCTCGTTGATGAATAACTGTCACCGCCTGAAGAGAAGCCCCAATTTGCATGTTATTCCCGCTATCTTCACTTCCTCGCCTAGCAACAAAAAAATATTCCCCATGGGAAGACTCATCATTCTCTCCATTCAGCCTTTACCCACATTGAAAATGCCTTGTTGTAGAAAATACCCACTTTTTTACTCACAACTGAAAAATATTTTTGGTTGTAGAAAATCCATTTCACCTTGGCAATTTACCCTCATATTTCCCAACAATGAAGAGCCCTTTAGATGTTTGCAAAAAAATCCGTGAAATATTTTATCTCACTTCTCAGCAAATAAAGTCTTTAACTTTATTGGGAAGACATTTAAAATATTTCATCCCATGCACCTACAATGTAAAATTTCCAGCAATAAATTTTTCTAATATATCTTGAAATATTAAACTTCATTTTATCAGGAAACAAAATAATTACTCGTGCCACTATATTTCACCCTCACATTTAGATATTTCCCAAATTAAAATCTTGATTTTAATCCTAAGAAGGATTTTATTTATTTCAGTTGGCAATAAAATTTATTACCCATGTAATCTCCATTGGCATATTTCCATCGTCAAAGGTAAAGGTTAAAATTTTAAACATTTCCCCCTTCATTAATTACCATAAGCCCAACACCATCATTTACCCAGTAGCTACCATCGCACATCACAAATGCATTTAGAAAATGAGACATCAATCAGAGATACACGATATCACGCAATAAAACAAATGTGAGATCACTCATCACAAATGAAGTGTGGAAAATATGACTTCTATCAGCGATGTGTGATAGAGGCAGCAGCATCACGTATCACTGATCCAAAGTGGAAAATGTGATATTTATTGGTGATGCACAATCAAGGGAACTCCACAACTTGGCTATTCTTCATGTTCAACTGTTGCACCACGAATCCTGGTAGCCATAGCAAGAGAAAATGTGCAGGTCATTTTTTGGAAATGTTGTACATTTTTTACCATTCTAGCAACCAAAATCCATCATAAACATGTTTAAACTTTCTACCCAAGCATTAAGAATGGTCATGGGATGAAAATAAAATCCAGAATAATATTTTTGAGCTCCAAAACACCGCCCAAAATGTGTTGGAAAGCAAAAAAACGTGATTATCATTCCTCTTTGCACAATACATGTTTGAATCTACCCAAAATTCCTCAGAGGAACCCCCATGAAGATCAAGAGGTGTCAAATCTTTGATGCAAATAGAAAAACCATCAAAATCTGCCCCAGAATGGTGATATCGCTCCATCGCTCATTTGAAATGGAAAAGAGACTTGAAATCTATGATGAGCGATAAGAAGCTTAGAGAATCAGTCCATCACCAATGTGCAAAGGGAAAGAGCCCTCAAATCCGTGATGCATGATGAAAGAACACATTACTAATGGTTGATTTGAAATGGAGTTGTGCCACTTTTCAACCAATCAAAAGCAAGAATTAAACTTGCTTTGATAAAAAAAATTTCAAAATATATTATATTTTTCCCTAAATACATCTTTTACCTTTCCATAGTATTTAAAATATTCAAAAACATTTGAAACATTATAAAAAATGCAAATTTTAGTTGTACTTGTAGGCCAAACGGGGAAATTTCACTATGTACAAACGGTTACCCCTGGAGCTGAGTTTTTTTGCATGCGGCCATAATCAATTATTTAGAGAAAATCCATATCTTCAAAAATTGCATCGTTGAAATATTTTTAGGACCTCCTTTGTAAACCTGCCCTCGGGATGTGTTTGCCACAACTAAAATACATTAAAATGATGTGTCATATGACCTTTCTTTTTGATGAAAATGGAGTTATATACGCTTTGGACCAAAAAAAGAAATGGGTTTCCCTTATAATTTGTAAATTTGGAACTTTTCATAACACCAATTTTATCCTTGTCGTAGTCAACACAACATAAATTAACCCATCAAAACTCATCTTGGGAGTCTAAAACTGAGCAAGCATGTAGACATTTGACCCAAAATCTCATTGCAACAAACATATTGGAAAAATTCATCCTGAGGTGCAAGATATTAAATTCCAAAGTTGCTCAATTAGACTTTTCTGTAATAACACTTATTAGAAACCAACTCGAGCATACCAAGTCACCTCCTTGAAAAAATACCAAATCAACTCCTAGGAAGTTACCACTAGAAGCACTAGATAATTTAGGACCATTGTGCATGTGTGTAAGAGGATTTCCTTCAATCAACATTCATCACCATATATTAGGGGTCAAACTTGAGCTCCCTGAAACATTCTAGAAATACAAATGTAAAAGAAAAACAAACTGCATTTTCTTTTGATCTCAAAAAAAATATCAAATCATATCATAAAGCTCTAAAAAAAGATAGGGGATCATATGAATATGGGGAGAATTTAGGGCATCAATCCATTTGTCTTGACAATCACCCAGTTGCAAAATATTAGTTCAAACATGAGGCCACTTTGCAAGATTGAAAGTCTGCAAACAACAGAATAGTCTCAGAACCCTCCAACTTTTCTTTTCTAAACCCAGTCAAAACTTGTCATGGGAAGCTTTAAAATGATAGGAATGTTCACATATGTCAAATGAATATGCCCACCAAGGGATTTGGCATGAAAATCAACCGGCTTCGAATTGTGACCCTCCAAAATTGGTCACTAAGGCAGATTTTTCAAGTGCACTTTGGAGTGTGCAAATTAGATTTTCACATCATTGACACAAAAAATTTTAAATTTTTGAAGGTGCCATCAGTGGCTCTGACTAGGGATGCATTCCCCTTATGGGTATGGTGAAATTCCAAATCTCTGGGGAGTAGACCAAGTGCTAGAACCATTGAGTGATAGAGTCTTTATTTAATTTTTCAAACCATATATGATGGCCCCCGACCACCAAATAAAAACAAGAGCCAATGTTTGCCTCTATCAAACACCAATCTGTTGAAGGAACATATTTCTCTCAACCCATATTTACCTCTTCCATACCACTACAATAAGTACATCTTTCTTCCTACAAGCATAGATATGTGCTTGCCACTGAAATTTGCCTGATTACAAATATTGCCACTAACATCTCTCATAACGTTTCTGAGCATACCATTGCTAATGTAATCTCTATCATTCTGCATTGTATAACCAGGCATAAACTATTTTTTTTCATCATCACATGACACATATGTGTTATATTATTCAAATGAAACATGGTCATACTGAAAATAACATTCCCTACTCTTCATCTTATTGTCATGCTCCATCAAAATACCTCCCTACTGAACTGGAAACTGAAAGTATGCATACTCTTCCAAGTAGTTGGCATAATGATACTCAACCTTATTTGCAACATTTGTATCAAATGTGAAACATTCATAGGTAATGCCCTCAAGGAGCTCATCAATGTGTTGCTTTGTTTTCTCAAGGCCACATTCTAACCTTGTATCAGATGCATCATCATAGTTCTCAACAAAGAGTGGATTATCTCTGCACCAATAAGGATCACCATTTTTCATTTTCTATGAAGATGGAGGCTCATCAAATAAGGGGTTTTCCATTACATTCATTTTTGTCATAAAAGCCTCAGCCTCTTCAGCATGAAGGTATAAATCCTTCATATCATCATTGTATTCAAAATCATTATAATCACTAGAAGAGCATATAGATAGATTTTCAACTTCATTCTCATCATCAATAGTTAACATCTCTAACTCACATTCTGAGAACTCTTCATAGGAAGAAAGTTGTTCCTTCTCATACAAACATGTGTCTTCATCATTATCAACATATTTCTTGCTTGCAGCAAAGGATTATATCTCTTCTTTATGAGGATAATCATAATCAACAGAGGAATGACCATATTCAATGCCATCATCATTACTACAACAAGAAGACTCATCAATATAGTAACTATGTTCATAATCTTCAAATTGATTGCACAGTGTTATGTCTTCCATAGGACTTTAGGTGTTGGAATCTTAAAAAGAATTGAAACCACACATTTCATTTTCTTGACTCTGGTATGAATTTTAAACCTTTGTGCTACTCCCTTCTTCATGTGATATCTCATTTCTTAACTCATATGGAGTAGAAAAATCATTATCATCACAGGTTGAAAGCATGATAGTTTCTTGATGACCATTTCTAATCTTTTCAAAAAGAAGAAATAATTCACACACTTGGTCAAGACTAATAGGCTTCAACTCCTTTAGTAGAGCACTCAAACCTGGTTCATAAGATTCATAAAATAAATCAATACATACTAAATTTTGAGGTCGGTGACATTCAGGGACTGTAGACAGAGCATCCATAAATCTTGCATAGAGATCATATGATGATTCTCCTTCATGTCTCATTATGCAAGAGAGAGCTTGACCCAAAACCATAGGATCATTATTGCATACAGCTTCTTGACAATTTGTTTGAGATTCTAAATGATCAATGCCATGTTCCAATGTAATGGCTAGGACAACAGGGGTGTAAGTGCTTTGACATTCATTTTCAATTTCTGACTTACACCTCTCATCAACATTTGGTGCCTCAGGGAAACAAACACTTGTAGACAAACAAACCTTGTGCATTCAATATTTATGGTTGTTTTCAATGCTCATGGCTATATCATAGGCCTGATGCAAGGTTTTAGGATCCTTATCTCTTAATAAATAGCTCATCTCATTATAAACATCACCAAGTATACAACTAAACACACTGCATCACTCAACCTCAAAACCTCTAGAATATCCCTCAATGTTTTAGCAAATCTCCAGTTAAATGTTGGTACCAACTCATCCTCTTCTTTCTAAATGCTCATAAATTTATTGAGCACAGAACTAGCATTTATTCTTTCACCAAATTGTTCCTTGAACACTACCTTGAACTCACTCCAAGAATAGATAGAGCATGCTAGTAAATGAGGGAATAAATCTCTTGCATCTCCTTTTAGAGACTAGAAAAATAACTTCATGATCTACATCATAATCATCCATTAAATTATTGAATTCTTGTAGATGCTTATTAGCTGATTCAAAATTCTCACCATTGAACTTTGGTATCTTAGATCTCTAATTTTAGATGGCATGACATTTGGGAAACCACAAACTCCATCAAAATTTATGGCTCTATATCTTTCAGTAGAGAACTTTCTTTTATTACATGACAAGAGTTTCACACTATGCATTGTTACATCTGAGTCCACACAGGGATGCATAGGTTGATGATAAACTTTCTTACACTTCTACAAGCCTTGTCATATTAACTTTGTAGTTACAAAGGGCAACTCAAACTTATTTTACAACATGATCTTAAGCTTTTACAATGCAAATTTCTATCTCAATTTACTTAAGATCTTCTAAATGAGTTTATTCAAGAATATAACATACTTCATTTAATAATAGACACTAAAAATTATAACTCAGAAGTATGTAAAATAAACACTACTATTTCCCTATCTTAGTGCTTAATCACTCAAAACTTACAAATCTAGTTTTCACATACAAATTTATCCTTCTTGAAAACCAAAACATGAAAAATACCTAGATATATTGTAGTTGCTAACCTTTCTTCTTCATTAAATTTTTTGTAGATCTAGAACTCTCTTCACATTTTCAGTAGTTTCTTTAGATAGAGTCACCACCTCTCTTCATAGAGGACTAAACTTCAAGCAATATGAAGCTTCTTTAAAAATGAATCATTCTGGGTCTTCTCCAACAACATAGTCACACTCAAATCCTTTAAACTTTGCTGCAACCAAACCTTTTCCAGGTTCAAGAACTTCTCACCATCTAAACCAAAAGTTTAGATTCACCAAATAATTGACTTTGAAATACAATAGTCTGTAACTGAAGATTTAAAATTATCCCTAGTGGAGTCGCCAATCTATTGGTTCCCAAATCTACTACCCACTTGAATCCTAAAGGGATTCCAGGCCTAATGGTTAGATTCAAGGAGAGATTTGGCCAATGAACAAGAGCTTGATATACAACCTTTCTCCCCTACACTTCAAGCTCTATTAAAATAGGGAGGGTGATCCTAATAGTGTGTTTATAGATACTCTTGTGTGTCAAAGTATCAAACACAAAGTAAACAGATAAAATCTCCTTCATATGCTTAAAAGACATGGTACCTTAAAATTTTGGATGACCTTCATGGTAGTGTCTGATTCAAACATGAGAAATATAATTCATTAAAGCTCAACACACATTCACACTGAGATAGATCAGTAAATTGGTTTTAAAATTGCGATTAGCTTTGAATTAACCAACAAAATGTAACATGAATAGCACACTTAGATCAATGCCTCATCCTTGGAACGGAGTCAACTCAAACCCTACATAATCTAAGAATAAATTTCATACCTGACATAATATGGTGCTCTGAAATGTTGCATTATAGTATTTCAGCATTGTGTCTTAACCTTTTACTTCTTACTAACATCCTAGCACTCATTTTAATACAAGTTTGCAACCATATTTAAGTAGCTACATTAATTCTTTGAATGAATAAACAAGAATAGAGCCACACATTCATCTGAAATTGATAGAAACAAATAAGACAACCTTGATTGTATTATTCATAATCCATAAAACAAGTACATAGGAGAGTAAAATAGTATCAAACTTGAAACATTCAACATTATTTTTCCAGTATTGTAATCAAAATTACATAAATATTGATAGACTTAGACCCTAAAACTTAATCCTGAAATGTCTTGTATTCTCATCAAAATGTTCTTTGTGTCTCATTATAGAACAACCAAACTTGAAAAATGAGGCAGAAAATAGCACTTAAGGAGAAAGAAACCCTAAATGCTCATCAGAAGAAGACACTTGTCAACATCAACTCTCATTGATGAATAACCATCACTGCCTGAAGAGAAACCCCAATCTACACATTATTCCTACTACCTTCACTACCTTTCCCAACAACAAAAAAATATTCTTCATGGCAAGACTCATCATTCTCTCCATTTAGCCTTTACCCATGCTAAAAATGCCTTGCTATAGAAAATACCCACTTTTTTACTCACAACTAAAAAATTTGTTTGGCTGTAGAAACCAGATTTCACCTGTGCAATTTACCTTGATATTTCCCAGCAATGAAGATCCCTTTACATGTTTGTGAAAAACTTTGTGAGATATTTTATTTCACTTCCCACCAAATAAAGTCTTTAACTTTATTGGGAAGGTGTTTAAAATATTTTATCCCATACACCTATAATGTAAAATTCCCAACAATAAATTTTTTTGATTTATCCTGAAAGATTAAAGTTCATTTTATCAAGTGACAAAATAAATACCCGTGCCACTATCTTTTACCCTCACATTTAGATATTTCCTAGATTGAAATCTTGATTTTAATCCTATGGAAGTATTGATTTATTTCACTCGGCAATAAAATTTATTGCCCATGCAATCTCCATTGGCATATTTCCACCCTCAAAAGTAAAGTTTAAACCTTTAAACATTTCCCCCTTCATTATTTACCATGAACCCACAACCATCATTTACCTAGCAACTACCATCGTACATCGCGAATACATTTAGAAAATGAGACATCGATTAGAGATACACAATATCACGTGATAAAACATATGTGAGATCGCTCATCGCAGATGAAGTGTGGAAAATATGACATCTATCAGAGATGTGCAATAGAGGCAACAACTTCACCCATCACTAATCCAAAGTGGAAAATGTGATATTTATTGGCAATGCGTAATCAGGGGAACTCTATAGCTTGGCTATTCTTCATGTTCAACTATTGCACCACAAATTCTCGCAGCCATAGAAAGAGAAAATGTGTAGGTCATTTTTTGGCAATGTTGGAGGGTTTTGACCATTCTGGCAACCAAAATCCATCATAAACATGTTTAAATGTTTTTCCCAAGCACTAGGAATGGTCATAGGATGGAAATAAAACCCAAAACAATTTTTTTGAGCTCCAAAACACCCCGAAAAATGTGGTGGAAAGCAAAAAACGTGATTAGCATCCCTCTTTGCACAATACATGCCTGAATCTACCCAAAATGCCTCAAGGGAACCCCCATGAGGATCAAGAGGTTTCAAATCTTTGATACAAAAAACTATCAAAATCCGCCCTAGAATGATGATATCACTCCATCGCTCATTTGGAATGGAAAAGAGACTTCAAATTCATGATGAGCGATAAGAAGTTTAGAGCATCGCTCCATCACCAATGTGCAAAGAGAAAGAGCCCTCAAATCCATGATGCACGGGGAAAGAAAACAACCATCACTAATCACTTATTTGAAATGGACTAGATACTTGAAACCAGTGATGGGCAATGAGTTTTGTCGTGAAGTCGTGCTGCTGCTTTTCAACTAATGAGAAGCAAGAATTCAACTTGCTTTGATAAAAAAACCATTTGGAAATATATTTTTTTTTACCTTAAATCCATCTTTTACATTTCCATAGTATTTAAAATATTCAAAAATATTTTAAGCATAAGCATTTCAAACATTATAAAAAATACAAATTTTAATTGTGCTTGTAGGCCAAATGGAAAAATTTCACTGCACACAAAGGGTGACCCTTGGAGCCAATATTTTTTGCATGCGGCCATAATCAATTATTTAGAGAAAACCCATTTCCTCAAAAAATTCATTGTTGAAAGATTTCTAGGACCTCCTTTGTAAACTGGACTCGGGACGTGATTGCCACAACTAAAATGCATTAAATGATTTATCATATGACCTCTGTTTTTTATGAAAATAGAGATGTGGACCTTTTAGACCAAAACAAATATGGGTTTCCCTTAAAATTTGTAAATTTGAAACTTTTTGGAACACCAATTTTGGCCCTATCGTAGTCAACACAACATTAATTAACCCATAAAAACCCATCTTGAGAGCTTGAAACTGAGCAAGCATTTAGAGATCTGACCCAAAAATTCATTGCAACAAACAGGGTGGAAAAATTCATCTTGAGGTGTAATATATTAAATGCCAAAGTTGATCAATTAGACTTTTTTGCAGTAACACTCATCAAAAACCAACTCAAGCATACCAAGTCACCTGCTTGAAAAAATACCAAATCAACTCCTAGGAAGCTACCACTAGAAACACTAGATCATTTAGGACCACTAATCATGCATGCAAGTTGGATTTCCTTCAATCAACATTCATCAGAAACCAACTCAAGCATACCAAGTCACCTCCTTGAAAAATACCAACTCAACTCCTGGGAAGCTACCACTAGAAACTCTAGATCATTTAGTACCATTGATCATGCGTACAAGAGGAATTTCCTTCAATCAACATTCATCACGAGACATTAGGGGTCAAACTTTAGCTCCCTGAAACATTCCAAATATGCAAATGTAAAAGCAAAACAAACTGCATTTTCTTTTGATCTCAAAAAAATATCAAATAAGATCATGAAGCTCTAAAAATGGACAAGGGGTCATATGAATATGGGGAAAATTCAGATCACCAATCCATTTGTCTTGAAAATCACCCAACTATAAAATCTCAGTTCGAATAGGAGGCCACTTCATAGAGCTGAAAGTTTGCAAACAGCAGAACAATCCTCGAACCCTCTATATTTTCTTTTCAAAAACCTGTCAAAAATCATAATGGGAAGCTAAAAAATGATAGGCATGTTCACATATGTCAATTTAATATGCCCACCAAGGAGTTTGACATGAAAATCAATTGGCTCCGAATTGTGATCCTCCAAAGTTGGTTACTAAGGCAGATTTTTCAGGTGCACTTTTGAGTGTGCAAATCAAATTTTCACATCATGGAACCTCAAAATTTGAAAATTTTGAAGGTGCCATCAGACATCCTTACCATGGATGTAGTCTTTCTATTGTTGTCCTTTTCCTTTGCTAAATCCACCTCTTCCTTCGACTGTTCCTTGTCGCCTCACCCAAATCTCTTGTGCATTTAGAGCATATTGATATGTGTGTTCCATATTTTGTAGGCTTATCATACTTATCTCATCTTGAATATTCAACCTTAGTCTACTAACATATCTAGTCACCTTTTCATGGTTGAATTTATTATGGCTAGAACTTACTGAGATCTTGTAAAAACCCTCTATATAATCCTTAACACTTAACTCTCTTTGCCTTAAATTTTATAGTTTCTTGAGAAGTTCAAGTTGGTAATCCCGAAGTAGAAATTTAACCTTTATTTTTCTCACCATTCAATCATATCAAGAGATCTTATCTTTTTCATTTCTTCTTCTCTTAGCCTATACCTCGTTCCACCAAATTCTTGCATGAACTTTCAAATTATTTTTAGCGACCTTCACTCTTTTAAAGTCATCCATTTCATCACATTCAAAGTATTCCTCCATATTTCTTATCCAACCAATTAACTCATTTTGTTCTAAACTTCTTGAGAAGCTTGGTAAGTCCATCCTTGTTCCTTTCCCAATGTTATAAATAGCTCTTATAAGTCATTTTTCTCTTACATCCATATCTCCATCTACATTTTCACCTTCCTGTCCTACCGTATTTTCTCCTTATTCTTCATCTTCAATATCAGTATCTTCATGTGCCCTACCTCTTCTCATTCCACCTTCTATTTAATCCATTCTTGTTTGCACTCCCCTGAGAGTCTCTACTACATCATCTATTCTTTATGTTTCTTTTGCAACTGCAATCTCTTCCATCCTTCTCCCTGGTAGCATATTGCTACCCTAAATAGCATTTCATTCCTTTTAATTGCTACTACAATCCTCCTTATTGCGATATCCCTTTCTACAAGGATACACCCACATTCACAATTCACATGGCTTCCTTCAACCCCAATCCAAATTTAATATTTTCCTTACCAAAGTTATAGTTGGGCTCTAATACCATGTTGATGGCACCCAATCTTTTATAGGTGCATGAAAACTTAATCAAATTTGAGCTAGTAGGTGGGGAAGGGAGGTTGTGTTTCTGAAAGAAACTCACACAACCTCTATAGAGGTCTAAATGATTGTTGCAAGTCAAATCTTTGCCTAAAGAAACAAAAAAATAAGTTCCAATAAAAAAAAGCTATGTTTCATAGAATTTAATGGGTACAGATCGAAACAAGAATCATATCATATCAAACAGTTAAACACAGATAGATAGAAACACAATGATTTGAATGTGTTGTTGCACACAAAAATATTTCATTGCTTCATCAAATTCATTACATCATACCTATTTTATAAGGGAGCTTAAAATATACAAGATAATTCTGGAAACATACTAAATCAATTCTCTCACTGTTGTGAACTAACATGCAAACTGAAACTTCCTAAATACTTCCTACATGCACGTTACATGCAAACACTTACTACTGTTGTATTCTTAATTAACTACAAAACATATGGGAGAAATTATATGGCAACACACCCCCTTAATTTTGACCATAAATTTCTTTCAGCTCTCCAATCAAGTCTTTAGACTCACTCATTTTGTTTACTTGTATAATTAAGTTAAACCATCTTCAAAATCTTCTTACTATGCATTCCTCATCAAAACCAATATTTGTTATGTCACACAAACTACTTGATTTATCAACTAAACAATACAAATCCTCTGTACCGCAAGCAACATCACTTACCAATGGCTTTGTCTTTAAACATTTATTTTCTTCTTTCAACTTTGACAATTCTTCCTTCTATAAACAATTTTCTTCTTCTAACAATTTTATCTTTTCTTTTGAATCTTCTTTCTTTTTCTTGTTCTCATTAAACAACTTTAATTTTTCTTCTAGCTCTTCATTCTTTCTTTTAACATTACCCAATTCTTTTTCAAGATTCTCAATTTCACAAAAATTCTCATATCTTTCTTTTCTAAATTTCTTTAAATTTGCTATCAATTCTAAGTTATAACTTTTAAGTTTCTCCAATTCATCTTTCAAACTATCTTTCTCAATATTAAACTTTCATTTTCTTTTTTAACCTTTTTGCCAATTTTTACCATTTGAAACAAAATATTAGAATTCACCTTGTAACTGTGATTTTGATAAAACAATTTTCTCCTTTCTTAGGCAGCTATGCGTGCCTTCAACCTTCTTCAGAAACTGCTGCTTCAATCTCCTATATACTTGCTGCGATTTCTTCTTAGCTAGCTTTGCAAACAGCAATCCTTTTTCCAATCTGTAATACCTTGCATTTCTCAGACAACTAGAACTTCGTAAGACCATAGTCTTCTATATCAACAACTTCCTCTTCAATAACTACTTCGAGCTACAAAATTTGTTTGATAAACTTTGAAAAAATAACAATCCACTTTCTGACTGAAACAGTGATCTCCATGCGACTCTGATAACAACAATGATAATAACACCTTAAAAACATTTGTCACTTACTTGTAATATATGATTCAAATTCTAAGCAGCGTCTGGCATAGAACAGCGATCTCCTTTAGCGACTTTGCATGGGAACAAGGGCTTATACAACGATCCATGGTGGCTTCTTTCAAGTGATTTTTGCAGGTTCATTATAATAGTGATTCCATGACTTTCAAATCTCCTTCTGGTGGGTGACTTCTCATTTCCTTAATCTGTGGCTTCAATCTTCTAGTAACTTTAAACTTCTTAACCTAGCTCTGATACCAATTTGATAGAAATAAATGGGTGCAGATCAAAACAAGAATCATATCATATCAAACAGTTAAACACAGACAGATAGAAACACAATGATTTGAATGTGCTGCTACATACAAAAGGATTTCATTGTTTTATCAAATTCATTATATCATATTTTTTTTATAGAAGAGTTTACAATATACAGGATAATTCTGGAAACATACTAAATCAATTCTCTCACTGCTGTGAACATGTAAACTGAAACTTCCTAAATACTTCCTACATGCACATTTCATCAAACACTTACTACTATTGTACACCTAATTAACTGCAGAATATATGAGAGAAATTATATGCCAACAATGCTGCAGATAACAAAAGCATATGTTGCAAGAATTATAACTACACAATACCAATTTACAAAACACCCAAATGTTTACACAAAGAAAATAACCCCCTTTGAACAGAAAACTCATTATTATTTACCAAAGATAACAATAATTGAAAGAGTAATATTCTATTATATTTTATCTCAGAAATACATCTTTTACAATCATTTGTACTAATTTACAAAATATGGGACAAATATGAGGTTCCTCTGTTTCCTTTCTCTCCTCCTCGTTTGTCAGCTGCTCCTCTTTATTTATGTCTTCTTCTCAATCCTTTGGAATCTTAATTTTTTTACCTCTGATGCCTTCTCTATTCTCTTATCCTTTCTTTTCCGCTCTCTTCTATTCTATTCTTTTTCACTTTTCTTCTTCACAATTAAAAAACCTTCAAAATTTGGAAACTTCTTGCAAAAAATCCCACATAAATGTGTGGTGCAGAATATAAAAATTAGTCATTAATGTCCAACTACTCCCTTCAGGGTTCAAAATTTAACTCAGACCTCTTCCTCTCTGTTTTGTCTTGCTATTGTTCATAAATGAACATGTGGATAGTTATTTGCTGCCTTAAAAGACAGAGAAATTAAAATCAAAATTGCAACGAACAAATTCAGTGGGATGTGAAAGAAATAAAAATAAATAAAGATGGCTTAGATATGATGCCCCTGCCTCAAGTAGACTTTGTGAAAGGAAGAGATGATAAAAGAGAAGGGACTGTAGTACAGCAATAAGCAACTCTAGAAGCAAAGATAATATTCTCTATTTCCAAAAAGAGCTGTCATATATAACAGTTTCAGACAGCACCCTGCAACTCCAGAAAGAGCAGTCATATACAACAGCTATAGATAGCATCCTGTAGCTCTGGAAAGTGTAGTAATTGACAACACCAATTAACCTATCTGTAAACATTTTGTAATATGAATATAATTTTTCTTAAATATTATTTAGACATAAATAAAAAATATGATTTGTTTATTTTTATGTCTTGTTCTCGTAGTCTCCGTAGTTTTTTTTATTTCATCTGAGCAGTAGTCTCTATTTGTGTGGTTTTAGATTATATTTCCAACAAGAAATACATTGTTGTAGGATAAGTATACTTGTAGCAACTCTAATGGGAGTTTAGTGTCTTGACAGTTTGCTAGTGCATACTGCAAGAAACGTTTTTTCTAAAGCTACAACTTATTTCTGTTTGTGTTACATATTTCTTCTTTCTGGTGTAAGTATGGAAGAAACAGTTGAGAAGTACATTAATGAGCACCCGGATCAGATGCCGCGAGATGAGCTACTTACGGAGACTGATACACAGGTAACTCCTCCGACAAAATCAACAAATTTGTGAGATTAGTCTTTGGCAAATTTGGTATCCGAACCCATTATATTTTACTTAGATTGATCCTAACCATGTTATGTCATCAGAACTTGAAACTTTTGCGAGGAGAAGCCCTACGACTTAGCAATCAAAGTGACACACTCGTAAATTCTATCAGGTTTTATTTCTATCTAGCTTGAATTGCAAAATATCATACATATTTCTAGTAAAAAATTTAGAATGTCTTGATATATTTATGATTTTGAAGATAAACATCCTATCAAATTAGCACAAGCTGACTTTTAAATATTTTGTTTTCTCACAGACAATTAATGGGAGATACGCCTAAATCATTAAGCATACGGGACCTCCAACAGCTTGAAACAAAGCTAGAAAAAGGCCTTGCATGCATAAGATCGAAGAAGGTAGGTCAAGCAAACAGGGCGGATTTTCTTTATATTATTTGATAATTATTATTAGTTAATTATGAATTGAATTTTACCAGAAATTTGTTATTTATATTTACAAATAGCTATAGAGGATAATAAGATTGAAAAAGAGGATAATAATTATGGAGAGTTATAATAGATTAAGAGAGAGCACGTAAAGTCTACGTCTCTAAAGCATTTTCAAACATTTTCTCAAGTACAAAATGTTAAATGATTGAGGTTGATAATAAATTTAAAATTGAGTTAATTGTGAAAGAATATGCATCACAAGTTGTTACCATTGTTTAAAAAGCTTATTTTTTTGACTAATTTACTATGTCAAGAATCGTCAAATGTATGTTTCAACCTAGAAGAAAAATCATTGGAATTAAGAAGGAGACCTGAAAATTTTGATGTTAGTATAAACATTCATACATTTTCCCTTTCTAAAGTGATGTATATTCATACGAGATTCTTTGATGTATTACTTTGAGCACTTATGGTCTTGCTATTGAAACAAAGTATTCAGAGAGTGTCTTGAGTCCATAAATAGACACCAAAATCTCCCACATATTTTTAAAAAATTACACAAGTGAAAATAAAATGGTCCTTATTATGTGCCTTCTGAAAGGAAAGTAGGTATTTTTTTCCTCTTGAAATGTGGTGATCTAACTCAGTTCTTGATTAATGGGAACCAATACATGTCTAGCCAAGCATAGCTCTATGTACATGGTTTCAAAGATAGTTCAAAAGGATAATGTGTACATCGCATATTTTGAGAAATTTATATGCATAATGATTCAAATTTAGATTCAATGGCCTAGGTTGAGAAATCCAACAGGGTTCATAAATTTCTTCTTGAATATGTTAGTGGGTCTCATAGTTTCCTCCACAACACACCCTATTTCAAAGAGTACTAGGGGAGGCCCTTTCAAAATTCTAGTTCTCTTTCACATATTTTGATGTCTTGATGTATGTAGATATGAATTCTTGATTTTATAACTCAAAGAATCACTTCCTCTATTTGGTTTATACTATAAAATCATATTCATTGTATCAATTTCACCATTTGGTTTGCATTAAAACCTCTAAGATCAGCATCCTAAATATTTTCTTTTAATAGTCTATAGAAAAGACCGTAGCTTTGATTTTGAATTCTCATATGTTGTTCTTCATTTATACTTGAACATTTGAAAGATTTTATTTCTCTAGTTCAAAATAATGTCAGCTCATATATGTCTTTATTGTCAATTCTTAAGTCATGTTCATTTACAGAGTCTTTAGGAGTTCATTTTAGAGGTCCTAAGGATTTGTATTGATTGATCTATCCCACTTGATGCATTTATTTTACTTTGAATGATCCTCTACAAAAAATCATGTTGTTGTAAATTTTGGGTTCTTTGTCTTTGTAAAACTATAATGAGGATTCTTGGTTAACTAAAATATTAAGATGCTAGATGTCTATGTTTTCATTGCTTCAAGATACCTATGCTCAATTATCTCTTTATTCAAAGTATTCCCATGATTTTGAAGTATGGTATTAATGGTCACTACGATTCAAACCTGACCTAAAAATTTAGAATATTTATTTAGTCATGGTAGGCTCCCTATGCTTGTCATAGAAATAATGTGAAGGTCATACTTCTATCATATTTTAAATCTTAGATCATTTTAAAAGTTGGGGTGGGCTCTATGCAACCTTTGAGGCATGCTAGTGTTACCCCTATTATCTCTCTTGGCAAGGAAGTCTCTAACCATATTGACTACTACTCCAATATGGCCCTTATTTGCAGGTTTTGTTGTTTGTGGCCTTCCCTCCCTGACCTCCACCTCTAGATCTCAAATCATTGGTCTCCATTTGTGGAAGGTATATTGGAGATTTATCCTTTAGCTAGAGGTTTTTTATTATTGGTTTTTGTTCCCCTAAAGATAGACATACAATTTTAAATCATGAACTATGGGAATGGGACTCTCATCCCCTATCCATGAGGCCTTGGGTTCATTCCTCTAACCCTTTGAAGGAGTATGTTGATGTGATGCATGTTTGTGTGAGATTTTTGTATCTCCCCTTACAGTTCTAGTGCTCCTCTGCTTATGTGGACATTGGAAATGCACTAGGCAGATTCTTCAAATTAGACAATGCTTTCAAGAATTGTACTCACACCTTCATTTGGATTTTGGTGGAGGAAGATTCATCTCAGGCTTTACCTAGTGAGTTAGTGCTTCAGGTCAATGGCTAGTCTTGGACTTAGCTGGTGGATTATGACGGTATCCCTTTTCACTGCAAATGTTTTTTTGCTACAGGACACCTAGCTCGTGATGGTTCTCATGGCTCTTGTCCTATTTCATCCTCCAATTGGTGGAAGAATGCTCTCTGAGAATATTTAATAGTGTACCCTCATGTTGAATCTTCTTTTGATTGCGAGGACTCCAAGCCTCCTTCTCCTTCTATGCTTCTAGTTTCCAATGTCCAAATTTTTAGCATTTTTATATAAATAAAGTTGGCATCTACTAGGCCAATTATTGGGAATGAGAACAAAATTTTAAGTTTTCTTGCAATCACCTTCTAGATCTCAATAATTTGTTTGTAAAATTCAAACATAATTATATTGTCACTTGGGTATTTGAAGAATTTGTAAGGAGCCTTGCTAAAGCCACCAAATTTTGATGTAGGAAATTATTTTAAAACAAATAAGCTAGTTTCTAATGCAAGAGGGTGCTCCCCTCTACCAACCAACTCAACACAAAACAATCTCTCATACAAAAACTCTTCCCAAATTTAACATTCAATAAAATATAGATTGCAACAAACTCTCATTTTATTAATTTTTCTCAAACTGAAATGCATATGCAATAGAAAAAAGTTGCATACAATAGAATACAATGTCAAACATAGCCCCATATTGTTTTGTTCTTTGTTGCTCCCAACACAATCCTCTGTGCAGTTAAATTCAAAACCATTCTCTCCAATGCAGCCTGCATTTTCTTCAACTTGTATGGCTGTCCTCGCTTTTCCAGCTATGTGTTTCTTTCATTCCAATTTCTGCACATTACAATTTCATTTAAATGGATTAACTCCTCCCATCAAGCTCACCACTCAGAAGCATAGCTTCTCCTCTATTTTCCATGCTACTCCCTCATTATCATATTTTGTTACAATTAAAATTTCACAAAGATGGGTCCACCAACCCCCTTTGGTTTCCCTATGTAGCCTCCTCTAGTTTTCCCACATGATTTCTATCTTTTTTCTTGTTTTTATTATTTTTTATTCATAACATTTTTCTCCTAGTGGTATGGTTGTCTCTTGACCTTCCTTCTATTCTTTAGTTTATTCACTTATTTTAAAACTTCCTTCTCTAAATAATCTGACCTCTCATTTCCAAGTATTGGTGCTGATTGAAAATTTTAAATAAAAGAATAAATATTATCTTCTGCAATTTTTTACACTTCATATCCAATAGTTCTATCAAGTAGGCATTTAACCATATGGATAAATTGGTGAATAGATAAAATGCACAATACCAATTTGATGAAATCATGTGTCAGAAGGCGAAAAATTGAAATCTCTCTGATTTGCATGAATTTTTTTGAGAAGGTTTAGAATGATGTTCCATGAAATCTTGCAAAAGAGTGTTTCTCCATACCTCCAAAATCATCAAATATTAACTTAATTTTTTTTTGGTTGATGCAGGATTGTGCTTCGCTTGGGATGCTCCTACATCAGACAGGTTGGGTAGAAAGATTATGATCATAGACTCACAATAGTAGATTTTAATGGTAGAACCATTCTTTTAGATTGCAAGCACTCTACAATGAACTCCATCACTGTGAAATGTGCATAGGGTTATTTATTCTTTCTCTTTTTCCAGCACTTTGTCAGCACAATCACCAACCTCCTTTCACAACTCCATTCACCACCCTTGTCTCCTCTCATGGATTCACATCCACTATGTATTGTCCTCCTCCACCAAATTATTCCTTCTCTTAGCTCCTCATTTATGGGATCAATCCCACCATAGACTGACCACCTCCACCAAAATCCTACAATATCCTTTACAATTTCTATGCACAAACTCACAGCATCTAGACACTAATCTGCATCTACAACATTCTCCATTTTCTTTACATAATTTTCTTCTCTAACCATATCTCATTCTACCATCTTATCTAAAAACAAAATATCATCATCATAAAGAAATTTTACCTTAGCTGCAATATTAATTTTTGTTGTGATATCTTCCACATCCTTGTTAGCTACAACTTTTCACTCTTCTCTCTTCACTGCAACAACGAGCTTTGACATCCATTCTTCTTCAATCGCCAACATTTGTGCTAAAACATCATCATCTTCGCCATGCTCTACTACTGCAAACTTTTTGTATTCCATTACTACATCTTCATCCTCTTCATCTTCAAACATGGATGCACTAGCATCCTTTTTCTTATCCTTATCATTCTTGCATTAATTGCAACCATCATTGCCAAAATCTTTCTCTTCTCATATTGTATCCATCCCTCACATATTATTGACTTCTTCCTCATCAATATTCCCATCTCACTTACTATTGCAATCTCACCTCAATCTACAATTGATATCATGCTCTCAATCTTTTCACAACTCCCTAGCTCTCAATTTCTTAGGGCTTCTCTCTACCTAGAACAATCCTCACACGGGCTTCTTCTCTACCGCCTTCTCACTCTTATTTACTTGTAGGCCCTGGTGGATCCTCTCCACTCTTAGGACTACCTCTGATACCAAATGATGCAAGAGGGTTCTCCCTTAGTCCAACCAACTCAACACAAAACAATTTTTCATAGGCAAACTCTACCCAAATTCAACATTCAATAAAATACATATTGCAGCAAAATCTCATTTTATTATTTTTTCTCAAATTCAAATGCATATGCAATACTAAAGCAACCTCCTACTACTTTACTCTTTGCTGCTCCCAGCACTAACCTCTATGAAATTAAATTCAAAAACCTTCTCTCTGATGCAGCCTGCATTTTGTTCAATTTGTATGGTTGCCCTCACTTTTGTAGTTGTGCTTTTCTTTCATTCCCAAATCTACAAATTACAATTTCATTTAAATGGATTAACTCCTCACATCAAGATCACCACTTAGAAACATAGCTCCTCCTATATTTTACATGCTTCTCCCTCATTATCATCTTCTGTTACAATTAAAATTTTACAAAGATGGGTGCAACAGCCCCCTTTGGTTTCCCTACACAGCCTCCTCTGGCTCTCTCACACGATGCCTATCTTTTTCTCTTGTTTTTTAATTATTTTGTATTCATATATTTATCTCCTAGTGGTGTGGTTGTCTCTTGGCGTTCCTTCTTTTCTTTTGTTTATTCATTTTTTTTAAACTTCCTTCTCTAAACAATCTAACCTCTCATTTCCAAGTTTTGATGTTGATTGAAAATTTTAAATAAAAGAATAAATATTATCTTCTTCAATTTTTAACACTTCATATCCAATCGTTCTATCAAATAGTCATTTAACCATATGGGTAAATTGGTGAATAGATAAAATGCACAAATTTTTTATTCAAGTGTAATAATTATGAAAATCAATTCGAAAAAACCCTGAATATTATCAATTTGATGAAATCAGGTGTTGACAAGCAAAAAACAAAAAAATTGAAAGTTCTTCGATTTGCACAAAAAAATGTGAGAAGGTTAGAATGATGTTCCATGAACTCTTGCAAAATATTTTTTCTCCATACCTCCAGAATCATGAGATATTAAACTATTTTTTTTGGTTAATGTAGGATTGTGCTTCACTCGAGATAGTTATGTGTCATTTTCCTACCCATCCATTTCTTTAATTTACTTGAAGGAAAATATCTCTTTGCAACCATTCTTCAAACATATTATTATTGAAAGCATAAATACATTCGTTTACATAATTGTAATGCTTCTAAATTTCCTTCAGCTATAGTACATGGGGTAATGGTCATGAACTTTTGTTTCTCCTATTTAAAGGAAATGTACCAACATAATTCAAACCTAGAAAAATTCCCTAGAAGATGAATAGGTACACCAAATATGAGATCACATAAAATTAGAGATCTAATACCTCTATCTATTATGCATGTGATGTTTTGAACTGATTAAATTTGTCCAATCCATATTCTTCCCATCATATATCTAGATAGCAAAATAACATATCCAAGGATATGAATCATTACCTTTGGGAAGACCAAATACTCTATTGAAGAGGGTGATTACATCCTTTAGGTCATACTAATCTCCACTTATATGGATGACCTTGGCCATTCTAATAGTAGAATTCCCCCTTTGTTGCAAAATATATTATTAGTCAAATTAAGAACATATGTTGTTCTATTCTCATGATATTTTAATACCTCATTCATGATAATGTTTTCGTATTGTGCATATGTAGGCAGCCCAAATATTATCTCTAGGACCTCAAAGTAAAAATCCAAGACTATTTGGCTAGCAAGGTGAATTATCCTTATGTTTCTATTGTTGGAGGACAAGCCACCTGCAAAAAAAAGTTGTAGAGATTATAAAAGGACTAGGAAAGCAATAACTTGCATCAATCTAGACTTGTCCATGCACTAGCCCATGAACCCCCTCTCCTTTAGCATTATCCCTTTGCAAGAATTCATGTATATTAACATGCCTAAGGTCTATGTCTCCAATATCTGCCCAAACAAATAAAATCTTGAATGAGGGGTGGTAACATTGTACTAATACATTATTTCTTCTCCTTTACATTTGTCATATCCCAAAAACAATATATATCTTTAAGATTCACATGACTTTAAAATTTTGAAAAAGAATCCCTTTTCATATTGAAAAACTACAGTATAATTTAGTCAATGAGTAATAATTTAAAGCATTATGGTTCTTTTGTTATTTGGCTTATCATTAATTGTGTATGCAATTAATTATACAAAATCTCGGTCAATTAAAATTTAAGATCCCAATGTAATTCATACACCAAAGATATTGGGAAACCTACAAGTCCATTGTGAAACAAGATATCCTAGTAAGTGTGCATGATGAACCATATAAATGATTAATTTAAGCTTAAAATGTTATTGTGCCAAAGTAAAACCAATATTGAAACCTAAGAAAGTAAGTCTCTAGATAATGTCGGGGTTTAGAAATCAAAGATCCCCTAGAATATGTATCTAGGTAAGGGAATGCCTAAAACCAAAATCCCAAGAGAGTTAGTTCATGGAAATTGTCAAGGATCTCCAAGAATTTGTTAAAATTCACAAAGAATTCTACCAACAAAAGTTGGAGGTAACTAATATTTTAAGATAGTTGGGTATGTGCAGGATCATGATGGACCAAAAAGTGGAAATATGATGCGTATGTGGCTAACGACTTTTTTTCTACCCAAAATTGATGAAACGAAAAGGGTTTTTAAAGAAGATTCTCAGCTTTCCACCAATATAAATTATGCTTTACTTTGAATTTAATAAATAATAATTATTTATTTTCTATTGAATTACGACTAAAGTCCTAATTGATAGGCTGATTGAAAAACATCTATAGATTTCAAATGGTATCACATTTTTTGAATTCGAAACATGCATCACATTCTATTCTTTGCATACTATAAGATTAAAAAATAAAAAATTGAATTTCATGAAGTTTTGACCAAGTTAAGGTGGTTAGACATACAAGTCTTTATATTGTTTAAAAGTTGTAATAATTTTTTTATAATTAATTATTTACTTGGAAAAAAATTACAAAAAAATATGCATCACATTGGGACATGAGTCCTCTACTTATATCTAAAATATTATAAAAAAGTATTATCATTTTAATGTGGTTAGGGTGGTTAGACAGACACATACTTCTTATTTTTTCCATGAAATTTAAGTACTACTGTATTGAAATTTTCATTTTTTCACCAAATAGATTTTAGTTTTTTGTAAATAAACTTAGTAGTTTAGAAAATATATTAAATTTTCTACAAATTCTATTCTTATATATTTTTGAAATAATAAAGATAACTTATTCAAATTTTAATGCCAAGTTGTCTAACTCTAATTTTTCTGAATTTTTTGCCACTTAAGGGCCTATTTTTTCCATGATCATCTTGGACATACCCAGTTGTAGTGTGGAGTTGTATGTTCCCCATGTTTCTAGTCTTTGCTAGTTCTTGGTCTAGATGGTATGTTAGATTTCTATTATTTTTTGGATTTGTAGTTGACAAAATATTTGATGGCACCAATGTGCTTGCAGGTGCTAAATAATCCACTCAAACAAGAGCTAGGTGGAAAAGAGAGGTTGTGTTGTTGTAAGAAACTCTAATAATGTCTACAAAGGTCTAAATGTTAGTTGCAGGTCAACAAATGGTCTAAGGGGCATAAAATAAACTGCAAGACAAATAACTATGTTCCTATCCAAAATAAAACAATTGTTGTAGGTAATAGAAGCTATGTTTGTAGGTGATAGAGAACAACACCTAAATCAAAAAATACTCTAAACTTGCAAACAAAAATCAACACTTTCAAAATATCAGATTTCACACATTTAACACTCAAAAACATATGCTCAGATTTAGTAGTAAACAATCTTTAGGAGAATAATTAATATTATTTTCATTAAATTTAGAAAATAATAACAATTACAAAATTTTACACATTTATAAATATTGCAATAAATTTTCAGGTCTTTTGTATTCCTCTTTCTTCTTCATGTGTACTGTGTTCTCTTTTGTTGTTCTCTACTACTTCTATTCCTAGTTTCTCTCTCTCTTTTTCCTCCCTTCCATTCTTTTATGTCCTCTTTTTTTCTTCTCTATTGTTTTGTTCTTCTTCTCCAAAATCACCCAACCTAGGAGCTTCTTCCCAAAACTTCCCATCTCAATTTTTAGGGCATTGCTAAAAAATCAATCACTAATGCACCAAATTATTTTTTCTTGGTTTAAAATTCCCACTAAATTTTGTAGGTAACACTATTGACCTCCTTACCATGGTTGTATTTTTTCTATTGCTTCCCTTTGCCTTTGTTGAATCAAGCTTTGCTTTTGTTTGTTCCTTTTTTCTTGCTAATTTATCCTCTACCTTTAGAGCATACTGATTAGGCTTCTTCCATAGTTTTTAACCTTACCATACTTAGCTCATCTTGAATATTCAGCCCCAGTCCATTAACATATATAGCCACCATTTCATGGTCTAACTTGTTATGGTCAAATCTTATGGAAATTTTGTAAAAATCCTTTGTATAGGTCTTCACACTTAACTCTCTATCTTAAATTTTGTGGTTCCTTGGGAAGTTCAAGCTAATAATCACCAAGTATAAATTTAAACTTCATCTTTCTTACCATTCAATCCCATCGCGTAATCTTATTTCTATCATTTTCTCTTCTCTAAGTCTATACTTCTTTCCACCAAAGTGTTGCATGAATTTTCAATCTTGTTTGAGCAACCTTCACTTTTTTAGGGTCCTCCACTTCATCATAGTCAAAGTATTCCTCCTTCTCTATTATCCAATCAATTAGTTCATCTATCTTTTGAATTCTTGAGAAGTTTGGTAATTTTACTCTTATTCATTTCTCAATGTTAGAAACAACTCTTATAAGTCATTTTTTTTAATATATCCATATCTTCGTTTATATTTCCACCTTCTTGTCTAGCCATCTTTTCTCCTCCATCATCTTCACTATCAGTATGTTTGTGTGCTCCGCCTCTTCTCATTCTACATTCTATTGCATCCATTATTAGTTGTTGTCCCCTTAGAGCCTCTGAAACCTCATTTATTCTTCATGTTGTTGTTGGAGCTGCAACCTTTGCCATCCATCTCCTTTGTGACATCTTATTTCTATAATTCTCTTTCCTTCTTTTTTTCTTCTTACCATAGTCTTCTTGGCTATAATACCCCTTGTTTTAGGTACACACCCACAATCACATTCACAAGGCTTCGTTCAACCCTAATCACAAGCCACTATTTTTCTTCCCAGAGTTGTAGTTGAACTTTGATACCATGTCGATGGCACCACCTCTGTGTACGCATCAAAAAATCCACTTGAACAAGAGCTAGCAGGTGGAAAAGGAGAGGTTCTATTGTTGTAAGAAAATTACACAACCTCTGAAAGGGTCTAAATATTGATTGTGGGTAGTCAAAAGATTTAAGGGGCATAAAATAAATTGTAGGTTAAATAACTACGCTGTTATAGAAAACAAAAGAATTTTTGCACATAATAGAAGCTATGGTTGTAGGTGAAAAAACACAACACCTAAATCATAAAATACTCTAAACTTGCAAACAAAAATCAACACTCTCAAAACAAAAAATTCCATACATTTAACACTCACAAACATATGCTTAGTTTCAACAATCAACAATATTTATGAGAATAATTATTATTATTTTCATTAAATTTCGAAAATAATAATAGATACAATTGTTTTACACATTTACAAATATTGCAATAAATTTGGAGGTCTTATGTCTTCCTTTTTCTTCTTCATGTATGCTACGTGTTCTTCTATTCTCCTCTACTTTTTTTATTCCTTAGTTTCTCTCTCATTTTGCTCCCCGTTGTTCTTTTCTATCCTCTCTTATTTTTCTTCTTCTTTGTTTTGTTCTTCTCCTGAATTACCCAACCTGAGTGCTTCTTCCCAAAAAAAATTCCACCTCAATTTTTTGGACAATGCTAAAAACTCAATCATTAATGCACCACTGCTCCCTTCTTGGTTTAAAATTCCCGCTTAGGTTTGTGCACATTCATTTCCTCTTTGTTGTTACACATTAAATGAGCTTATAGGAATATATTTACCCTTGTCCAAACAAAAAAAAAAAAATTAAAATTCCAACCACTCAAACACTGTGGCTGGTTGAAGAAAAGATAAAAAAATATTTGAAGAAAAAAATGTGATGCCCCTGCATCAATTTTTTGTTGGGAAAAGAATCCCAACTACAGTGGGAAAATAAGAAAACATAGACCAAATAAAATAGACAACAAGAAGAGGAGGTAGAATATTTTTTATTTCACTAAACTAACCAAAAATATTACATTCAAAAACTTGTTCATATACAAAAAATCAGAGCTAAGCTCTATATTCCCTTCATACAAAAACTGTGCACTTCTGGAACACTGGAGCAAACTAAGTGTTGCTACATGCTGGAGATATTTCAGAGCACTAGTCTCTATCACAAAATTCTGCTGCTATAGGTTCTCCTTAACTTCCTTTGTTCTGTAATGTTTTACTAAACATTCCTCCCTATCTTCTACTACACTCTTCTGTCATACACAAAAAAAATATGTCTGTTGCTTTTGTCTTTCCGGCCCTTTCCAAAAAATTGGCGCTCAATTCACACTCACACACCAGAAATTAATTCACTACCAAAAATTAATTGGCCAGCATATTTATCAGGGCAAGGTGGGTGGAGGATCCCAACAGATCATTTTTGGTTGTGCATTGAAGGCACTTAGTTGGTGGCTTCTCAAGATTTTCTATTCCAACACTCCCCCTTAATCTTGAGTCTTTCTATTTTTCAAAACCATTCAAAAGTTTTGGCACATAAGTTCTAGAGCATCTACACATTTCTATGTTTTCCTAAAACAATGTTCTAAAGCATCTGCGCTCTTTTGAGTTTCCCTAAACTAAAGTTTCGGAGCATCTGCGCTTTTTTGTGTCTTCCAGAACACAAGTTTTGGAGCATCTGCGCTTACAAGTTCTAGAGCATCTAAATTTTTCCATGTTTTCTTGATCATAGATTCTGGAGCATCTGCGCTTGTCTAGATGTTTTTCTGAACCAAGTTTAAGGAGCATATGCACTCTTTTGGAGTTTCCCTGAACTAAAGTTTCAGAGCATCTATGTTTTTCGGTGTCTTCAAAAACACAAGTTTCAAAGAATTTATTCTTACAAGTTCCAGATCATCTGCGCTTTTCTATGTTTTCCTAAACACAAGTTCTGGAGCATTTTTGCTTCTCTTTGTTTTTCTAAACCGAGGTTCTAGAGCACCTACACTTTTCTATGTTTTCCAAAACCAAATTTTTGACGCATTCGTGCATACCAAGCCTATCTCTTAGGCATTCAAATGAGTCTTTTGATAATTCCTTTGTGAAAATATCAAGGAGCTGCTACTCAGATTTGTAGTACTGAAGTTCAACCTCTCCATGCTCCACCAACTCTCTTATGAAATGGTAGTGGATTTCTATGTGCTTGCCTCATCCATGAAAGATGGTATTTTTAGTCAAGGCAATAGAAGACACTTTGTCACAAAATATGGTTGTACCATCTTCTTGCTGCTCATTCAAATCTACAAGGATTATTCTAAGCCAAATAGCTTGGCATGCTAGTGCATTTGCTGCAATATATTACGCTTCAACTATGGAGAGAGAAACTATGGGTTGCTTCTTTGATGCCCATGATATTGATCCTAAACCCATGTGGAACAAATATCCCAAAGTTATTTTTCTATCATCTACATTTCCTGCCCAATCACTGTCTATGTATCCAACTAATTGAAACTCATTAGAGGCAGTGTACAAAATTCCATAGCCTTTCGTGCCATTGACATACTTTAGTAATATTTTTCCTACATGCTAGTGGAATCCTTAGGTTGCTCCATCAACCTAGAAATCAGTCTTACTGCCTACATCAGATCGGGTCTTGTTGCTATCAAATACATGAGGCTTCCCACCATGCTCTTGTAGAGGGTTGGGTTAACATCACTACTGCTGTCCTTTTTGCTTAATTTTAGACCTATAGCTATTGGAGTTGGGGCTAGTTTGTTGTCCAACATTCTAAATCTCTTCAATATTTTGATTAGCATAATTTTTTTGTGAAATAAACATCCCATCATTTGTTTGTTGGACTTCTATGCCTAGGAAATATTTTAGCAAACCTAGGTCTATCATTTCAAACTCATTTTGCATTGCCTCTTTGAAATCAACAATGAAAATATTACTATTCCCTCTGAAAATTAAATCATCTACATACAAAAAAGCAATAAGAATCTCACCATTGGCTACCTTGATGTAGAGTGTGGTCTCACTGCCACTTTTGTTGAAGTCATTGCTCAGAAGGTACAAATCAATTCTAATGTACCATGTTTGTGGTGCTTGTTTCGGTCCGTAGATAGCTTTCTGAAGCCTGTAGACTTTGTCTTCTTTCCCTGGAACTTCATAGCAAGGTGGCTACTCCACATACACCTCTTCTTTTAGCACTTTGTTCAAGAAGGCTGATTTTAAATCCATTTGTAATAATTTTTATTTGTGTTGGGCTGAAATTGCTAGGACTGCCCACACTATTTCCATCCTTGCAACTGGTGCAAACATCTCATCATAGTCTCTTCCAGGCTGTTATTTGTATCCCTTAATAGCCAACCTTTCTTTATGCCCCTCAGCCTTACCATCAACAGTACATTTGGTCTTATAGACCCACTTAACTCCAATGGTTGATTTCCCTTTGGGTAAATCAATGAGCTCCCATATTTTGCTTCTCACTATGGTGTCCAACTCTTCATCCATGGCATTACACCATTTTTATTCTTTCATGGATTCTTAAAAATACATTGGATCAGTGTGAGAAAACAAAGAAAAATTTAAATTCTCATCAAAATCTTCATACCTTGTGTTGTTATAAATTTCCCTCACACTTCTTGTCTTCCGTGGCATCAATGATGCAAGCCTAGGGTCTGAATTTCTGGAGTTGCTTGATTGCTAGTTTGATGAAGAAAAATGGTGTTGTATAGTTTCAGAGCATCCACCCTGCTGAAAGGTTCCAGAGCATCTACCCTGTTGAAGGGTTTCAAAGTTGTTACTGCTATTTTTTGAACTGTTACCTTGTTGTAAGGTTCCAGAGCATCTGCCTTCTGCAGCTTCTTCATCCTCAAAAGGTATTGAAACATAAATACCTGTGTTGCTATCAACTATTCCATCCCATGACTTGTTTTCAATGAACTCAACGTCCCTACTAATCACCACTTTCTTGGTGATGGGATTGTACAATCTATAGACTTTGAACTCTTCACTATAGCCTATAAAAATGCATTTTTCACCTTTGTCATCAAATTTATGTCTTTTCTCCTTTGGCACGAGTGCATATGCTACACATCCAAATATCCTCAAATGCTCAACACTCCATTTGCATTTTCTCCACACTTCTTTTGGAATCCTATCACGAACGGTCTTTGTGGGGCACCTATCCAAAATATAGACTAATGTTGCTACAACATCACCCCAATATTCATTAGACAAGTCTTTTTCCTTCAACATGCTTGTTGTCATCTCTATGATTGTTCTCTTCTTTCTTTCAACCACTCTATTTTGTTGTGGAGTATATCGGGTTGTGAGTTCTCTATAAATAGCTTGAGACTTGCAGAAATTCATAAAATCTTGAGAGATATACTCTCCCCCTTTATCTGTTCTGAGGACTTTGACATAGTGGTTGCTTTTATTTTCAGCCAAGCCCTTAAACTGCTTGAACTTCTCAAATGCATCCGATTTGTTCTTCAAAAGATACACCAAATTTTTTCTACTATAGTCATCTATTAGTGTCATAAAATAAACATTACCAGCTAGGGTTGGGGTCTTCATGGGACCACACAAATCTAAATGCGCCAGCTCTAATGGTGCTCTTGCTCTCCTAGAATGCCCTGATTGAAAGGGTTGTTTGTGTTGTTTACCTATGATACATGCTTCACACTTTCCATCATGCTCTACAATTGCTGGTAGGCCTCTAACCATGAATTTTTTGGGTAAAAGACTTAAACTAGAATAACTTAAATGCCCATACCTGAAATGCCAAAGCTTGGTTGGGTCTTGGATGACCGTTTTGAAGGCTAACTGTTGCGAGCCTTTTGATTGTGATGAGATTTGCATTTTGAGGGGAAACATTCGATTCTTTGTCATTTGAACCACTAGCATAACTCTCTTGCTTCCATCTCTGTCATAGATGATACATTCCCCTTTCTCCATTAGCACCCTATAGGCATTTTGGACCATCTATCCAATTCTCAAAAGATTATGTTTCATTCCAGGGGCATAAAATACATCATGGATTTGTCTTTCCTCACCATGCTTGGTTTGTAGACACACTATGCCCTTGCCCATGAGTGGAACCTTCTCATTGTTGTGCATTTTGATTTCAGACTTAATGTTGCCATCAATGGAGGCAAATAAATTTATGTTACCACTCATGTGGTTGCTATAGCCATTGTCAAAGTACCAAACTTCAGCGATGCCATGTTCTGGAAGATTGCATGCAATAAACACTTGTGATTTTTTTTCATTTTTAGCCTTGTTCTCATTCGCCATATTTGCATTCTGAATCACTTGGTCACATTGTTTCTTCCTACATTCACTTGCATAGTGACCATACTTGTGATAGTAGTAACATTGCACATTGCTCTTATCTTTCCTCTAATTTGAGTTTCTATTCCTTGTGTTTTGGAAGTCTGATTGGGAAGTGTTGGCTTCCTCTTAGTTGTTTGAGCCTCCTCTTCTAGAGTTGCTTCTACCTCTATCTCTTTGACCTCTTCCTCTACCATTTCTTCCTCTTCCCTTGCCTCTTACATTGGCTTGAGCTTTGAAATTTTCCTCCTGGGAAGAATTTGTAAACATTTTTAGGCATTGCTCGTGGGTTTGAAGTGAACCCATTAATTCATCAACTAAAAATGTTGAGAGGTCCTTTGCCTCTTCTATGGCAATAATCACTAGGTCAAATTTTGTGGGTAAGCTCCTAAGAATCTTCTCCACAATCTTTTGCTCTTCCATGGTTTCTCCATTTATCCTCAACTAGTTAATCAAAGTGGAAGCCCTTGTTCGAAAATCTAAAATGGACTCGTTGTCCTTCATCTGCATGGTCTCAAATTCTCTTGTTTGCAGCTAGAGTTTCACAAACTTGACTTTCTCAGTCCCTTTGCAGGTGGTTTCAAGTATTTTCCATGCCTCTTTTGCATAACTAACTATTGCTATTTGAGGGAAAATAGTCTTTGTTAAGGCCACCTCAATCAAACTGAGGGCTTTATCATCATTCTTTCTTGTCTCCTTCAACTAGTTATTTTGGGGATTGGTCAATGTTGCATATGCATTTGGATCAGTCACATTTGTGAACCCATTTTCTACTAGCTCCCACAAATTATTTGCTACAAGAATACTTCATTTTCTTTGCCCAGAAGTCATAATTTTTCCCATCAAAGATAGGTGGTTGTTGCCAACTCCTATTGTCTCCTCCTAGTTTTTCTTCACTTCATAGAAAACTAGGGCTTTCCCAAATACCCAAAAGCAAAGCTTTTGTCACTGCATGCCTAGGACTAGAGCTAGGGCTTTAAAAACTAAATGCCTAGAAAACTTAGGGCTCTGATACCAATCTGTTGGGAAAAGAATCTCAACTACAGTGGGCAAAGAAGAAAACACAAACCAAATGAAACAGATAGCAAAAGGAGGAGCTAAAATATTTTTTGTTTCCTTAAACTAACCAAACAGATTACATTCAAAAACTTGTTCACATACAAAAATTCAGAGCTAAGCTCTATATTCCCTTCATACAAAAACTGCGCATTTCTAGCGCATTGGAGCAAACTGAGTGTTGTTGTGTGCTGGAGATATTCCAGAGCACTGGTCTCTGTCACAAACTTTTGTTGCTGCGAGTTCTCCTAAACTTCCTTTGTTCTGTAATGTTCTGCTGAACATTCCTCCCTGTCTTCTACTGCACTCTTTTGTCATACACAAAAAATATTTTGTCCATTGCTTTTGTCTTTCCAGCCCTTTCCAAACAATTGGTACTCAATTCAAACTCACCCACCAGAAATTAATTCACTGCCAAAAATTAAAATTTGGTCAGCATATTTGTTAGGGCAAGGTGGGTGGAGAATCCCAATGGATCATTTCTGGTTGTGCATTAAATGCATTCGGTTGATGGCTGCTCAAGATTAGCTATTCCAACATGTTTTTCCTGTAATTATACTGTACCTTTGCTGAAATTTTGATGATGAAAAAAAACATGACATCTTTTCTTTCAACAGGAGGAAATGCTGGATGTGGAAATTACTAATCTGCAAAGAATGGTATGCAATATTTCAAAGCACATTGTTGCATTCTTTCATAGAGGCCCACCTTTAAAGACTTGTAATTTTTGTAGGGCACTCCACTTTCTAGCATTAGTATAATTTATGAATATCTCTTCTCTATCACAATGTTGAAAACTGCAACTTATTAGAAAGGTATTATATCCATGTCCTACCTTATTCCCCTGTATTTCTAATCTATATTTTGTACTCACGTTATTCTTTTCATATTACTCAGGCTGGTGTATACACTTTCCAAGAATGCAACAGAGGGGAGCCTCAACTGCACTCAAATGAGGAAACTACAGCAATAGAAACCGATCTGCATCTTGGATAAGTAATCATGAATATACACTCTTCATAAATCTGTACAAAGACAAATTAGACTCAGAGAATATAGTGCGACTAAGGTTGAAATCTTCTACCCGAACGTCAGATAAATAATAACTGGTAATTGAGATCCGTCAGCATAGTAGCATACACTGGCTTTCATACAAGGCTACTTTGTACATACCAATTTGCTCGGCAACTTCATAAACTTATCAATTTGGCTGATTATTCAAGAAAATTATAACCCCAGTATATAGGATTTGTATAATTTCTAGGAATTTGCGTGAGATTATCCAATTTATATTATATGGTTATATATGTGAGAACATATAATCTGCCTGGAATCAGTTTTTGTTTATTATTGCCTCGAAAACGATATAAACATATTTTGGCTCAGGTTTGGTAATTGGAAAAGGGTTGAATATATACCTTTATCTATTCCTACTCATATGTTCTGGTAAAAGCATAGCGGTAATTGTATCGAAATCATGGTAGTTGGCTTATATTTAGATGATTTCTTTTAGGATTCCTTACAAACAATTTTAGTACCTGAAAGTCCATAATGAGGGAGGTAAATCTCCCTAAGATTAAAGAGGCTGCTAAGGGTGTTACCTCAATCCTCAGATGCCAATTACTCAAAGCCAGGTATTTTAAGTTTCTCAGATAGCTTATCCACCCTGAAAACCTCCTACTCCCCAAGTCATGCTGAGAGATGCAGGTGGTGCAATGTTGTAAGGTTACACAACTCGAGAGGGATCTCATCTCAAAATCCAGCATACGCCAAGCTAAGGAAAGTAAGCCTCCGGAGTTTTGAAAACATTTATGTAAAAGCAGTTGGAAATATTTAGAAAGCATCTTACATGCAGAATGCAGGTCAATTGTGGCTCTGTTATAGGTAATTGTTATGCCTTTTGTTAGTATTCTCAACTTATGGTTCACTATTTTATGGATGTTTCTTATGACTTGTCTGTGATCTCTTTTTAACTAGAAATTGGGAAAACTCAATACCTATTGTGTTAAGAGTCTATTGTATTTTCATCTCCTTAGTTTTGTTTTCTATATCTCTGGATTATTTTTCTTATATTAATAATAATTCTCGTCTCACTTTCATTTATCTGTTGAAGATATTATACTTTTTTTTTCTTTTAAAATGGGATTGTCAATATTAATCTGTTTTGGTAGAAGTATGTGCTATACTTTTCATTTTTCAAGGTATTAAGTTATTAACACCCTTTTAGAATGAGATTGTAGTTGCATTTCATGGAAAAAAAATTCCCTTTTATGGGAGATGTGCTTTTTATTTTGTACCAATTTTCATGGTTCTTTGTTTTCTTGATCAGTATGTGTGTACGAGGAGAGATGTGTGATCATAGAAGATTCAAGAGTTGTAGAAGCTTTACTACCCACCTGATCCATATATAGTTAGTGATTTCTTTCTTGTCCTATTGATACCTCTTTGATTTTTCAATGTAATGATAAGTCCTTTTGTGCAAACATATTGTCCATATTCTGCAAAGACTTAGTAAGTGTTTCTTGTTCTCCGAATGGATTGTCAATAGTGTAATGATGAGGAGTGACATATTTCCACCACGTGGCAAGATAATTTGATTTGGACTTGGATCTAGGGAATTTTGTAGCAAGGTAGTCAATGTTGTAGCATATCCAACAATGAAAAGGCATTCCCACATAATCCAAGAACTTAACCCAAATTTGACCATCCACTTTAGCAATTATTTCTACCAAATTATCTTTTGAAGTGTCTAAATCTAGTAGTATGCGAGAAGAGGTCATATGTATGTAATCAAAAGATTCATTTTCAATAGCCAAATAGTTTTCTAGAGAATCCATGATAGATTCAACCTAAGATTAGGGAGGTGAGCCCAATTAGGCTTAACAACTAAATATTAAATAGAGGAATTGAATGTGCGGTCTGATAGTTTAATCATAACTAGATGTTGTCTCCATGTCCAAATATTATAAAAGATATTATTTTTGTCCTTCACACTATCAAATATCACAATAAATAATCCACAAGCACAAGGGTACATTTTGATTTTTGCTTTCAAGATAGGATAATTAGAGTTAGTAATCCATTGAGGTAGGTTTGGGAGGTAATGCCATAAGCAGATAAATCTTTAGATTAACCCATGTTTCATAAATATTTTATCATTTTTTATTTTTTATTTTTTATATCATTCCCAAAGTTCAATCGTATGGGCTTACTAATGTATTCAATGGAACTTCCCAAATTCATTGTTTTACTATTGGGCTCCCTATTTTTTTATCGTCTACTGAGGAATTAAATTTGCTCCCAATCATGATGGAATCCAAAGAAATCCCTATGATCTCCTTTAGTGTTTCTACATGAGTGCAACTGCACCCTAGCTTCAAGGACCTAGCCAAGACATCAATGAGATATGGAGGTAGAAGCCATATCTAGAACCCCAAATTATGGAAATGGAAGATCAGAACCACAATTAACTAGTCACTAAAATCTAGAAACCAAACCATTAGAAGTGTTGTCAACCTTTCCATCAATCACGATGTGAAGATCTTCCCTTAAACAAGAAAAACTATATTGAGCCCTACGTTCGAAATATTTCTGTAGTGATGCCATTATTTAAAAGGGGTTTTTGTTCAATGGTATAATTTTTATTTTTATTTTTTTTATGTTTAATAATAATTATATAAAATGATTAGAAAGATATTTTTTATATTTTAAAGTGAAATTATAAGTGATATAAGATTGAATCTAGGATAATATCTTAAATTTAATTTTATAAAAATGTAAAAATATAATTGATCTTTTGACTTCAACACATTTAACATTGGCTAATTAATTTTGTTGGAGAGGCAATTGAAGAATATAAAAAGATTAAGAAAATTTAATTTCTTTACATAAAATCTACATATAAATATATTTCATAAAAACACCATTCTCAACTTCAACAAAAAATCTAATATTTTAATACATGTATAGAATCTTAATTGAAAACAATTATAAGCTTATATATTTACATTATTTTTGTTAATCATAATTGTGTTGATTTTCTCAACCTATAGTCACATCCTTTACAATTTCTCTATCATATCATGGTGTTCTATTGTAAACACCAATCCTAATAGTAGAATATGGAGAATACAAATTCAAATAGATATCTTATTACTATTCTACTTAATTACTTTAGACCCATCTTTTTCTTTCTTTTATCCAAAATGAAAACCCATGAATTTCTTAATTTTGATAAAATCATCATGTTAAGGAATGATGTTTACCCCTCTAACATTTCATCTTAGTTCATGGTTGTAATACATTTTTCAATTATTTTTATATCTTATTTTTCTTATAGAGACTACTCTCCTATTTGGAGATAGATATAGACCCTCACTAACATTCTTGAATTTAACTAAATAATAATATTAGACTCTACACCTCTTCTTACTCCCCCTCCTTTTTATTCTTAAAACTATCCACTATATCCCTCATTAATTGTTCATGATCCTCCTCGTTCTCATGTATTCCTCATACAATTTTCTACTTATATCTCTAATCTTCCATTGTGATATCAATATTTTTGAATGGAGACTTAGTAACAACATCTGCATAATTCATGTAGCTTCTCATTAGATGATCTAATTTATCATAATAATGCAAGCATATCCACTCTTTCTAGTTGTGGCCATCTTTCTCAATTATTTTAAACTTAAGATGAATTCACCCTCTTTCTCTAAGATTTTGATATTTTAAGTATCATTCATCATTATTTTCAATCAATGAAATTAATATAGCTCATGTAGTTTCTCATGAGATCTTCCATATCATCATGGTAATTTGCATATCTACTCTTTATATTTCTGGCCACCCTTTTCAATTATTTGGACCTTTTATGATTATATCTCATGTTTTACTAAGTTGCTAGATTTATATGCTCTTAATTTTGGATGAATTGACCAGATCCATAAATGGAATCAAAGTGGTTATGACAAAAATGCACTTTGTTGACTTTTAGTTAAAAAATTCAATGGCTTTAATATTTTCTACTTGAATTAATTTTGAGGCCACCATTTATTTCTCAATTAACTAAGGATGACCTTGGTATTAAGACTAGGGGACTAGGTATTAATATAAACCTTTCAAATCATAGATATAGTAACAAATATGTATTATTTGTGTAATATTATAAATAATTCTATACATGGAAAATGACACCTTATTTGGATGATATTTTGAGATTCTATTAGTTGTATTACCTATCATATTCATTGGTCATATGACTATCACCAAAATTTAATTGAATAGGGAGTTACCATGTAGGCTACATGAATATCATCTACAACTTTTAAAAATATAAAAACTCATATGTCTGACCACCTTAACTTGGTCAAAAATTCACAAAATTCAATTTATTTTTTTAATCCTATAGTATGTGAAGCATAGAATGTGACACATGTTTTAGATTCAAAAAATGTGATACCATTTGAAAGCTATGGATGTTTTTCAATAACCCTATCAAACAAAACTTTAGTCATAATTCAAATAGAAAATGAATAATAATTATTTATTAAATTCAAAGTAAAGCATAATTTATATTGGTAGAAAGCTGAGAATCTCCTCTAAAAACCCTTTTCATTTCATCAATTTTGGGTAAAAAAAATGTCATCAGCCACATGGGCCATCATATCACTTACATATTGCCACTTTTTGGCCCATCATGATCGTGCACATACCCTAATACTAAAAGCAAACTTCAACAAACTAAACTAAAATTATAGAATATTTTTAATTTAAATCTTATCGAAAGTTATGCTAGAACAAAATCTTTCTTAACCAAACCAAATCGAAAAGAAATAAAATACAGGATATAAAAAATCGCCGAGCTTCCCCAAGGAGTGGGCCCTTGCTCCTGGTTCACATGATGGAAAGAATGAAACAAATATTTTCTATTATGGGTTGATCATGCAAAATAATATTTTATTCATTAACAATTTGATTCAAAGCCTTTGTGATGCTAAATTCTATCTACTATGCATAATTATATCTGCACTATTTGTAACTACTACATACATAAAAATATTAAGTTTGTTTTGGACAGTGGCCAACAAAAGAGAAGAAACAAAAATATGTGTCATAGATTAAAATAGTACTATTATAATAGTGAGAAAATATAGGAGATGAAAATATCTTCGGTTTTGTCTAGCTAGAAAGCCTATCCTCCATGGGTTTCCTTCCATTAAGTCCCTTTCAATCAGTTTATAGAATGATGCATGTGGAACCTTTGTCGAGTGTACTCTACTCCATTTTGCAGACCATGAATTAACATTATCTTCTTACAATAAATAGTGAAAATAGAACTATTTTTGTTTCCTCTACATAACTGGAAATTACATCTCCATTCAGATTTATTTATCAATAATCTCATGGTTTCTCATGTTTATAATAAAGAGGTAATCAATGCAACCTTGGAGGTTGATTTCATGATAGAAATAAAATGCTCGCCAAAAACTAATACAAAAGGTTCCTGACCAAAAAGTGACAAGAAGATATTCTACATAAAAGGTGACAAGAAGCTCTTATGATCTACATGTTGCAAGCTTTATTTTCCAAGGATTGAATTAATAATACTTATTAGTAAAGACAGTCAATAATTAATTTTCATATTTCATCCAAAACTATATTAAATACCAGTTATATATATTTAATCATATGCAAAATAAAATGGTGAAATAGTATGATATGGAATGGAAATGGGTATGAAGGCATGTGAAATTGGCTAAAATATGGCATAAAATGGGACATAAATGGCTCTCATCACCCCCCTAGAAGAATGTGCAAGACACTTTTTATAATTTATGAAGATCGAATGCCAAATCGACCATTTAGAATGAACGATGAATTTTATAAAGTAACATATACATATATTAAAAGCACAAAAAAAATGAGTTACTTTCAAAATTATGATATGAATAATTTCTTTTGCAAAATTTCAATAATTTGGGTGAAAGTTATGCCCCGTAAAAAAATTGTTATAAAATTAACTCCAAAGGCCAAAAAATAAAATTAAACAATAAAAATTTGAAAATATCTTGATGCAAAAATGGTAGTGATGAAACAAACTTCCCATTGACTATTCATAATTGAAAATATGATATCTCGCTTGCAAGTTACACAAAAAAAAAAAAAAATCCCCTTTACATACACTTAATGGTCACTTGACGATCTATCTTAACCACTAGTGGGTAGTGAATATGTAAGAATAGAATCTATAGAAAATTGAATGCATTTTCTAAACTACTAGGTTTATTTTTATTTTTTAAAATCTATTTGGTGAAAATTTGAAATTTCAATGCAGTAGTACTTAAATTGCAGGGAAAAAATAAGGACTAGGTGTCTGTCTGACCACCCTAACCACAATAAAATGATAATATTTTCTTATAAGATATTAGATATAAGTAGGGGACTCATGTCACAATGTGATGCATATTTTTATGTAATTTGTTTCCAAATAAATAATTAATTATGAATTTTTTGTTACAACTTTTAAAAAATATAAAAACTCGTACGTCTGACCACCTTAACATGGTCAAAACTTCATTAAATTCAATTATTTATTTCTTAATCCTATAGTATGTGAAGCATAGAATGTGACGTATCTTTTGGATTCAAAAAATGTGATATTGTTTGAAAGCAATAGATTTGTTTCAATTAGCCTATCAATCGAGACTTTAGTTGTAATTCAAATAGAAAATGAATAATAATTATCTATTAAATTCAAAGTAAAAAATAATTTATATTGGTACAAATCTGAGAATCACCTTTAAAAACCCTTTTCGTTTCATCAATTTTGGGTAAAAAAAAGTCGTCAACCACATGGGCCATCATATCACTTAGATATTGCCACTTTTTGGCCGATCATGATCCTGCACATACCAAGTTTTTAAAACATTAAGAGTTAGCAAAAATGAACATTTGATAGCCAAGTGTGGTCTTGACCATGTCTTATGGAGAATATTGAAGGTTGGAACCATTGAGGAGGGTGTGGAATTGGATATGTGTTGACAAGAAAGAGAAGTGGCCCAAGTCAAAGGAGAGCTCGATCTTAAAATATGAAGAGCTTGTGCAGCCACCACCTATAGAAGATGATAAAATCCTAAGGATTCCCAACAGACAAAAGCCCTGCTAGAGGAAGTTGTCCAAGTGAAAGATAAATCTCTCAAGGAAGATCTTGAGGTAGTGGAAGTTTCATCACCCAAGTATCAACCTATTTATCTCTATGTGCAAGTACTCGAGGCCAAATATTTTGCTACAAAGTACCTAGAAAGGAAACCTTGTGGAGACTAGTAGGTGGATGTGGAGGATGTGCTATGTGTTGGAAAGAGACACTACGAATATATTTTGGTGTTGTCATTGATGGAAACCCCATTCGGTGATTGGATATGTGCATCATCACTTGATCACACCGGTAGTTAGATTGCAAATAGTTAAGGAAGAACAGAGCATCCGATAATTTTGGGTTCATTGATTCACATGAATATTTTCTATTAATATCTTGTGTTACATATCTTAGAGAAGGTCGATTGATGTATGTTTAGTGTTATCCATGAATCTCAATGCCTCATATTTATCCATGTGCGAGTTAGAAGATCTGGTTGGATAATTCTTTGTTTTATCAGTACTGGAGCTGACTTCATGAATGTATCATGTCACAGATGTTTGGGAAGAGATCATTTAAGTATTTTTGTGTTTGAGCATCTTTGTTTGGGTCTGAGCTAAGTTTTGGCCAATCGTTGTTGATGCGCATTATACTTTACTCATGATTTGAGTTGACAGTTGTAAATATTCTTTTTTCTATTGAAGCTGACATATTGCAATTAAATTCTAAGTTGCAGATATATATGAGATCATTCACATCATTTTGAGAAGGGTATGAGGTGTGTGGATGCGAATTGCAAATAAGAGTAGAGCAGAAGAGCGATATTTCATAGTTTCACTTGTGCATAAAGGATTTATGTTGCAAGTCTAAGAAGAATAGAGCAGAAGTGTAGAATCAGTCTGAAGGGTAGAAGATCGAGTATTGAGCATATCTGGAACTGTAATCAAGCATAACTAGATGCTATTTTCTTAGTTCAAACTCTCAGATGGTTTTAATCTAACTTTCTTTGTAAGATAGTGAGTCTTCTTTGAGTAGTGAGCTCTAGGCAATGCACATGAATGCAAGTGCATTCCCCATATTGTAAAATTTATTTGAGTATACTCAGATCATATTGTGGATTGGCCATCCATTGTGGATTTTCCCCTAACAAGGTTTCCATGTAAAAATTCTTGTGTTATGGTGTTGTGATTGTTTTCTTCTTGTTCATGCATTTTGGTTGAATGTTACAAGTACTTTGAAGATAAAGGTTAACAAAGTTAGTTTTTGCACAACACTGATTCACCCCCGCTCTCAATGTAGCATGTTTCCAACAATTGGTATCAGAGCTATATCCTCAAAGAAGAAGTCTAACAACTTAGGGAGATCTTGGAAAGTGTTTCAATGGATTCAAGTAGTCTTCAACAACAAATTTTGGTGGCCCTAGATGATCTTGATCAGTCAAATTCTAAAGTTCAAAAATTGCAAGCAAACCTCATGGATACTGATAAATTCATTGATTCTTTGAAAAACAAAATCATTAAGTCTAGAGAGAAGAGAAAGGAACTTTGTGATCAGATTAAGCATAATGAGAGCAAGAGAATTAAAGAAGAATAACTTAGTCAAGCCCTAAATGAAAATACAAAAGAATGTGAAAAGCTTACCAGAGATAATATAGTCCTAAAGCATTAAATGTAATCTCTCATGATGAGGATGAATGGGGAGATTGAAGATAGAAAGAAGAATGAAGATAACCTTGCACATTGTTTGAAAGAAAAATCTGGAGTATGCAGCCATTTGGACAATGAATTGGAACAATCTAAACACAATGAGGAAGTACTTGAAAAACAAATTGATGATCTCAGAGATGAACTTGCTACTGCAAATGAGTACAAGGAAAATTTCAAAGTTAGCTCAGCCAAGCTTGATGAACTAATTAGCAGTTAGAGGAAAAATGGTCACAAGTGAGGTCTTGGATATGAAGAAGGAGAAAGTTCCAAATCAGGACAAAGGAGATTCAGGAAAGAAAATAAAATGAACAAATCTAGAAGGTATCCCGTAAGGCAACCTAATGCTTAGAAATTTAATGGATATTGTTTTAGTTGCAATGAATTTGGACACATGGCTTCTTAGTGTAGAAGTAGGATGAATCAAAGTGGTCCATCATTCTAGGGTTAGTTTTTTAACTACAATAAGTTTGGTCACAAGTCAAATGAATGTAAAAATGTGATGAACAAATTCTATAGAAATTTTAGATGTTATACATGCAATAGATTTGGGCATACTGCTAACCAATGCAAATCAAAAGAAAATCAGTAGAACAACTAGTCTAGATAGAAAAAGCTTATGTGCTACAACTACAACAAATTTGGTCACATTGCTAGATTTTGATGGAATAGAAGAGGTTTGATAAATCAAAGAAGGAACATGCAGAAGGATGTTAAAGGAAAAGGAAAAGTCACTAAAAATGTGGTTAGGAAGAAAATGCAGAAGAAATGGGTGAAGAAGAGTCCATCTAATGAAAAAAATCACCAGCAATAGAACCTGCTTCTAGTAGTTCACTCAAGAATTATTTTTAGGCCTTTTGCCTAGGGGGAGCTATTAAGGAAATCTCTTAAACCCACTACCGATAACTGACACTAGGATGTGGATAAGTTCAATAAATACACAAATGTTCTACAAATGTTGTTGAACCTATTAGAGAAAGTATTACATAGTATTGGAGGTCCACATAAGATTTATCTATCACAGCGCATGGAAACAGTGTAACTAGATGAGTTAGGGTAAAAGCATTTATTGTGTAAAAAAGAATTAAGTATGTGAGTGATAAAAATTTATTTCTATCTTTCATTTGTCATTTTGCATTTTGAAGAAAATAAGTTTGGAGAGCTCTGAGGTGAACCTTGGCAAGTTGAGATGAAATTCAAGTGCAAAGAAGCTTTCAAAAATCAAACTGTCATCCGACGGAAAGGTATTTATTGACAAAACCCTATGAACTTGTGAATTGGTGAATATGGCTACTCCATTGGTAGTTGAAGTTAAGGATAGACCCCATCCCAAATTCAAATGGCATCCCTACAAGTCTATTGAGACTAACCCATTAAGATATTTTTCATCTATTACATATTCTTTGTTACACACAAAAGATATTAGGGCTTATATTCATGCTACTATTAAAGATCTAGGAAGCTTGCAATTGCTAAATCTGTATAATAATCACATCATATGAGAATATTTTTATGTGAAGCTAGAATATAAAACCCTAGAAGAAAATAAATTTACACAGATTATTAAATTTCCCATCTTTGAAGAGTTTGAATGGGTCTATTACATCCTGAGTTGAGTTCATGATGAATTCATGTGGTTAAGTATACCCTTCAATATTACAAAGGAGGCTATTAGTGTTTTAACAGGTCTAAATTCTTCCAGTGGATTACCAATTCTAAAATCAGTGAAGAATCAAACGGTCACTAATGCAACAAGTTCTAAGTATGAAGGAAGAGCAATGACAATTGATGACATTGTTGATGTAGATGTCAAATTTTCATCTATGGTTATTGGGTACTAAATCTATCATTCCAACTGAGACAACTTTGTGTCTGGTACAACCATTTATGCAACCTATCAAATGGTAAAGGAAAATGTGAACTATGATCTTTGTGAATTGTTAAGAAGTCAGCTGATGGAAAATCTTGGGAAGATCAAGAAGGATAAGAAAAATTATTTTAAGTATAGTAACCTACTATTATGCTTATTATTTTACTTCATGGATGAGGTTCTAAGATTCTGAAAGGTTCATTGGAAAAAAGATAAACTAGTAGCCACTTAGATCAGAGATCTATTTCATAGATTTGTAGACATTAAGATAAAGAATGCCACTATCTGGGGATTATCAAAAGTTTTCATAATATAATGCAGGCCAGAGAGAGGATTCCCACTTCCATTGTAGAGTAATATAAGGATACAATTTTCTTTATGGTAGATATTAATCAATGTATGATGGAAGTCGTTGATCCTAGAATAATCTGGATCATGCGGATGGGATATGAAGTTGAGCGAATTCTAGAAATGTATGCAGAACATTTACTAAGCAAGCCTCTAGATCAATCAAAAGAAAGATTTGGCACTTATGCAGAAAAGAATATGTAGGTGCATAATGAACTCATAAAATCTGTAATAGTTAAAAGAGTTAGAGAAGAGGTGGAAGTCTTAGCAGAAAGTATGGGCATACTAGTAGAAAAATTAAAAGAAGCTAGAAGGATAAGAGAAGAAGCTCAAGTAGAAAAGGAGGTAGTAAAAATAGAATTTGCTGGTTCGGCAGCACCATCTGCTTGAGCTAGGTCAACTAGAATCTTTGCATCCCTATCTACACTTGCAACAAACACTATAGAAAAACAAACAATTAGTGTCGACTTTAGTGCCAGATTTTAGTGTATTTGAAACAATCAATTGGAGCCATCGTACGATGCAAAATTTGGCGCAAAAGCGTTTCTTCATCGGATTTTGTGTCGGATTTAGCGTCGTCTTTAGCACCTAGTTTATCACTGGATTTAATGCCAAAAATTTGGTGCCAGTTATAGCATCCTCTTTAGCACTAGAAATAGAGCTGGATAATGGTGTTGGAAATAGCACCTATATTGGTGCTCAAATTGGCTTCCGATTTTGCTTCCATGTCTACTCCCATTTTTTCTTTTAGTTTTTCTTCCACTTTTGCTCCTAGTTTTTCTTTTGGTTGTGCTTCTGGTTTTTCTTCCACTTTTGCTTCCAGTTTTTCTTCCACTTTTGCTTCCAAGCTTGCTTCTAGTATTGCTTCCAATTCTACTTCTAATTTTTCTTCTAGTTTTGCTTCCAATTTTTCTTTCGATTTTGCTTTCGATTTTTCTTCCAATTGTGCTTGCAATTTTGTTTCTAGTTTGGCTTCCAAGATTGCTTCCAGTTTTGCCTCCATTTTTTATTCCAGTTTTGCTTCCATTTTTGCTTCCATTTTTGCTTCCAGCTTTGCTTCTAGTTTTCCTTCCAGGTTTGCTTCCAATTTTGATTTTGCTTCCAAACTTGTTTCCAATTTTTCTTTTAGTTTTTCTTCATATGTTCCTTCTAGTTTTGCTTCCAATTTTTCAGTTTACAGTTTTTCTTTCGATTTTGCTTCCAATTTTTCTTCCAAGATTTCTTTTGCTTTGCTTCTAGTTTGGTTTCCATTCTTGCTTCCTTTTTTTCTTCAAAAAATGCTTCTTGTTTTCCTTCCATTTATTAATTTAATATTTTTTAATTCAATTTAATTAGTTAAATATATGATGCCTCTTAAATAACTCATATGATTATAGAGTAAATAATTTAATTATTTAACTCATATGATTAAATAACAAGATAATTACATATAAAAAAAAAACAAGATAATTATTTTATTTTTTTGCTAGTTAAATCACGGCTAAGGGGCAACACCCTATATTTCTTCACAAAATATTTTACATGAGTTATTGACCAAAATTTACTTGCAGGACTTTGACAAAATGGTCGTGTGTTTCAGAAACCTTTACCCTACCTACCCATGCTGATACATTTTTCAGTTACAAAATGGCCTGGTTCTAGAGTCAGGCAACACCAACCGGGACTAACTCCTATCCACTACTGCTTTCCCTTATTTCTACTATATCATATGTATACCAAAATATAACTTTTACTAGGATGGGAATTTTTCAGTCTTCATCATCATTTGTCTTTGTCTACTTCCTATAGGCAATGTAGTCTACAATCACTGGGCAGTCAGCACCACAATTCTGGTGGGCCAAACCTTTGGCTTTTTCCCCTGGGTCCCTGTCATTGTCCTTACGCCAATCATCGTCATCCCTACCACAATCCTTTCTACCATCCCTTCATCCTCGACATACCGGATTGCCCAGCCTCTTGGATAATTTGTCACTAGATTGGCTACTCTGAGCAAGAAGAAGACGTTTAGTCATGCTCATCCCACAACTTCTCAAAACCCTCTCGGTCAATGGTTTGAATCATAGGGAATTGCATGACATCCCTACCATGCATCCAGAGCATGTAATAGTTTTGGGGCATTGGTATTTGTTTATTCTCATCTAAATTGTTGATGGTTGCATCAATATCCCCAACCAAGCATGGAAAAAGACCATCTGTGCGAGATTCTTCCCCATCTCTTTTGACACACCCATATGTAGTAATATTATGAGGAACATAGCCAATATTTTTGAGTTCGAATTGAACCTATGATAGGCCCTTGCGAATTCTAACCCCATAATTTTCTTGGTCACCCAGAGAATCAGTGGATGAGATGACGCTAGCAAAGCCTACAATTTTTTGTTGGTGATCTCACGTTTGAAAGATTGTTGTTGCTTCTTAATGTTCAAGAATGATGGAGTCTCCATTATTCTTGTTGATACCGCTTCCCATTCCTTTTCATTGCTTGGACTTGCACTAGTTCCTCCACCTTCGGCTCCGCCACCTACTTTTTGTCACACCTGCTTCTGGAATTCTCCTTTGCATTTGTTGGAAATAACACCAGTTGATGCCTTTTATAGACGGTGACCTGATTACCTCCTTTATATGTGTTTTTCATGCCTTTGAGGTGTGTTTTTTGGAAATAAAAAGATAAGTATTATAACAAGTCAGTCAAATATCTATAATTTAATTGAATTTGACAACATCCATCCTGAGCAGTGAATTAAAATCATCATATGTAATAAATATCCATCCAAAATTAATCATCAACCACTTTTAATATATATAGATTGAAAAGTCAATACATATAAGATCATCATGTATAACTAAAACAAGTAAAAGTCAAATATTTTAGTAGATCAATAACATGTCAAAATGATACATGTCCAATAGTCGACATAAGTCAAAATGATACATGTAGAAATGATATAAGTAAACATGATAAATTATGTAACTCAAATTGATACAAGTCAAGATGATACATGTCCAAATGATATAACTGAAAATGATAAATGTCAATATGATACAACTCAATAATATAGTATTGTAGGAGGTTAAAATGATACATATGATAGTAACCATGAAAATAGGCATCATAACAATATATCAACAATGATCCATGATGCAGTGCATATGATCATGAATGTCACTAGGTACTACCAACAACTTCCTCATCATCATCATCACTCTCATGATCATCATCATCATCATCATCATCATCATCATAATGATATACCAGCAATGATCCATGATGCAACCTATATGATCATGAATGTTGTTGGGTACTACTAGCAACTACTCTGTCATCATCATCACAATCGTGATCATCGTCATCATCATCATAATTGTCATTGGCCTCGGTGTCTTTTGTATCTATGTCATCATCATCCTCTACCATGTGATATGTACAAATAGAACTAATATTTTCTAGATCTATATCATGATGAGGATCATCTTGATCTTCTGGAAGACCTGTGTTCTACAAAAAAAACATTTAAAATGAAAAGTTATTATTTATTTCATGCAATAACTTATTTTTCTGCTATATATCTAATATTGAAACATATAAGATGAAACCATAATCAAATTACATCATATCAAAGTGCACATACCATAATAAAATTTCAAAAAAATTAAAGCTAATATGTAATTCCAATGATCTAAAACATGTAACAATTCTAATAAATGTTAGTAAAGATCATAAAAAAAATTGTTATACAATTTAACTATCAACTGTAAATTCTATTACATAACCTTAAGTGCCAACCCTCTACAAAATAATGAGGAGACTGCAAGAAGATTGGCTATAGGGGCATTGGTATAGGAGATGGACATGGCTCTTCCAAGCCATCCATTGAGATGGTTTCATACACAAATGTGGAAGATATCCCTGTTTCTAGAGAGGTCATGATTCAGGTTGATAAGAAAAATGATGATGTTCTACTACCCATATATGGCATCATGGTTCAATTTCATGTAGCCACCATCAAGATTGTTAGAAGCCGACAAGATGGAGGGAATTCTTATATATGGATAATTTTCAATGTTCGAGCTACCGGATTTAATGCCAACTACATGCCAACATTGAAATTCCCTAGCAGTATTTATGTTAAGAAAATCTTCTTTAGATCCAAGGATTCAAAGCACATCAACCATGTGGTACAAATGATTAAATCCCATAGACGATCCATAGCAATGAAAGAGTCTAAAAAGGTAGAGAGAGATACACTAGTGACTCAAGACAAACTTCAACTTTCAAAAACAAAGGCAATTAGGTAGGTAGACTTGTGGATCAAGCCAGCATTTGGTGGAAGTGGAAGAAAGATGACTGGAACTCTGGAGGGCCACCATAATGGATTTCAGTATTCAACCATGAGAGCAGAAAAGAGAACTGATATCATGTATCAAAACATTAAGCATGCATTCTTCCAACCAGAAGAGAAGGAAATGATTACTTTGCTTCATTTTCATTTGCATAACCATATCATGGCATGGTAATCAAGAAGACCAAGGATGTCCAATTTTATGTGGAGCTAACGGATATGGTCCAAACTTTAGGAGGGGCAAGAAGTTCAATGTATGATCCTAATGAAACAGAGGAAGAACAACACGAGAGGGACAAGAAAAATAAAATCAATGAAGAGTTTCAAGGATTTTTCAAGCGAGTAAGAGAGCTATGAGAGCAGCCTCGTCTAAAATATTTTGAGCTAGAGTTTGATATACCATTTAGAGAGCTTGGTTTTCATGGAAGAGGAAGAAAGATGATAACTTTGCTTCATTTTTATTTGCATAACCATATCATGGCATGGGAACCAAGAAGACCAAGGATGTCCAGTTTTATTTAGGGGTAATGGATGTGGTCCAAACTTTAGAAGGGGAAAGAAGGTCAATGTATGATCCTAATGAAATTCAAGAAGAACAAAAAGAGAGGGATAAGAAAAATAAAATCAATGCAAAGTTTCAAGTATTTTTCAAGCGAGTAAGAGAGATATGGGAGCAACCTCGTCTAAAATATTTTGAACTAGAGTTTGATATACCATTTAAAGAGCTTGGTTTTCATGGAAGAGGAAGAAAGATGATTGCTTCATTTTCATTTGCATAAACATATCATGGCATGGGAACCAAGAAGACCAAGGATGTCTAGTTTTATGTGGAGGCAATGGATGTGGTTCAAACTTTAGGAGGGAAAAGAAGGTCAATGTATGATCCTGATGAAATTGAGGAAGAATAGAAAGAGAGGGACATGATGAATAAAATCAATTCAGATTTTCAAGGATTTGTCAAGCGAGTAAGAGAAATGGTTGAACTCCATTGATGCCATTCCATAATATTCGCTTGATGGCATCAAGGAATGGCTTAGCTCCATGGATATAAAGTATTATGAAATCATAATGAACTTGAATTGGCAGCCAATTTTGAAGACTATTATTAATGATCTAGATAAATTTATTGAAGATCGTGGTTGGGAATTTTTGAATCTAGAAGCTAGTAATTCTGATTTTGATAATTTAGAAGAATCAAATCAAGGATATGAACCCTTTGATGTAGAAGAGGAATCAGAATCATATTTCATGTAGCCACCATCAAGATTGTTAGAAGCCAACAAGATGCAGGGAATTCTTATATAAGGATAATTTTCAATGTTTCAGGGACTGTCTTTAACACCAACTACATGCCAACATTGAAATTCCCTAGTAGTATTTATGTTGAGGAAATTTCCTTTAGATCCAAGTATTCAAAGCACATCAACCATGTGGTACAAATGATTAAAACCCACATATTATTTGAGAAAGAACAACAAGAGAGGGATAGGAAAAATAAAATCAATGTAGAGTTTCAAGGTGTTGGGACTAGAAAAATATGGCATTTTCCACTAGCCTCTACCTCACCTACCTTCCATATACCACAAAAATACACCACACTTTAATTTTATGATCAATACAAATTGTAGATATTTATTTGACCAAATCCATATTATAGTGTCCATTGCACCCATAAAATTGAAATCTTGTAGTCATTACCCCATTCCTAGCAAAATTCAATACCATCGGCCTAACAATGCTTCATCGGTGGAAACCCCATCATAGCCTCATCGATGGCCTAATGAAACTATCTCACAACCTAGTATCAAAGTAAAAATAACCTATCGGTTAGACTCCTAAGGTGTTCTCCTTGATATACCGATAGAGTCAACAAAAGTAAACACATCGCTATAATAGATGAACATTGGTGGAACAAATTATGGCATTCCCTCAATGGGCCAATATAACCATGAATAGTTCTTCAGGACATTTTGTACTTTGATTATACTATTTTTAAGTGACCTTTTCATGTATATAATCATATCATGTTCATGTATGTTAATATAAGGAGAATATGGAGGTAGTTCAAAGAGATGGCCCTCAACTTTTTCCTCATCTTACAAAGTCTGCAGGAACAGGAATAGGGATCAAATTTCAAGAGTTTGGTTTAAGTTTGAATTTAGGAAATGAAAAAATTGTGAAGACTGGAATAGCTTTTAATGTATCACTTGGGTTTCATAATTTACAACTACAGGCTGGTAACCCCAAAACATAGAATTATTCATTGCTCCTTGCTAACACTTTGGTTGCATAACCATATAATGGCATGGGAACCAAGAAGACCAAGGATGTCCAGTTTTATGTGGAGGTAATGAATGTGGTCCAAACTTTAGGAGGGGAAATAATTTCAATGTATGATCCTGATGAAATTGAGAAAGAACAACAAGAGAGGGACGAGAAAAATAAAATCAATGCAAAGTTTCGAGGATTTGTCAAGCAAGTAAGAGAGCTATGGGACAAACCTCATCTAAAATATTTTGAACTAGAGTTTGATATACCATTTAGAGAGCTTGGTATTCATGGAAGAGCAAGAAAGATGATTACTTTGCTTGATTTTCATTTGCATAACCATATCATGGCGTGGGAACCAAGAAGACCAAGGATGACCAGTTTCATGTGCAATTAATGGATGTGCTCCAAAATTTAGGAGGGGCAAGAAGGTCAATGTATGATCTTGATGAAATTGAGGAAGAACAACAAGAGAGGGACAGGAAAAATAAAATCAATGTAGATTTTCAAGGATTTTTCAAGCGAGTAAGAGAGCTATGGGAGCAGCCTCACCTAAAATATTTTGAACTAGAGTCTGATATACCATTTAGAGAGCTTGGTTTTCATAGAAGAGGAAGAAAGATGATTACCTTGCTTCATTTTCATTTACATAACCATATCATGTCATGGGGAACCAAGAAGACCAAGGATGTCTAGTTTTATGTGGAGGTAATGGATGTGGTCCAAACTTTAGGAGGGGCAAGAAGATCAATATATGATCTGGATGAAATTGAGGAAGAACAACAAGAGAGGGACATGAAAAATAAAATCAATGTAAAGTTTCAAGTATTTTTTCAAGCGAGTAAGAGAGCTATGGGAGCAGCCTCATCTAAAATATTTTGAAATAGAGTTTGATATACCATTTAGAGAGCTTGGTTTTCATGGAAGAGGAATAAAGATGATTACATTACTTCATTTTCATTTGCATAACCATATCATTGTGTTGGAACCAAGAATACCAAGGATGTCCAGTTTTATGTGGAGGTAATGGATGTGATCCAAACTTTAGGAGGGGCAAGAAGGTCAATGTATTCAATCTTGATGAAATTGAGGAAGAACAACAAGAGAGGGATAGGAAAATTAAATTAGTGCAAAGTTTCAAGGATTTTTCAAGTGAGTAAGAGAGGTATGGGAGCGGCCTCATCTAAAATATTTTGAGCTAGAGTTTGATATACCATTTAGACAGCTTGGTTTTCATGGAAGAGGAAGAAACATGATTAATTTACTTCATTTCCATTTGCATAACCATATCATTATGTGGGAAAAAAGAAGACCAAGGATGTCCAGTTTTATGTGGAGGTAATGGATGTGGTCCAAATTTTAGGAGGGGCAAGAAGGTCAATGTATGATCTTGATGAAATTGAGGAAGAACAACAAGAGAGGGACAAGAAAAATAAAATCAATGGAAAGTTTCAAGGATTTGTCAAGTGAGTAAGAGAGCTATGGGAACAACCTCATCTAAAAGATGTTGGATGTTGTGGTTGTGTTTCTGATATGTGGTTGTCATTGAAGTCAACACTATTAGCATTGGTAATTTTGAAGGTTGTAGATGTCAACGATATTAAGAAAATTGAAATAAATATATTGCAGGCAGTCTGTGAAGCTGAAAAGGTCAGAGTGATGGAATTTTTTGTACGTTGATGTTCAAAAATCATTCATTAAAGGGTTTTTGCTGAGCATATCTAGTATGTTGTCTGAAAGTTTCAAAGGTGTGCATCAATAATTGAGAAAGTTATGAAGTTTTGTGTCCCTACAGTTATTTAGTTATTGTAGCAAGTGTTCCCAGAAGATGAGATTGCAATTCTGATAAATTGAGTTGTTGCATATATTTTTGAGATGTTCATTGATGTTTCTAGATTGTTCTCTATCAGTGTGGTATGTCTGTGTTGATTGGTGTGTTCATGATCAAATATTTTTCTTTGTGTGTTCAAGGGTTTCATGTTCTTGGCCAACATGATGGTGGTAGCATGTTGCGGATCCTTATGTATTAATATTTTATTATCTACCATGTTTGAGAATATTGATTTTGGTCCCCACTATGTTGTGACCAACTTAGGTTGGTGCACATTGAGATTTGCTCATGTATTGAGGCTGAAAATTGTAATTATTCTTTATTTGTGGCCAGTAGAGTTGTTGATGTAAATTCATGTAGCGGATATATACGAACGATTGTTTCTTCATTTTGGAAGTGTGAAAAGAGTGTGAAAGTGCAATTGTGTATGGTAAATGTGCGAATAAAGATTAGATCATCTAAATACAGAGCAAAGTGTGAAGAAGATTGATTGAAGTGTGAAGAAGTGTTCTTGTGCCTAACCTAAACTATCATCAAGCTTTTGTAGAAGCTAATTCTTCATTTCAACCTCATCAGATGGATTTAATCTGATTTTTTTATATGAGGAAGTGAGCCTTTCTTTTGAGTAGTGAGCTCTAGGCAGTGTGCCTTAATGCATGTGCATTCCCTATTGATTTATTTCATTATAATTCTAATAGGGTATAATCTTGCGGACTAACATCCACAGTGGTTTTTCCCCTAATAGGGTTTCCACGTATAAAAATCTTGGTGTTCATGTGTTTATGATGTGTTGTTGATTTATGCTTTCACTATTAATTATCAGATCTGAGATTCAAGGTTGTTTAAGGTTCAATATGTTTAATTTTTGTAACAACTGATTCACCCCCCCTCTTAGTTGTCTATCCTTGTTTTTCCAAGAAAATATTTTGAACTAGAGTTTGATATACCATTTACAAGAGCTTGGTTTTCATTTGCAAGACCACCCATGATGCTAGCTATATTGCTCACCTTTTCTTCAAAGAAATTGTAAGGATCCATGGATTGCCATTGAGCATTGTATCAGACAGGGATGTGAAGTTCATGAGTCATTTTTGGAAGACTCTATGGAGCAGATTAGGTACCAACCTGTCTTTTGGATCAGCTTACCATCCACAAACCGATGGAAAAATAGAGGTGGTTAATAGGGTGTTCGGTAACCTTCTAAGATTCCTAACCAAGGAGTATGGACAGACATGGGACATGGTCATCTCCAAAGCTAAATAAGCCTACAATGATAGTGTGAACCGGACCACAGGGAAGAGTCCTTTCGAAATAGTGTATGGAATGCACCCAAGAGGTGTGTTTGAGCTTAGGGATCTAGGAGCTATGGAGCATAGGAGTGGACATGCAGAGGATTTCTCTTAGACCATGAAGGAGATCCAGGAGCAGGTGAAGAAGACAGTCACTGAGGCTACCCACAAGTTGAAAACTAAGGTGGATCTAACTAGGAAGGATCTACAATTTGTAGAAGGAGACTATGTTATCATCCACCTCAAAAAATCTAGGTTGTAGAAGGGGATATCAACCAAGTTGCAGATGATGAGAGTGGAACCATGTAAGGTATTAGCTAAATATGGAAAGAATTCCTATAAGTTGGAGTTACCTGCAGATTTGGGCATTTCACCAGTGTTCAATGTGGTTGATTTGATCAGATATAAGGGAACAGTCAGTGACATGGATGATAACAGTAGAGATATCTTCAAAGATGTGAGTAACATAGCCTTACCTACTCAAGACAAGCTACAAGTAGAGAGGATCTTGGAATCCAGAGTGAAGAAGTGTACAAGGCATAGAGTGTACATGGAGCATCTCATCAAGTGGAAGGAAAAGCCAGAGTCTGAAGCTACATGGGTGGATGAAGCTCAGTTCATGAAGTAGGGCATTGATGTGTCACTAGTCTCTCCTCACATTCCTTAGTGTTTGTGTCGAGAGGGGGAGAATGGCGCAGGAGCACCTAGGAAACACTAGGCAATTAGGCAATCTAGTTTTGATTTTTGTTTTTGGTATGTTACCATGAAGGTCATGTTGACCATTGAGATATAGTTAGAGGCTTAGGAACATGTCTTGATCATTAGTGATCATTAGGATAAGAAGTGGAAAGGCTTAATGAGTTTTGGAACTCATTTGCATAGGTCTACTAGAAATTGGCAAAAATTGCAAAATGGTGCATTTTGCAACTTTGCCACATTGTAACTAAAATGCACGACCAAGGGGAGGAATAACTACTTTTTTGACCTATATAGGGTGTGCCTCGACCTGAGAGCAAGGTTGGAAGAATTGGGAGTATTGGAAATTTTGGAATTCAACTGAGAACAATGGTGTTAATGTGAGAGTTTTTGATTTTTGCATTGTAGTAGTGCTTAAATGGATTGAATTGGATACTGTAGGTTATGTAGAAGGTAGTGTAGTTTTTATTCAATCTTTTTGTGGCATTAGATTGTTAGTGTGTTCAATTTCCAAGTGTTTTTTGTAGCTAGTTTGTTTCTTTCACTTTGTTGTTCTAATTGGTAGCTTGTGAAGAATGGAGATTTAGTTCACATTCCCACTATACATAGTGTATGGGCCTTTGGGAATTGTGACTAGACTCCAAGACTATAAATATGGTAGGACTAGGAGTCTTTAGAAGTCAGGGGATCACTGTCGAAGTCTTCTCCTAGGCGAGCCAAGAAGTCTCTAGCTAGGGAAGACAAGAAAATGTAGAGCACTTGATTTGCAGGGGTGTCCATTTCCTATCAAATCAAGGTGTGGAGAGGGAAGGTATGAGACTTACCAAGGCATAGAATGGAGGAGGAAGCTCCACCAATCCATTTGGTGAGAGGAATTCTTAACAGTCTGTAGAGAAGCCAGGAAAGACCTACAATAAGCTAAGTTCTTGCTTATTTCCAGTTTGGGGTACTATACGGGCAGTAGAGGCTTAAGACCCCAAAAATCATTGAGAGGTGGGAATATGCACTAAGAACCTCAAAGAAAGATTGGTGTGTTCTTTGGGAAACTTTGGAAAACCAACTAGTTTTCCCGGAGAAGGAAGCCTAATTGGAATTCCTAGGACTAGTGGACTAAAACCCTAGATGAGGGTTTGGTGGAAGCGACTTGTAAATGGAGATTGGTGGACCCTCAAGAAACCTAGGAGGATGGATTGAAGCTATTGGAAACATCTCCACACCCCTGCAAAGCTAATTTTTAGTTCTTGGAGTATGTTAGCCTTTAGGGTGGATTAAGGGCTAAGGAAGAGTTGAAGCATTGCACCAAGGTTGGCTTGGTAAGTAGGATTCTTCATGGTAGTTGGGTTGGCAAGGTGAACTAGGGGAACCTAAACAAGAAATAGGTCCTATAGGTTAAGGTGGTGGAGTGAGATACCATAGAGTTCTTCCAAGTAAGACCCGGAGCATGAAACAGTGATTGTTTCATCCAACCTCCCTATCAGATTGGTATTAGACCAACAAAAGATTTGGGATAGAATCTTGTATGTCAGATCTTGAGTCTAGTGGTTCTACAATCATGGTGAAAAATGTGGAATTTTCCAATAAGGTTGAAGACCAGAAGGAAGACAATAGGAGATTGAGGGAAATATTAGCCCAACTTGAGGAGACATTGAGTAATGTGCAAATCAAGGTCGATGAGGTCAGTGATAGATTGGAAGGCAGGGTACCAAAGAGTGAAGAGGTTGCAAAGGAAGACAAGATCCCTAAACTTGACCCTGTTCTGCAAGAGGAGCCTTTATTGAAGGCATTGAAATCTTTGAGTGGAAAAGCACTTGAAGGCATGCCACTGTTTAGTGGCAAATTGAACACTGATCTAGTCATGGATTGGATAGAGGATATGGAAAACCATTTTGAGTGTGATGGAGTCACTGAAGCATAGAAGGTGAAGGTGGCTAAGTATAGATTGAGAGGATCTACCTTGACATGGTGGAAATTCATTCAAACAGAGAGGGAAAAAGAAGGCAAGAAGCCTATTTCAACTTGGAAGGGTATGGTTGCCAAAGTGAGAGAAGCATACATGCCAGATGATTATGAGATTCAGTTGCATAAGAAGAGACAAAGCTTGAGACAAAGAGACCAAGATGTGAATACCTACATTGAGGAGTTTCAAAAACTTTGTATGAGGTCTAATGTTTTAGAGGATGAAATTCTTAAGGTGGCTAGGTACCTTAACGACTTGAAGTGGAACATTCAAGAAGAGATGACTCTTCTAAGTCCCAAGACAGTACACCAATGTTACCAATTGGCTATTAAGATTGAGGAAAGAAGCAAGAGGAAACATGACCAAGCTTCTAAGAGTAGAGGCAAAGGTAGAGATCAAAGAGGACATAGAGGTGGCTACCAAGGTAGAGGGGTTGAACAAAGAAACCAAGGAGAGTCTAAGCTCACAGAGCATCGGAGTGAAACACCTAATAGAGGAGGTTATGGAAGAGGTAGAGGATCTGACGGAGGATCAAATAGAGGAAGAGGAGAAGGCAGAAGCAACTCATACTTTGCTAGTATGAAGTGTTATCATTGTGGTCAAGTAGGACATCCAGCTTTTAGATGCCCAGAGAAAGCATCTTCTTCAAATACTGAGAAGAGAGTGGCATATGCTCAAGAGGACACCATGAGTACCAAATCACCAGAGGTTAGTCACATTGAATCAGAAATGGGGGAGAACCTGATGTTTAGAAGAGTTTTGATCAGACAACCGGTCAAGGAAGAGCCAAAACAAAGGAGAGCCTTATTCAGGGTAAGATGCAAAATAATTGGAAAAGTGTACAAAGTTATTGTGGATTCGGGTTCAATAGATAACATCATCTTAGAGGAGGTGGTAAGGAAATTGAAATTGGAGAAAGTACCCCACACTAACCCTTACAAGGTGACATGGTTGAACAACGGGTAGAGTGTTCTTTTCAATGAGAAAACAATGGTGGAGTTCCCCATTGGAGGGTACAAGGATAAGTTGATTTGTGATGTGTTACCCATGGATGCATGCCATCTTCTATTGGGCAGACCATGGAAGTATGACAGAGGTGCCATCTATGATGGAAAGGAAAATATTATATCATTGAATAAGGATGGAAAGACATTCAAATTGCAGTCACTATCAGATGAAGAAGAAGGACAGTCAAAGACCCCTAGTGTCTTATTAAGTAGTGGTAATGAGTTCATCAATAACCTACATCAAGGAGGTGAAGGATATGTGGTCATGGTGCAACCCAAGGAAGAAGGCAAGGCTAAGAAAATAGTCATACCGGAAGCAGTCCAGAAGTTGTTAGAATAGTTCAAAGACATAGTGAGAGATGGAACACCAACAACCTTACCTCCAAAAAGAGAGCCATTAGCCATTAGATTGACTTCATACCTCGAGTTTCTTTACCAAACAAAGCAGCTTACAAGCTTACACCGGATCAAAACCTAGAGGTAGCTAGACAAGTGTAGGAGTAGTTGGATCAAGGATTAATTAGGAAGAGCATCAGTCTGTGTGTAGTGCCAGTGGTCTTAGCAACCAACAAAGGAGGCAACTGGAGATTATGCACTGATTCTAGAGCTATAAATAGAATCACAATTAGGTATAGGTTCCCTATTCCTAGGATTGAGGACTTGATGGATTGTCTTGGAGGAGCTTAGTACTTTACCAAGTTGGATCTCAAAAGTGGATACCATCAAATCATAATTAAGGATGGAGATGAGTGGAAGACAACCTTTAATATAACTGATGGGTTGTATGAATGGAGAGTTATGCCGTTTGGCCTCTCTAACGCCCCTAGCACATTCATGAGGCTCGTGAATGAAGTGCTCAAAGACTTTATAGGGATATTTTCGGTGGTATATCTTGATGATATACTCATCTTTAGCAAGACAACAGAAGAGCATCTAAAACATGTGAAGTTGGTTCTTAGAAGATTGCAAGAAGAGAAGTTAGCCATCAACCTAGAGAAATGTGAGTTCTTCAAATAGGAGCTTGTGTATTTGGGGTTTGTAGTATCCCAAGGATCATTGAAGATGGATCCAAGCAAGGTGGAAGCTATCCTAAATTGGCCTACACCAACCATAGGGATAGAGGTAAGAAGTTTTCATGGATTGGCTCAATTTTATAGGAAATTCATAAGGAACTTTAGTGGCATATGTGCACCAGTCCTTGATACAATCAAAGGTGGTCTAAGAACTAAGTTCAAGTGGACTCTAGAAGCTGAGAAGGGTTTTGAGAAACTGAAACAAGAAGTGGAAACTCAACCCATCCTTTTGTTACCTAGTTTTGATAAGTTGTTTACTGTGGAATGTGATGCTAGTGGAATTGCAGTAGGAGGAGTGCTAATTCAAGAAGGTAGGCCTATAGCTTTCTTTAGTGAAAATCTCAATGAAGCTAAGAAAAATTATTCTACCTATGACCTAGAACTCTATGCTTTAGTACAGTCACTTAGAAAATGGAGGCATTATCTCATACCTAAAGAGTTTGTAGTGTTCACTGACAATCAGGCACTTAGCCACATCAACACACAAGAGAAGTTGAGCAATAGACATCTAAAATGGATGGAGTACCTCCAAGCCTTCACTTTCACCATCAAGCACAAAAAGGGAAAACTGAACAAGGTGGTAGATGCATTAAGTAGGAGATTGTTGAAAGTGCAAGAGATACAGATCAAGAGCATTGGAATAGAGAGTTTCAAGGATCTCTATGGGGAAGATGAAGACTTCTCAGAGGCCTACAAGGCATGTTCTGACTTTGAGAATCACTTTCATAGTCAATACTCAAAGTATACATTGCAAAGTGGATTGTTATTCAAGGTGAATCAGTTATGTATCCCAAGAGGATCAATGAGAGAGAATCTCATCCAAGAGAAGCACAATGGTGGTCTTAGAGGACATTTTGGCATCAACAAGACAATGGAACTAGTGCAGAGGTTCTACTATTGGCCTAAGTTGCCAAAGGATGTCAGGAGGTATGTGGAGCAGTGTGTAGTGTGTATGAAAGTGAAAGAAGGAGCTAGTAATGCAGGTTTATATCAACCCCTACCCATTCCTAATAGACCATGGGATTATGTTAGCATGGAATTTGTGGTAGGACTTTCTAAGACTAAGACAGGGTTTGATAGTGTCTATGTGGTGGTAGATAGATTCAGTAAGATGAGTCACTTCATCCCTTGAAAGACTACCCATGATGCTAGATATATTGCTCACCTTTTCTTCAAAGAAATTGTAAGGATCCATGGATTGCCATTGAGCATTGTATCAGATAGGGATGTGAAGTTCATGAGTCATTTTTGGAAAACTCTATGGAGCAGATTAGGTACCAACCTGTCTTTTGGATCAGCTTACCATCCACAGACCAATGGACAAATAGAGGTGGTTAATAGGGTGTTAGGAAACCTTCTAAGATTCCTAACCAAGGAGTATGGACAGACATGCGACATGGTCATCTCACAAGCTGAATATGCCTACAATGACAGTGTGAACTAGACCATAGGGAAGAGTCCTTTTGAAATAGTGTATGGAATGCACCAAAGAGGTGTGTGTGAGATCAGGGATCTAGGAGCTATGGAGCATAGGAGTGGACATGCAAAGGATTTCTCTTAGACCATGAAGGAGATTCAGGAGCATGTGAAGAAGACAATCACCGAGGCTACCCACAAGTTGAAAACTAAGGTGGACCTAACTAGGAAGGATCTACAATTTGTAGTAGGAGACTATGTTATGGTCCACCTCAATAAATCTAGGTTGCAGAAGGGGATATCAACCAAGTTGCAGATGAAGAGAGTGGGGGACCATGTAAGGTATTAGCTAAATATGGAAAGAATTCCTATAAGCTGGAGTTACCTGCAGATTTGGGAATTTCACCAGTGTTCGATGTAGTTGATCTAATTAGATATAAGGGAATAGTCACTGACATGGATCATAATAGCAGGGATAGCTTCAAAGATGTGAGTAACATAGCCTTACCTACTCAAGACAAGCTACAAGAAGAGAGGATCTTGGAATCCAGAGTGAAGAAGTCTACAAGGCATAGAGTGTACATGGAGCATCTCATCAAATGGAAGGACAAGCCAGAGTCTGAAGCTACATGGGTGGATGAAGCTCAGTTCAAGAAGCAGGGCATTGATGTGTCACTGATCTCTCCTCACATTCACTAGTGTTTGTGTAGAGAGGGGGAGAATGTTGCAGGAGCACCTAGGAAACACTAGGCAATTAGGCAATCTAGTTTTGATTTTTGTTTTTGGTATGTTACCATGAATGTCATGTTGACCATTGAGATAGAGTTAGAGGCTTAGGAAAAATTCTTGATCATTAGTGATCATTAGGATAAGGAGTGGAAGGGTTAATGAGTTTTGGAACTCATTTGCATAGGTTTACTAGAAATTGGCAAAAATTGCAAAATGGTGCATTTTGCAACTTTGCCACATTGTAACTGAAATGCACAACCAAGGGGACGCATAACTACTTTTTTTGACCTATATAGGGTGTTCCTTGACCTGAGAGCAAGGTTGGAAGCATTGGGAGTATTGGAAATTTTGAAATTCAAATAAGAACAGTGGTGTTAATGTGAGAGTTTCTGATTTTTGCATTGTAGTAGTGCTTAAATGGATCGAATTGCATACTGTAGGTAGTGTAGAAGGTAGTGTAGTTGTTATTCAAGCTTTGTGTGGTATTATATTGTTAGTGTGTTCAATTTACAAGCGTTGTTTGTAGCTAGTTTGTTTCTTTCAATTTGTTGTTATGACTGGCAGTCTGTGAAGAATGGAGGTTTAGTTCACATTCCCACTATACATAGTGTACGAGCCTTTGGGAATTGTGACTAGACTCCAATACTATAAATATGGTCGGATTAGGAGTCTTTAGAAGTCTGGGGATCACTGTGGAAGTCTTCTCCTAGGCGAGCCAAGAAGTGTCTGGCTAGGGAAGACAAGAAAGTGCAGAGCACTTGATTTGTAGGGGTGTCCATTTCCTATCAAATCAAGGTGTGGAGAGGGTAGGTATGAGCCTTTCCAAGGAAGAGCATGGAGGAGGAAGCTCCATCAATCCATCTGGTGAGAGGAATTCTTAACACTCTGCAGAGAAACTAGGAAAGACCAACAATAACCTAGGTTCTTGCTCATTTCCTGTTTGGGGTACTATACGGGCAGTAGAGGCTTAAGACCCCAAAAATCATTGAGAGGTGGGCATATGCACTAAGAACGTCAAAGAAATATTTGGGTGTTCTTTGGGAAACTTTGGAGAACCAACTAGTTTTCTTGGATAAGGAACCCTGATTGGAATTCATAGGACTAGTGAACTAAAACCCTAGATGAGGGTTTGGTGGAAGCGACTTGTAAATGGAGATTGGTGGACCCTCAAGAACCATAGGAGGATGGATTGAAGCTATTGGAAACATATCCACACCCCTGTAAAGCTAATTTTTAGTTCTTGGAGTATGTTAGCCTTTAGGTTGGATTAAGGGCTAAGGAAGAGTTGAAGCATTGCACCAAGGTTGGCTTGGTAAGTAGGATTTGTCATGGTAGTTGGTTTGGCAAGGTGAACCAAGGGAACCTAAACAAGAAATAGGTCCTATAGGTTGAGGTGGTGGAGTGAAACACCATAGAGGTCTTCCAAGTAAGACCCAGAGCATGAAACAATGATTGTTTCATCCAACCTCCCTATCAATATGATCCTGATGAAATTGAGGAAGAACAACAAGAGAGGGACAAGAAAATTAAAAGCAATGTAAAATTTCAAAGATGTGTCAAGCAAGTAAGAGAGATATGGGAGAAGCCTCATCTAAAATATTTTGAACTAGATTTTGATATACCATTTAGAGAGCTTGGTTTTCGTGGAAGAGGAAGAAGGATGAATACTTTGCTTCATTTTCATTTTCATAACCATATCATGGCGTGGGAACCAAGAAGACAAAGGATGTCTAGTTTTATGTGCAGGTAATGGATGTGGTCCAAACTTTAGGAGGGGCAAGAAGGTCAATGTATGATCCTGATAAAATTGGGGAAGAACAACAAGAGAGGGAAAAAATAATAAAATCATTTCAAAGTTTCAAGGATTTTTCAAGCGAGTAAGAGAGCTATGGGAGTAGCCTCATCTAAAATATTTTGAGCCAGAGTTTGATATACCATTTAGAGACCTTGGTTTTCATGGAAGAGGAAGAAAGATGATTACTTTGCTTCATTTTCATTTGCATAATTATATCATGGTGTGGGAACAAAGAAGACCAAGGATGTCCAATTTTATGTGGAGGTAATGGATGTGGTCCAAACTTTAGGAATGGAAAGAAGATCAATGTATGATCCTAGTGAAATCAAGGAAGAACAACAATAGAGGGGCAAGAAAAATAAAATCAATTCAGATTTTCAAGGATTTTTCAAGTGAGTAAGAGAGCTATGGGAGCAGCCTCATCTAAAATATTTTGAACTAGAGTTTGAAATACCATTTAGAGAGCTTGGTTTTCATGGAAGAGGAAAAAAGATGATTATTTTACTTCATTTTCAATTGCATAACCATATCATGGCATGGGAACCAAGAAGACCAGGGATGTACAGTTTTTTTGTGGAGGTAATGGATGTGGTCCAAACTTTAGGAGAGGCGAGAAGGTCAATGTATGATCCTACTGAAATTGAGGAAGAACAATAAGAGAGGGATAGGAAAAAATAAAATCCATCCAAAGTTTCAAGGATTTTTCAAGCGAGTAAGAGGGCTATGGGAGAAACCTAATCTAAAATATTTGCAACTAGAGTTTGATATACCATTTAGAGAGCTTAGTTTCCATGGAAGAGGAAGAAAGATTATTACTTTGCTTTATTTTCATTTGCATAACCATATAATGGCATGGGAACCAATAAGACCAAGGATGTCAATTTTTATGTGGAGGTAATGGATGTGGTCCAAACGTTAGGAGGGGCAAGAAGGTCAATGTATGATCCTAATGAAATTGAGGAAGAACAACAAGAGAGGGACATGAAAAATAAAATCAATGCAGATTTTGAAGGATTTTTCAAGTGAGTAAGAGAGCTATGGGAGAAGCCTCATCCAAAATATTTTGAACTACAGTTTGATATACCATTTAGAGAGGTTGGTTTTCATGGAGGAGGAAGAACGATGATTACTTTTCTTTATTTTCATTTGCATAACCATATCATGGCGTGGGAACCAAGAAGACCAAGGATGTCCAGTTTTATGTGGGGGTAATGGATGTGGTCCAAAATTTAGGAGGGACAAGAAGGTCAATGTATGATCTTGATGAAATTGAGGAAGAACAGCAAGAGAGGGACAAGAAAAATAAAATCAATGCAAAGTTTCAAGGATTTTTCAAGCAAGTAAGAGAGCTATGGGAGTAGCCTCTCTAAAATATTTTGAACTAGAGTTTGATATACAATTTAGAGAGCTTGGCTTTTATGGAAGAGGAAGAAATATGATTACTTTGCTTCATTTTCATTTGCATAGCCATATCATGGCGTGGGAACCAAGAAGACCAAGGATGTCTAGTTTTATGTGGAGGTAATGGATGTGATCAAAAATTTAGGAGGGGAAAGAAGGTCAATGTATGATGTTGATGAAATTGAGGAAGAACAACAAGAGAGGGATAGGAAAAATAAAATCAATGCAAATTTTCAAGGATTTTTTAAGGGAGTAAGAGAAATGGCCAAACTCCATTGATGCTATTCCTCGATATTTGCTTGATGGCATCGAGGAATGGCTGAAATCCATGGATATAAAGTATTATGAAAGAAAAATGAACTTGAATTGGCAAACAATTTTGAAGACTATTACTGATGATCCAGAAAAATTTATTGATGATGGTGGTTGGGAAATTTTGAATATGGAATTTAGTGATTCTAATTCTAATAATTTAGAAGAGTCAGATCAAGGATATGAACCCTATGATGTAGAAGAGGAATCATAATCAGATGAGGAAAGTTCAAAAGATGAATTTGTTGAGGAGTTAGATGAGGATGAAGAAGAAGAAGAAGATTCTAATGGGGGGAAGGTAAAACATGGGATGAATTAGAAGTCAAAGCTAGAAATGCAGATAACAAAAAATTAGATGAGTCTAATAGTGAAGAGGAAAGGCAGCGACGAAAGTTAAAAGCTATAGGAATGTCTCGGGCACCTGATATTAGAGACTCAAGAGGAATGCCTGCCAAGAGGCATAAAGTCAAATGAATTGAGTTCATCTACATCCTTCTACTATTTATTCATGCACATAAATGGATCAACTATTAATACAAATGATGCATATATGTTAACTTGATCAGGGTCGTTAGTTCGGTAGTTTGACTTCTATGATAACCAACCATAAGGCCATTCTATGCGAGAGCACATTTGTGTTTTTAGCTAGCTTTTTTGGATAGCTCTACTTGGTGTTAAGGGAATTCCATTTATCTTTTGAATGTTAAGAAGTCTAGTATTACATTCTTCTCTATTTTGATCAAATCAGGTTTCATGTTTTTTACTTCTAATTTCTTTATTTATGGAGTTTTTTTCACTTGGGAGATAGGAATTTACTGAATTTTGAAAAATTAGATGGACAAATTAAGTGGTTGGTTAGCTACACCAAGTGATGTAGACTACAAGGATGTGTTAGATCTATAGGATGCCTACCAAGATGCATCAAAACATTCTTACATGTTAAAAGAATGGCAACATCATGAGGAGGGTATGTGCAACATCATCATGAAAAAAACAAGCCCTTAAGTGGCAATAAAAATTCATAAAAATAGAGCTAGGCAACTTGACGTTAAAATTTGAATAAGTTATCTATATTATTTCAAAAATATGTAAGAATATAATTTGTATCAAATTGAATGTAATTTCTAAATTACTAGGTTTATTTAAAATATATATATATATATTTGGTGAAAATTTGAAATTTCAATGTAGTAGTACTTAAATTTTAGGGAAAAAATAAGAAGTAGGTGTCTATCTGACCACCCTAACCATAATAAAATGATAATATTTTTTTACAATATTTTAGATATAAGTAGAGGACTCATGTCTCGATGTGATGCATGTTTTTTTGTAATTTGTTTCCAAGTAAATAATTAATTATGAATTTTTTATTATGACTTTTAAAAAATATAAAAACGCATATGTCTGACCACCTTAACTTGGTCAAAACTTCATGAAATTCAATTTTTATTTTTTTTATCCTATAGTATGCAAATCATAGAATGTGACACATTTTTAATATTCAAAAAACATGATATTTTTTCAAAGATAAAAATGTTTTTCAATTAGTCTATCAATCAGGATTTTAGTCGTAATTCAAATAAAACATGAATAATAATTATTTATTAAATTAAAAGTAAAGCATAATTTATATTGGTGGAAAGCTAAGAATATCCTTTAAAACCCCTTTTCGTTTCATCAAATTTGGGTAAAAAAAATGTTGTCAGCCACATGGGCCATCATATCACTTACATATCACCACTTTTTGGTCCATCATGATCTTGCACATACCCAAGAAGGATGGAAAAGATGCATGTGGATCACTTAGTAGAATGGAAACATGAATTCAAGGAAGCACTCCTTGAGATACCATGTTTTCAAGAGAAAAGAAGATAAATCAAATCAACATGGGACTAAGTTTCTCAAATGATACAACTCATAACTTAAATGAGGACACTTAAGAGATATTAAAAGACAATGGTCATTAATTAAAAGATGCGATGAAAATAAGGCATGAATGCCACCCACTATCCTTTAAGGCAAACAATATTTTTTTCCTCAACATGAAATAATGGGACAATTGAGTGGGATCTAGGGCCAATAGAGAAGCACTTTAGAACTCATCCTATGCATCAATAAACAACTCAACACAAGAAATGAAAATTGACATATTAACACAACAATATCCAACTAAGTTATTGAAACTAAAAGTCAACTATTGATACCTCATTCTCCACCAAGATTAAAAAATCATCCCACTTTTTTCTTTGTAACTTTTCCTTTTCAAATTGCTTTGGATGTCAACCATATTTCTCCTCCTATCAAAACATGGTAGTTAAACTAATTGATATGCAATCATTTAATTTTTCCTAGGGAATTAAAAATATATCATTTAACATATTAAATATACTTACAAATTTATAGATCAAGGTTTATAAACCTTTATGGCCACTAGGATGTGTGGCACAAAGCTTTTGAAGCCTAGCCTTAGAGGCCTTGTCCTAAAAAATATACTAATTCAATTTAACTATGCACAAATAAAATTTTAAAATCGTTTAATAAATTTGATATAACCTTATGTGCAAATTCAAACACCTGCGTACTCTCCTCACCAGACTTCCTTCATGCTTCAGATTTCTCATATGCTTTTACAAGCTCTTTCCATACTTTGACACTTACATCAAGTGGCATTTTTTTTAGCCTTAGCTCGGGAGGGATTCTTTTATCTTCTTTGTTTGGTTTCACCAAAATCTCTTGCAATTTTGAGGCATTCATAGCTTTAGCTTCTTCATAGACCAACTTGTGCCATATTTAGTCTCCATGTCATTGATAACTATTTTTTGCAGGTGTATGGGTATCTTTGAGAATGGAAAATATAGATGGTCTTTGAACTATTGAAGGCATGATTCCTTCAACCTATGAACAAATCCTTTTTCCAACAGCTATCATTTGGATTTCCCCTAAAACCACATCATATTCTATCTTGCTATTGAAGGTACAAATGCAAGATTGAAAACTTGTCATGGTGGAAGAAGTATGTGTCCTAGGAGTGGGCGGGACAATGGACGCCTCTACCCCTTGTTCTACATTCCTAGATTTTACTATTAATGATTTCCTCCAAGATCTTTTTCTTGATCCATGACTGCTTGGGGAATCAATTGATTCCCTTTGACATGGTTGATTTGGTTGCAATGTTTCACAAGCTTCACTAGACCGTTTTTCTATGTATCTGGAAAGCATTGTCCAACACACATCATCCAATTTTCTCATTGCCTCTGCCCCGAATATAATAAATTTCTTCTTTTAAATTTAAAAAGTAAAAAGTAAAAAGTAAAAATGAAAGAAACAAGGGAAACATTTATAAATCTATAAATTGACAATTAATTACTTCATTGTGGCCAGAGTCTACTCCCTTTCTTCTCTTCCCTCTATTGCTTGACATTTTGAGGCGACCTAGGGAAAAAAAAAATCATCCAGTCTATGGAGGAAAACAAAGTGCACACTATCAGGTATGAAAGTTTTCGTCCAGTTTGTGGTATGAAATTTTTACCTTGAATGATTCTCTTTCTTGATTTAAATGCCTATGAATCAAATTATTGTGCACCTATATAGAATATAAATATAGTTGAAAGGATATAAATATATGCAAAATGGAACAAATGTATTGTAAAAAATTCAACGCTTGCACACCTGTATAGAATGGTAATCTTTTGGGGATAAAAAGGGCACAAAGTGTTGTTTTATTGAGGTTTAACATAAATAGGTCCCATGCTCAAGTTGCATCCATTGATTAGAAATAAAATGAATGTGTGTGCACAATCAATTCAAAATCATGAGCTCATTGTTCTATTAAATATTTGTACGAAAGAAAAAAATAAATTGTAACCTTACCTATGGTGTCACAAACTAATTTGAATTTCTGGTCTACTTGCTTGTAACACTCCTTCACATTGTTTTTATCTTTTTTGTCCTCTCTTCCTTTGCACAACTTTTTTATCTTGTCATATCTTCCTTCACATGGCTATTTTCTCTTACCATCTCTTCCTTCTTGATGTGAGAAGTTTTAAATTTTTGTTCCTAGTTCAGTAGTCGGTGCCATAGTTGGCGTAGAAAAGTGCACCTAATTTAGCGTTGCCTTTCAACCAAAAAATATTTTTTTTTGGGATGAAAAAGGCACAAAGTGCACCTAATTTGGTGCCTAGTAGGGAAAAATGATGTATTTTTCTTGGAAGTTGATAAATAGATTGATCCTAAATGACTTCATCTTCATATGTTCTAAGGGAGCAATCATGGTTCCCTATTTTATCTATTCCTTATCCGATGTCAATCTTGTGGGTACAAAACTAATAGAGATTAGATTTCTGAACTCGGAAATGACCCCTATACATCTACATGAGTCATCTAAACTGTGAAATATATGTCAAATATATGTCTAAAGTGAGGTTTTGTGTTGGATAGCATATTCATTGAAATGATATAATTGGTGTACTAAACATTATTTACTATGTTGTGTATTATAGGGGTGAGACGAGGCAATGGTAACAGATCATGTCATGTCAAATCAGGAGTACAAAATGATTGAAGTGGGACATCAAGTACTCAAACTTTGACTTAACTTATGAAAAAATGATCTGATGGAATTTTGTGATATGTCCATCTTTTTTCACAGTATTATTGAGATTTATAATGTATTATCCAATCTTGACATAAATTAATGCATGTTGTTGATTATTTTAGATGTAGATTGGAGAAAATGTAGAGCCTGAGCATTCAACTAGCAAAACAAGAAGATATGTACATGGACGTGGACCTAAAATTGTTAAATCACGTAGACAATAATGGGTATTCGAGGATATGACAATCGATCTTGCAGATAAAAAAAATGGCTATAGTGAATAAGAGGTTGGTCAGGACTATAGTACTTGAGATGAATACTTTGAGAAAATATATGACTAAAGTTTGGTTTTGTGTTGGATAGCATATTCATTGAAATGATATAATTGGTGTACTAAACATTATTTAATATGTTGTGTATTATAGGGGCGAGACGAGGCCATGGCAATAGATCATGTCATATCAAATGAGGATAGAATAGATGAAGAGGGACATCAAGTACTCAAATTTTGACTTAAATTAGGAAAAAATGATCTGATGGCATTTTGTGATACGTCCATCATTTTTCATAGTATTATTGAGATTTATAATGTATTGTCCAATCTTGACATAGATAAATGCATGTTGTTGATTATTTTAGATGCAGATTGGAGCAAATGCAGAGCTTGAGGATTCAACTAGCAAAAGAAGAAGATATGTATGTGGATGTGTACCTAAAACTGTTAAATCACATAAATGACAGTGGATGGAAGAGGATATGACAATGGATCTTCCAAACACAATAGATGATTTCACTAAACAAGAGGATGGTTAGGACTATAGTACATGGGATGAATACTTTGAGAAAATTGTTGTTTGTGGATGTTTTGTATGTCGTAGAAAGAAAAAATTAAAATGAGCAATTATACAAAGATATTACATATATGATGAGCTTCCAGTCAGTGGTATGCCTCCTACAATTGATTCAAATCCAATAGGAATTGTGGTAGGGAATTTTCTAATTTGATATAAATAACATGTATACTAATTTGTTTAAACAGTGTTTTATATTATTTAAATATCTAATTTTTTTCTCAATAGATACTTGCAGGATAAAGTTCTTAGTTTAAAGTTTCCTGGATCACCAACTTCCAGCCTAGAGGGAAATGATCATTTATCAGATGATGCATCTAACAAAAATATGTTCCAATATACTAGCTTGGAAGATGAGGAATTGATGAAAACAAGTCACAAAACAAGAACCGGTTTAAAGATGCATAATTTTCTTTTAGACAGGGGGAAGGTGGACTACATACCATATGTGAATGAATGTGATGGAGATGATGACTTTCCCTTAAGTTTGAGATCAATTTACAAATAGACATTTGATCATCGACTATAATGCGCTTTTCCTAGTGATCAACAACTACCTAGAGTGTACGAGGTGTTTCAATTTTGGGGATACAGCTAAATGATACAACCCTCCAATATTCATGGATCGAATCTAGGCCTCTTTATTGTCCAAAATGTAAATGTGGGATCTAAACATAGAAACAATTCAAAACAAACCACTAGGAGATTAATTCCATATTATGGTCCATCATATTACAGTGGTGAATGGAGAAGGCTAGTAGAATATAAGCCTAGCATGTCATCATATGGTATAAATTTGAATATATATACACATCATCTCCAACTGGAAAGTGGAAAATAAATTAATAGAGGTCATCTTATGTATATAGTTGGATGCGCATACACACACAAAAATATTATAGGATTTATAAATAGTAGTAAGGGAAGGGACCCTAATGTAAGACCAAATTGTCAATTTGTTGAGGTTATAAATGATAAAGATGGACATATGGAAAGAGAGGTTGATAAATTGATAATGGCTGAGGCTATTAACAACCTTACCATTGGGGATGAGTTATTGATTGATTATCCCTTCTTAAAATGCACTCCTGCATGAAAGAAAAGGGAAGAACAAGGTCTCCCTAAGGATGTTCCTAAGGGAAAAAAACCAAAGAATAATAAATGAGTGTGGAATAATGTTTCATAAACTATGTTGTCAAAATTTTGTTTTATTTAAATTATTGTATAAAAAAGCTAGCCTATAAAATAATGTTCCATTATTCAATTGATGTATATATGTTCATACAATTTTTATATTTATTTTTTAAGCCATATTTGATTATATTTCTTTGAAATTGATACATTTATGATTTATCCAATTGTTTCCAAACATTAAATAATGCTTGCATTTGTTGATAGGTAGAATATGTTGATGAAACACATACTAATACCCATGATCCAACTGGGTTATTAAGATTTGGATGGGATGATCCAAACCATCCTTTAAACCATACCAAGGTGAAGAGAGCAAGTTTGAAGAGATTACTACCACCTGAGAAATTTGAAGAGCTGATGAGATATGCATACACTGATGAGATGCCACCTAGCCTTAATGATGTTGATCATGATAGTGAAAATGTAGTGCATGAAGAAGGATTCAATAAAATGCTTGTAGGTTTCTTTGGGGATAGAAACAATGATGACAATAATGATCATATGGCTGATAGTAATGATGATAGCAGGGGTAATTACCACCAACATAATTTTGATGATAACAACCGAAAAGACTCCATCAAGCAAGCAGTGAAGATGCTCATGTTCAAATCGGGTGCAAGTAGAACCTCACAACTGGCATGCACATTAATATTATTAGAAATCAAGTCACTATTCGGTTGGTCAGACAAAGGATTCAGTACCCTATTGAAGTGAGTTGAAATCTATTTCTTGCTTTCCATTGTCAATTTTTGTACAAAATTTTTAAAGGGGATTTTAAAACCATATATTGTATATAAATAGTCCTAGTATAGATTGGCATATTAAACATGTTCATCATAAGTCAAACATTCAATTGATTTGATCTCTGGCAATCTTATAGGTCACTAAAAGCTAAAATATTCCTTGAAGAAAATGTGTTTCCATCAACTTGCAGAGGGGTGTGTCTGTTGTTGGTTGAGATGGGGATTGAATATAAGAAAATTCATTCATGTAAATATGATTGCATTTTATACAGAGATGAATATCAGAACAAGGTAGAATGCAATGTATGTAAAGAGAACATATATTGTATAGATGTACAAGGTCCTACAAATCCAAAGAAGGTTTTACGTCACATGCCAATTATACCTAGACTTCAACGAATGTTTCATTGCAAGTCACTTGCACAATTGATGGATTGGCATGCAAAGAATGGGAGTAAAGATGGATTCATGCAAATTTCTGCCGACTCCAAATCAATGAAACACATAGAGGAAAAATGGCCAAGAAAATTCAAAGATGAACCCCGTAGTATGAGATTTGGTCTTGCAATTGATGGAGTGTTCCCATTCTCTTTCTTGAGCTCAAATTATAGTGTTTGGCGAGTCGTATTGATAGTATACAATATTCCCCTATGGATGAGTGTTAGAAAGGAGCACCTTATGCTAACTCTCATTGTTCTAGGAAAATATCAAGTTAGAAACATGGATGTTTATCTTGCGCCTTTTATTGATGAGATGCAACTACTATGGAAAGGCATGAGAATGTATGGCATATCATGTCCTCCATAAAATAAGTCCTTCATGTTGTATGGTGTTGTATGTACTATTCATGATTTCCCAGGACTTGGTGTTTGTTCTCGTAAGATAAAATATTTACGTATTTACACTCATAATTTATTTTCATCCCAACTTTCATACTTAGTTTTATACTTTTTTTTTATGTTATTAACATTACTTGTTGAATTGTAGGGCTTGAAAAAAAGGGGATAGTTGCATGTCCAAGATATGCAGAACAATTTCAAGGGTATTATTCTAAAGATCTGCATAAATTTATTTACACAAACAACAGGGTTTTTCTACCACTAGATCATAGGTTTAGAAATCGCCTAAAGAATAAATTTGATAGAAAAGCTGAACATAGAGGCCCTCCCATGATTATGGGTCTAGGTGATTGGCTTAAGAAGTATGAAGATGTTGAATTGAAAGCTTGGGAGGATTTTTTTGATCGGGGTGATTCAATTCAAGAACCAAAACAAGTTCTAGTCAATATGCCAGAAGGAATGAAAAGGAAATCCATATTTTATAAGCTCCCTTACTGGAAGGATCTATTAATATCTCACCTATTAGATCCTATGCACGTCTTCAAAAATGTCCCAAATTCTATATTTTGACATATATTAGGGAAAGAGAAGGACACCTTATCTTTGAGGAGAGATATTTCTCTTTTGTGTACCAAAATTGATAGAAAACATTTGTGGCCAAATAGGGAAAATGAAACATATGCAGAAGATCCATGGATTTTGAAAAGAAAAGAGCTAGACCAACTAAAACATGCCATCCGTTCAATAAGGACACCTATTGTTTATGGGTCATCATTGGCTAAAAAATTTACAGTTGATGGACATATCACAAGATTTAAAACACATGATTTTCATAATTTTATGAAGGTATTATATATCATCATTTAACATTTACTGGTAACATTAATTAAGTACTAAATATATTTTAATATTTTGTTGTGTGATAAAAAATTACTAATGACCTTTTCATAAATGTGTTTGATGGCATATCATGCCATTGTCAATTAGGGGGGATTCATGTCTTACAATTGACTTGAGGAATGCCATAAGTCGATTGTCAACATTTACAAGGTATGTGGTTATATGAAATGTTCATGTGTGAGAGATATAGAGATATTATATTCCATTTTAATTTTTGACTAAAGGTTCATACTAATTTACTATTCTTATATTAGGTGGGTGACCTCCAAGGAGATCCACGAATCTGAAATGCCAAAGTGGAAGAAGAAAATTGCAGAAATTGTATGTGTATTTGAGATGGAGCTCCCTACAAGTTTCATGGACCTACAATTCCATTTACTTATACACCTAGTCGATGACATTGAATTGGTAGGTGTAGTATCAACGAGCTGGATGTTTTTCTTTGAGAGGTATATAAAAACTCTTAAAAGATCTCTAACAAAAGGAACATCCAAAGGGTTGCATGGTTGGAGGATATGTATTGAATGAAGCATTTTTCTTCTTGTGTTAATTCCTTGGTAAGGATTTTGAAGATGGGCCACACATCTAGGATGAAGAATGAGCATCAAATATTATTGATGGAGAAAAACCACAATATAATGGTGTTGAAGTACAATTTAGTAAGTAGATTCATGGTTAGTGTGGTTGTTTTTCTTGCAAGCATTAATTTACTTTGTAATTTAGCTATCAAATTAACAGCATGAAATTTGGAGTTTTAAATAAACATGTTGACATGTAATAGGTGTAGATGAAAGTTCTATACTCGACAAGTTCATTCTATACCACATGGAATTTATGAACAAATGGATTGATTTGTATGATAAAAAGAGAGAAGAAGTGTTAGAAGTAAGGAGATAGTTTAAGAGATCGAACCCAAGGAGTACTTCACTTCCCACTGATTTGCTTAGGGAATGGGGCAAAGATTGCACACTAGAATGGGTTACTGAACAGATTCAAAATCAAATAGAAGATGCAGGTATAGATTCAGACATAACAGAAGATGAAATCAACATGTCTAGAGGATGTGAAAGAAAGGTACAGATGGAATTTTACAACATTTGGTTTCCTTATAGTTTTGACACTATTAACTATTTTAATATTCATCATTATATTTATTTTCACTGAAATAAATGGTCTTTCACAGGTGAGGAAATATCCATCATTGTGGGCATATGGTTGATATTATCATGTAGAAAGTGTAGATGTAAAGAGATAATCCTTCGATTGTGGCATCATGATTGACTTCAAGCAATCCAGTGAATCAAGCTCAAAAGATAATAATATGATTGAAGGGAATCTACAATATGTTGGGAAATACAACAAATTATTGAGTTGGATTACTGCTCTTTTAAATGTTGTATTTTTAAGTATAGATGGTATGAAGCATTTGACAGGACACAAAGACTTGATACCCATAGTCTATTGTTTTCTATAGATTCCTCATGCTTCCTACCAGAGGATAGGGAGCTTTATGCTCTACCAATTCATTGGGAGCAGGTATTTCTTTAACTCAAACAAGAAGCGGTAGAGATCATTTATCTATTAATTCATATTTTATTACGAATATATATGTGTTTATTAATCAGTAAAATTGTTATAACATACGTCTAATATATTTTTTTCATTCATGTGCAGGTATTTTTCTATGAAGATATTTTGGACCCAAAATGGATGCTTGTCATACATTATGATTCAAGATTAAGGCATTTATTTGATGATGCATTAGCAGATACTGAGAAAAACAATGATGGCCAACAAAATGAGAGAGAGGGATTACAGAACATTGAAGAATTTGACATCCATGATGATGTTGAAGATGGTTATGTTCAGGCATAAGAAGACAACAATCCATAGTTAGCTGATGTTATGGATGGTATAGAAAATGATGATCCAAATACATCTGGTAACAATATAGATGGTCTATAGTCAAATTTCAATGATGATGAAGATGATGCAGAGCAAGATGAGGATGATGATAATATTAATTACTTGAAAGAACATATGAACATTGACAATGATACACTGTATGACATTGTAGTAGACAATAATGTTAATGACCAAGACTTCTAAATTTTCAAAATTATTTGCAATCCATGTTTAAAAAAGGATGATTCTTATGGCCTAAACTTTGAAATTCTTTAGTAATATTATTTGTAGTGATACAAATTACCTATTGCAATATCCTTAAATTGTTCAATCTTTGGTATGAATTGTTGGCAGAAAAAATTAGGATTACTTGGATGCATCTTGCATTCATTGTGTATCAACATATGTTCATGAAGACACAAATTTTAATAAAATATTAATGCATGTAACTCACAATTATTTAAATAAGCAACTTTGTTAACTTTATTATTTTTAAATAGTTTCCATTTTTATGTTGAGCATGTAACAAGGAAAAATAAGCTCAAATTTTCAAAAAAATAGTACCTCTACCAACATCCACAATAAATGTTTTACTGTATCAGCACATTCATTCACATAAGCACAATATTAAGGCTCAATAACTGATATTCATTCAAATATAAGAAGAAATAAATATTGAAAACATAAGAAAAATATGGAATGATGACACATTCATGGAGAATCTCTAATAATAAGATGTTCTCCATTATATTGCTTCAATTGATATTACAGTGCTCTTCTTTAATAATCCTAGTATTATCCCCTCAAGTTATTGTGGAAGTATGAAAGGAATTTTAATTCTTAAGTTGATGGGAACCAATCAGAACAATTTCTCTAAATGGACTTTTAATCCTTAATAGGAGCCAATTAAAGTAAAATATTTGAAAGGACTTTAATTCACCTAAACAAAAACCAATCAAAGCATCCACACGGTAACAACAAATGTACCCTAATAAATCTTGCAGACTTAAATAACTTGAAAAGATCACTTTGGAGACAACAAAGCAATAAATAAGCATGAAAAATTGACACAACAATTGAACACTGAAAATGGATTATGAATTATAATCAGTCATCTCCATTATATTTCCTTTTAAATAATATGCATTATAACAAATAGTTATGATGTTTGATGAAAAATAGTTAATTAACATAAATGAAAACATAACACTTCAGCACATGAATGCATTGATCCGTTAATATTCCAGCAGGTGCTCATGACCACTTAAGATCTATTCAAGGCTCCTACTCCATGATAATGCACCACCTGCAAAGTGTATCTTCCTTATGATGTTGGCTGGTCTTTAAGCTCCAATGGCTGCCCCTATGTATTTGTTGCATCTCTAGTTTGACTGATGAACAAGTTGATGGCAGAGAGATGATGATTTTATTCCTCCTCGGCATAAGTTTCCATGATGGCAATTGCACCCTTCATATCATATTCCATATACATCATCTTTTCAAGTTCTTTATGTTTATTTTGTAACCCCATCTCTTCATCATTTATTTCTTGCAATGCAATATGTAGATACATGGTGAGCTGATCCATCCAATCATCTTTCTCCCTAGGATTGCCAAGGATATCATTGATTGCAGGATACAAATCAAAATAGTCAATGTCCTCTTTGAGCCTAATGTTGTACTTGTTGTGTGGTTCCACTAGCTTATTGTATGTCTGCAATGTCTCACCTTTCATGGCTTTCTCATTTTGGAGCTCCTCCCTTTTGTCAATCATCTATCTTTGTAATCTTTCATTCTCCACAAATGTTGATTGTTTCTCTTTAAAATAATTCCAATATTCATTAGCACGATCCATCATCCTGTTGAATATTTCTTTGATTATCTCAGACACAACATTATATTTAGTGGTTTTTATTCCTATTTCTAGCTCCTTGCATTTCGGTTGAGACTTCTAATGACAATGTTTCCAGTAAGCTGCATCTGCTAATTCATCCAATATTATTTTTTCACTCTCTAACCATGGGGAATATAATTTTGATCTGAAGAGGAAGATTTTTTATCTTTGTGACTAGCCACCTCCTTTCCTAATTTATCATTTTATTTTACCAGTTTTTCAATCCGTGCCTTACTAAATTTTGCAACATTTATGTTTAGCTTAGCTATTTCAATGGGGTTAGTGTCCCCTACCCTGTCGACCAAAAGATGTCCAAACACTTGGTTTGGATTATTGATGAGAGCAGGCCTTTTATCTTGAGGATACAATGCCCAAATTAGCAGTGTGCCTTCATCTAGATTGTACCCTGATTCTAAGTACATTTTATCACTTGCCTCTTCTATTAGATGCATTTTTTGGTCTCCTCTTTTCCTAAAACCATTGAACACTATTGCAAATTTTATATCCCATCTTGGTAAGATTAGTACACCAGCCTCTTGAATTAATTATTTTCCCCTTTTGGAGGTGATAGATTCTAACTCTTTGTCTATTTCTTTTCTCAACTCTTCCAAGGTGGTTGCCTCCTACTCAGGAGTGATATCCTTCATCCTCTATCTTAGCTTTCTTCTTTTATGCTCATAAACAAATTATTTAAATTCATAAGTCTTGAGAAAATCACTGTCAAAAATAAATTCTTGTGTGGCCTTGACTCTCACGTCATTAGAGAGTTCATTTGATGCTTCAAATTTGATAATCTTTCATTCTGGAGGTGGCTCATATTCTATAATTATAGGGGTACTTATCTATTAGACCTCATCATCTTCCTTATCACTCTCTTCTTCATCTTATTCACTCATGGTTGTATCTACAAATAAGTCCATTTATGGAGTGGGATGTGAGGGTATGCAATCAAGAGGCTCTATGTCCTCATCTTGCATTCTTGAATAAGTTTTTTGAGGTGCTTCAAATACATCTGGGGGTACATCTTTTATTAGCTCATCCACATGAGTGATTCAAGCTACTCAATTCTTTCTAGAGGATCATGTACTTCATTAAATGCCCCTAAATAGGATGGGAAATTTCCTTTCTTCTAGGTCTCAACAAGCATAACTTTGTTATATGCAGTTAGATCCTATCTTTTGTTGAGGCCTCATCATTATTTCTTATTACATCATCAACAAAGAATTGGTCTTCATACCTTGATATTCCTTGTGACAATTTTTCCTTGTGAATAAAACCCTCTATATCAAAATTGTTTCTTTCATTACCCAATGGTAAATTTTATTTTTCCAATTTTGTATCAATTTATTCATACCCTTCATTGGGGACTACTATAAAATCTCCAAAGCACAAAGTGCTAAGCATGATAGACTACTTACTGAATCTCTTAAGATTTTTGGCATCAGATTTAGCCAATTGTCTCATAATTTCCAAATAGGGTATTCTATCTAGAACTATTTTTGGGAATAGATTTGGGGCTCCTTCAAACCCATAGACTCTAATCATAGTGCAATCAGGAAATGCATACCAATCCCCCTAGTTATGATTTACCTTTTTCCTAGGGTCCTTTTCCTTTGGTCTCAAGAATTTCTATATTTCAGGGGACAGGTTATAATTACATGTATGTCCCAACAATTTCAACAATGGCTTGACAAAATATTCCTCAAAGTACATATAGTGTGATCTACCATATCTACCATCCCATATGGAAGTCCACATTTGTATAGGTTTATAATTACCACTTTCATCTACATCTCGTATCCTTAATTATTCTCCCCAGAACCTTCTAACATGTCCTTCATGTAGAAGAAAATTCATAAACAAAGAGTAATGTTTGAAATCATGAATGCTATAATTATTTCTTTTGATCGTTCCCAACCCTTGGTTCAGAGCATTGGCTAACCGACATAGTCAAATGGTCTAGCATCTTTTTTTTGTATGTCTACAGCCAGGACCATTGGGGAAATTGACATGAGGGGTGGGACCTCTACTCCTAACACTTGTCCAGCTGAATAATATGTATATTGAAAATATTCTTCAAATAAATCCTCATGAAATGGAGGGTTATCATTACTAGAAAACCTTATGAGCTGGCTACCTTCATCCCTAGGCCTGTGTAGTGATAACTTTCATCTTTTATAGCTCATGTCCATGTGACGGTACTCTGTTAGAAGGTCTTTGATTGTAAATGGTAAATTTAGAGAGAATTCCAATTGAAAAACATTAGAAATGAGATCTTTGGAGATAATGAGAATGTCAAACCCATCGTGTGATTGAATATCTCTTCTTTTAGGGTCATATTTGTTGGCTAGAGCTTTAACCAACTTTGTATTAACAAACACATTGGGTACCACTAATCTTCCTAGGTTCAATCTCCACGGGTTGCACACTAGTTGAAACCTATACTGTTTCCTATAATGGTATATGAATAGGTAATATCCCTATCGTGGTGTCCACACATATCCTCAACCTTTGTGCTTGTCCCATAACTTATCCATGGAAGGATTTTTTAGTGCACTCCTTTTAGGTCTCGTCCCTAACCCTAGGCATTGGTCAATTAAGTCTTGGTTTAGAAGTCTTTTTTATTTTTTTTGTTTCTTTATTTTTGGCATTTCTGAGCTTTCTTCCATTGTTCAATTTACTTATAAGTCTTTATAGAAGCAACTTCTTCATCATTTTTTGTATATTTACTTGGATTCACTTTCACTGGTCTTGAGCGATATAGTAATGCTGAATTCCCAACCTCCTTTACTTTACCCCCATGTCCAGTGAATCCTTTTCAAGTCTTAATGAAAATATGTGATCAAATTGAGGTATAATTCACTCAACTCTAGCTCATAAATGCTCTAGTTTCTATCAATCTTGTCATCGAGTAGATCATTTATTTTGAATATTTCAATGATATAAATGAGATGTCACATTATTCAAAAACAACCATCATTGTTGCATCGGCGAGACCATGATTATATTTTCATTGATAACCACCTTCTTCATCGATAAACTCCTTCCTTTTAGGGTATCGGCGAGATGTCAGATAATGTCTCCTCGATGTGCCCTAGTTCCTCTAATATCCTTCCTTAACATGTACTTGATGGTTCATGCTCTTATCAAGTCATTGGGGAGACTCTATTTAGCCTTCCATTGATAAGTGTCACTTCCTTTGATGCCTTCAACCTTTTATCAATGCATCAGGGAAACCAGACTTTATGCTGGCCTGATAGCCTTCTATTCCCTCGATATAATTTCACATGTTGAACTTCGTCACTATATAATGTATCACTCCATTAGTGGGACATTGTGTTCCCTTCTGTCGATATGCTCTGGTGCTACCGATATTATTTATTTAATATTTTATGATCCCTAAGATATGCACATAGGACCAATCAACCATGAATTCGACCAAAAAATAGGGCACTACAGTTGGCGCTAGACTAGGCACTAAAGTACACTCCAAAGTAGGCATATAATTAGGCATTAAATTAGGCGCTATTATCGGCATTACACTCAGGAGCTACACTTGGCGAAAACTCTACACTATGATTGGCACTAGGCTCAGTGCTAAATTTGGCATTGAACTTGGCATTAAACTCGACGTTAAACATGGTGTAAAATTTAGTGCTACTTTTTTCCTAATTTAGTGCTTGCTTGTTCTTGTTGGTGCAATAAATACCAAAAATAGCATTGACCCGACAAATAGCGCCGACTTTTTCAAAAAAAATAGAGAAAAATACATTGAAACAGTGGGTGGAAGCAAAAAGGGAGCTAATCACAAGGATTTGTTGTAGTGAAAGCCAATCTTTGTAAAAACTCAATCTAAGGGATCCAATAAGGAAGGAAAAATGAAGAAAGATAAAATAAAAAGAGTCTATATAGTAGTAAATGAGGATGAAGAAATAGAGTCTAATGAAGGAGTCAGAGAAATTAAGCATCAAGGTACTAAGGCAACAATAGTTTCAAAAATAAAGCCCTCCGATGGAGATAACCAAGCAAAGAAAAAGGAAAAAACTAACCAACCAGGTATGTCAATGGATGAAGTTGAAAAAGCTTTAAGGATGGGAATCTCAAGCCACTTTGCAAATGGTATGAATCTTTTAGTAAAACTAATCAGAGAATTCTTGAGGAGGCAACAATAAAAAATTTGAATATTTTCAATAAAGTCTTGATTGAAATAATGTCTAATTTACCCAAAATATTATATGACATTTTGGAGATGAGGAGAGCTAATGCTAGATCAGAAGAAGAGTAGATGAGAGAAATAATTCTTAATGAATTGTGTCCAGTGGTATCTATGGAAGAAATGAAGTCAATATTGAATAAATCCAAGAATGAACTCAAAAGAAAAACAAGAGTGAATAAGATGATGATTGGTCAAAGCAAAGAAGTCGTTGAAGACATTGAAAAAATTCTAAGAAAAGTTTTATTAAGCAACAAAATTGATGTTGTCCCTGAAGGAACTCATGATGTTTCATTTGGTTCGGGAGAAGAAGAATAAAATCAAGATTTAGCTGAGGATATTCAGATCCCTCCTAAAGTGGACAATTCAGAAATACCTATGGAAATTGAAGTTCCAGAAAGTGTATTAGTTGAGAAAGTGGAGATCCTTGAAGATAAGTCAGAACCTGCAACTAAGGAAGCAATGGTTGAATAAAATAAATTTGATGTAAAAGAAATTCCAGTAGAAGCAAGAGACACTAAAGAGGTGGTGAATTTTTTTTTGGTAGAACAGAAAGAAGAATTTGATCCTAAATTGATTGAGGGTATAATCGACCTATCTACCCTAAGTCCAAATTAGAAAATGAAAGTAGCATCATTTTCCCAAGAAAAAGATAGAGAAGAAATGTTGAAGTCCCACATTGAGGACAATAAACTTCTAAATCTTGCATCTAGAGTCCTGGAAAAGATAATTCCCACTCATGTGAAAGATTCGGTTGGTTCCTCCTCCAGTGAAATAAACAGGCTCATCAACTCAGTAAGTACTCACTTTGATTCACTTGAGGAACCAGCTATGATTAAAGTGCAGAATGAATTTGATGCTAAAATATTAAATGGGTTGAAGGAAATGATAAAAAAGGATTAAAATTTGCTAGCCACCTATGTAGAAAATATTCAAAATACTCTATCTGAAGGTGGGAAGATATACAAGTCATGTTTGTTTTTGACAAAGTTTACTGATGACAATGAGAAAAAGGTTAAGGATTTGGAAAAACAATTAGATACTATTTTTCAAGTGTTTGATCCTCTAGCTGGTGGTGTTGGAAAGATAGAAGGTGAAGTGATATCTTTGTTTGACAAGATAAGAATCTTGAAGCATGAAAATGACAAAATTGTTACAAGAGCCTATGAAATTAGAGGCCTAATTGGCCCAAAGATAGAAATTATGTCAAGTGCATTGAAAGAAGCAGAAGATACTAAGGTAGTGGGTGATCCAGCAAACCTGGAGTCTACAAAGACATAATCCTACTTGGTTTTTGGTCACATAACAATTGTGGAGAGTCTCAAAAGAGTTTGGAACATGAATTTGGATCTACTAAAGAAATATTTTTTTGACATTTTCAAGTTTATGTAAGTTGAAGAAGCTTGTTTGTACATAAGCAACCTATTCATAACAATTTTGTTTGATTTTTGATATGTGGATTCCTGCCTTTGCCATTGATGTCAAAGGGGGAGGGTAATCGAGTTAAAATGCATAATCATCTTAGGGGTGAATTGTATTTTGGAGAAGAGTTTGGTTTTTGAAATTTTGGTACTGTAACTAATGTTGGTACTAATCCGACACTTAGTCATTTTTCACTAAGTGTTGCCATCAATGCCAAAGGGGGAGATTGTTGGTGAGAGACACTATGAATATCTTTTGGTGTTGTCATTGATGGCAACCCCAGGCAGTGATTGGATACATGCATCATCACTTGATCACATCGATAATTAGATTGCAAATAGTTAAGGAAGAGCAGAGCATCCGATAGTTTTGGGTTCATCGATTCACATGAAGAATTTTTGTTAATATCTTGTGTTGCGTATCTCAGAGAAGGTTTTTTGGTGTATGTTTAGTGTTATTCATGAATCTTAGTGCTTTGTATTGATCCGTGTGTGAGTTAGAAGATCTGGTTGGCTAATTCTTTGTTTTATCAATAATTGAGCCAACTTCGTGAATGTATCATGTCGTAGATGTTTGGGAAGAAATCATTTAAGTATTTTTTTTTCAAGTATCTCTTTTTGGGTCCTAGATAAGTTGTGGTCGGCCATTGTGGATGCGGATTATACTTTACTCATGATTTGAGCTGGAAGTTGTAAATATTCTTTTGCTTTATTGAAGCCGACATATTGCAATTAACTTCTAATTTGTGGATATAAATGAGATATTTCACATCATTTTGAGAATGGTATGAGGTTTGTGGATGAAATTATAAATAAGAGTAGAGAAGAAGAGCGATAATGCATAGTTTCACTTGTGCATAAAGGATTTATGTTATGAGTTTGAGCAGAAAAGATTAGAAGTGCATAATTAGTCTAAAGGATAGAAGATCAAGTATTGAGCCTAACTGGAACTGTAATCAAGCATAATTAGATGCTATTTTCTTAGTTCAAACTCTCAGATGGTTTTAATCTAACTTTCTTTGTAAGATAGTGAGTCTTCTTTCAGCAGTGAGCTCTAGCCAATGCACCTGAATGCAAGTGCATTCCCCATATTGTAAAATTTATTTGAGTATCCACTATGGTTTTTCCCCTAACAAGGTTTCCATGTAAAAATTCTTGTGTTATGGTGTTGTGATTGTTTTCTTCTTGTTCATGCATTTTGGTTGAATGTTATAAGTGCTATGAAGATAAAGGTTAACAAAGTTAATTTTTGCACAAAATTGATTCATGCCCCCCTCTTAGTGTAGCTTTTTTCCAACATTATGTTTCCTATAAAATAACACCTTTGGATGTTGTAGTAAATTGGTATGTTGCCTATGGTTTCATACCAAGTGCACAAAATAAATGTAACCAAAAACTCAATAGCTTTAAAAATAGTGATCATCTCTAATCAAACAAAGTGAGATATGTGAGCCCATGGTAGGTGTTATTAGTGATATCAAGCTACCACAAATATAGAAAAAAAATACAAAACCAAATGAAATTTTCTTAGCACCTTCATAGTCTATGTGGAAAAATGACTTTTAACCCACAAACATACCAAATAGGCCACAATATGTTTGCAAATATGTCAAATAGGTCAGAAATGCCGACAAGATTACAAACATTGACCCAAAATGAGCACACTAGTAGAGGGAAGATTGACCTCTTGCTATTTTTTTATTACAACTTTTGTATAATTGATAGAGAGGCCCAAAAAATTGCAAAAAAATAAAAGTTACCAAAATTGAAAAAATGAAAGGTATTTTTCATTTCTCAAGCTTTCTAGATGCAATGGTGGTATCTATTTGGCTCCACCATGCTTTTTTGATAGGGCTATATACGGGAGTCACTTTGATATAGGAAGGAACATGCTCTCATGACTCTAATACCATGTTGGATAATTCCAAGGTCAATAGCTTTAAACAAATTCCACAATTTAGCAAAATAAGAAGAAAAGTATGTTTATCAATATAAAAATGAAGTGTATAAATCCAATGATCAAGCCCTCCATATATAGGAAAGGATGAGGAGGTGAGAAGGTAGGAGTGAAACTATGACTACCCCACCAAAGAGAGGACACTTGTGAGCTCACTTGAAAAGTTTTTGAGAAAGTATCAATAAGTGTCTCAAGTGATGAGGACACATGTCTCAATGCTATTAGGTGAGACAAAATCAAAAGAAACCTAAGTAAAATTAAGATATGAGTGTGAAAATGTCAATCCTAGAAAGGTGATTAGATAATTAGGTAAATAATGACTCTATTTACACTAACATCATTTACAACACTTGGGAGTTACACTTGGAACCCTAGTTATATAGATCAAACCAATCAACTAGGAGTTTCATTATACTTATGGAGGAGCATTAGTTTAGAGGTTGGACACACAAGTTTAATGTGGATGAACTTGAATTAATTTTGGTAAATAATTTTGAGCCTATAGTTTTAGAATTTTATTTTTTTGGTTTCCTTGACTTATATAGATGGATTTGGTTGGAGATGTTCAATTCATATTTAATGTAGCCTTAGGTTCTATGTATTTTTTTTATAAATATAAGTGATAGAATATATCTTATAGAGTCACTTCCTTAACCTATTATACCAAATCCATAAATAAATTGAAGAGGAGAGAGCATAAGGCTTATGTTTTAACTATAACAAAAAATACAATCAAGAACATAAATGTACTATTAAAAGGGCCAAGTGAGGAAGAAGAGGTAGAAGAAAAAATATTAAATGGTGATAATGAGATAGATGAGGAATTAGGAGATACTCAACCAATCATATATTTAAATCATGTAAGTTCTAAAATCATAACACCACAAGCTCTTAATGTGGTGAATTTTTTGTAAGAAATAGAGATCAATAGTCTTGATAGAGGGTCTGTGCAGGATCATGATGGGCCAAAAAGTGGCGATATGTAAGCCATATGATGGTCCATGTGGCTGATGACGTTTTTTTACACAAAATTGATGAAATGAAAAGGGTTTTTAGAGGAGATTCTCATCTTTCCACCAATATAAATTATACTTTACTTTGAATTTAATAAATTATTATTATTCATTTTCTATTAGAATTATGAATAAAGTCCTAATTGACAGGCTAATTGAAAAACATCTATAACTTTCAAATGGTATCACATTTTTTGAATCCAAAACATGCATCACATTCTATGCTTCACATACTATAGGATTAAAAAATGAAAAAATGAATTTCATGAATGTTTGACCAAGTTAAGGTGGTTAGATAGACGAGCTTTTATATTTTTTAAAAGTTGTAATAAAAAAATTATAATTAATTATTTACTTGGAAAAAAATTATAAAAAAATATGCATCACATTGGGACATGAGTCCGCTATTTATATCTAAAATCTTATAAAAAAATATTATCATTTTAATGTGGTTAGGGTGGTTAGACACACACCTACTTCTTACTTTTACCTTGAAATTTAAATACTACTACATTGAAATTTCAAATTTTCACCAAATAGATTTAGAAAAAAAAAAAAGGTCTAGTAGTTTAGAAACTAAATTCAATTTGCTACAGATTTTATTTTTACATTTTTTAAAAATAATATAGATACCTTATTCAAATTTTTACGTCAAGTTGTCTAACTCTGATTGTTTGTCTTTTTATTGCCACTTAAGGGCCTGTTTTTTCCATGATGATCCTGCACATACCCTAGACTTGGTAAGTATTCACAAATTCATCAATAATAAGTTAGATATTTTTTCATAAAAAATATCATCCCACTATAAGTTTAGTTCCAAATCGCTAATGGTTGTATTATCACTTATTAAGGAAAATTTTATAGTATTGAATTTGCCATTAGAGAGTATCAACTTGGTTTATTAATTTTTTTTTATTCCCATGGGTGTAATAGTTATAGTGTTGGGAGTATAGTGGAATCCTACATTGGGAATAATTAAAATTAACTTCTCACAACTATTCATCAACTTTCGCCTAGATTTATTACGATAGTTAAACTAAGAGTGTTACCTAAAAAGTACCCATAGATGGTAAGCTCTCATCGAATGAAAAATATGGTCAACAAAAGGGATAATTGAATTTTTTACTAATTTATTGAGTACTAGTAGAGTATCAATCCAATATTTGTATCCAACCATATTTATAAGCAATTATAGATAGTCAGTGGATTTTGTAGATATTCTTAAAGGACTACCTCCTCAAATGGATTAGGACATTAAATTTAGATAGTAATAAGGAGAAAATTAATCAACATCAATTTTTATACACTCTTATGTAAAATAATTGAGCTTAAGAAGATATTTGAGAAAATTATAGAGGTGGGTATTATCATGCATAGATAGAGTGCCTACTCCTCTTATATGATGATGGTGCATAAGAAGTTTGAAACAACATGTCTAGAGTATAGAGAGTTCAATAAGTATAGAATCAAACATACATTTATTTATTTATTACTAATTTACTAGTGTAGATACCTAAAGTTGTCCTAGCCTACAAGTAACATTTTAACACTAATTATCATCCTATTCCTAATGATAAAATAATCATATTATTTAATTATTATCTAATTTTATATTCCACTATTAATTAAATGATTTTATATTATTTATCTAATTCACTTTAATTGTATTATCCCTGATTAACTAAATGAATCTTATTTATTTAGTTATATCTTTAATTATCTTTATTCTTCTAAATTAATTAAATATATTATACTATTTAATTAATCATCCATTATCCCTTCTTAAATTAAATAATTTCTTTAATTATTTAAACATTATCCATTCTTCAAAAATAAATAAAATATTTTTTTCTATTTATTTAATTTCACTTGCACATTTCTTTAATAATTAATTCATTTAATTAATTATTAAACTCATACATTTTCACCTCATTTCTAAAAAAGACTCTCTTCTAGTTAATTGACTAATCAATTTCAGTCTATTGATAAATCAAATCAGTTCAATCTTGGACTTAGTGTGAGTTAACAAACCAATCAATTCCCTTAGTGAAGCAATCGATTCCCTTAACTAATTCATGCAATTAGTTAACCAAGTCATGCAAAAAAATAACTGAAATCACACAACTAGTTGTAGCCAACTAGCTGATCAATCAATTCCTCTCATGGAATCTCCACCATTCTTCTTGATCATCCACCTCTTAATTTTGATCATCTATCAAAATTACCCTTTTTTAGAAAATAAACCTTCATTCCCATTTCAAGGCTAACCATGAATCTTTGAGAATTTTCTATCATTATCAATATGAGCTTAAGAATAATAGTGCACACATAATTTGTAAGAGATCCACCAAGAATTATAAAGCCTATGAATGCAATTTGTAAGGAGGGTCAGTTTGGAAAGAAGACAAAGAAGAGGTTTAGAACTAAGGAATATTTTATCAAGTAAGACCTTTAGAGTTGGTTCATATAGACCTATGTGGACCTAATTGAACAAGAATCTCTCAAGGTGACATGTATTTTATGTTGTTGATAGATGATTACTCTAGAATGACTTGGGCCACCTTTCTCAAAGAAAAATCCAAATCTCTAGATAAGTTTAAAGAATTTAAGTCTATGGTTGAGAATGAAATGGATTTGAAAATCAAATGTTTGAGGTTTGATAGAGGTGGTGAGTTCACCTCCAATGATTTTAACAAGTTTTGTGAAGATCATGGGATAAAATGACATTTATACGCTCCTAAGACTCCTCAATAAAATGAAGTTGTGGAAAGGAAGAATAAGATAGTTCAAGAAGCAACAAGAACCATGATGAAGGAAGAAAATATATTGGATGTCTATTGCAAAGAATCTATTCATACTACAATGTACATTCTTAATAGAGGAAAAGAAAGAGTGAACAATTCAAAGACCCCCTATGAACTATGGTATGGAAAACCTCCTACTGTGAAATATTTTAGAGTGTTTGAAAGCAAATTTCATATGAGGAGAGATGAAGAAAATATAGGAAAGTTTGATATAAGATCAGATGAAGGAATCTTCCTTTGATACTCTACAAAGAGAAAGAAATACAAATGCTACAAAAATATTAAAGAAGATAGTTGAAAGTGCAAGTTTCAAAGTGGATGAAGAATCACATGAAAGATCAGTACCGATAGAAAGATATGAATCTAATGAACCCCCTTATAGAGAAGTATAAAAATCAGAAGAGAAAAAAGATAATGAGATTCTAGTTGAAGAGGAAGAAGCTCTCAAAAAGAATCCTAAAACTCCTATGTATGTGCAAAGGAATCATTCTGAAGATCAAATAACTAGAGACAAAGGAAAAGGTATGCTGGCAAGAAGATTTTATATGGAAGAGGAATAGGTAAAATTTTCTTTACTCTCTGAGGTAGAACCTAAAAAACTAATTGAGGAATGCAAGGATGAGAATTGGATCAAAGCTATGGAAGAACTAAGCAAGATTGAGAAGAATCGGACATGGGAACTGATCCCAAGACCAACAAACATAAATTTGATAGGAACTAAATGGTTTCTTTGGAATAATTTGAATGACAATGGAGAATGTATCATAAACAAGGCTAGACTTGTGTGGAAGGAATGGTTATGTGTAGGATCATCATGGAAAAAACAAGCCCTTAAGTGGCAATAAAATTCAGAAAAATCAGAGTTAGGCAACTTGATATAAAAATTTGAATAAGTTATCTATATTATTTGAAAAATATGTAAGAATAGAATCTGTAGCAAATTGAATTTAGTTTCTAAACTACTAAGTTTACTTAAAAAATAAAAAAAATCTATTTGGGGAAAACTTGAAATTTCAATGCAATATTACGTAAATTTTAGGGAAAAAAAAAAGAAGTAGGTGTCTGTCTGATCACTCTAACCACAATAAAATGATACTATTTCTTTATAATATTTTAGATATAAGTAGAGGACTCATCTCCCAATGTGCTGCATATTCTTTTGTAGTTTTGTTCCAAGTAAATAATTAATTATGAATTTTTTATTACAAATTTTTAAAAATATAAAAACTCATGTGTCGAACCACCTTAACTTGGTCAATACTTCATGAAATTCAATTAGTTTCTTTTTAATCTTATGGTATGCAAAGCATCGACTGTGACGCATGTTTCAGATCCAAAAAATGTGATATCGTTTGAAAGTTATAGATGTTTTTCAGTCAACCTATCAATCAGGACTTTAGTCATAATTCAAATAGAAAATGAATAATAATAATTTTTTAAATTCAAAGTAAAGCATAATTTATATTGGTGGAAAGCTGAGAATCTCCTTGAAAAACCCTTTTCCTTTCATCAATTTTGGATAAAAAAAAATTCGTCAGCCACATGGGTCATCATATCACTTACATATCACCACTTTTTCGCCCATCATGATCCTGCACATACCCGAATACATTTTGAAGATATTTTTTCTCCATTAGGAAGAATGGAATCCATTAGGATGTTTTTGGATATTGTAGCACATAAAGAATTCAATGTATATCAAATGGATGTCAAGTCTACATTTTTTAATGGTGAGTTAGAAGAAGTGTATATTTAACAACTAGAAGGTTTTCAATTATCACAAGATTTTGATATGGTTTGGAGGTTGAAGAAAGATTTATATGGACTCAAACAATATCCTATAGCTTGGTATGCAATATTGGATAAGTAATTATTACAGAAGGGGTTCAAAAATGGTATTGTAGATAGAAATATTTATTTCAAGGTTGAGAAGGATCGAATCCTGATTGTGGTTGTGTATTTTGAAGACATAATATTTGGAGGAAATGATAAAATGTGTAAAATGTTTGTAGAGGAGATACAAAATGAGTTTGAAATTTCAATGTTTAGGGAGATTAATTTCTTCCTTCGGCTACAAATTAGTCAATCTAATAAAGGTATATTCATCTCACAATCAAAGTATGTCAAGGAAATGTTAAATAAGTTTGGAATGGAGGACTCTAAACTAGTATTTACTCCCATGGTTACTGGTTGTAGATTAAGAAAAAATTATGAATCTCCTAAGATAGATCAGAGAAAATACATATCCATGATTGGTGGATTGCTATATCTAACTACTATTGGATTGGATATCATGCATGCAGTACGTCTTGTGGAAAGATCTCAAGAAGATCCTAGAGAATCACATGTGGCAATAGTAGAAAGGATATTTAGATATTTGAAAGGCACTGAACTTTTTTCTATGGTATCCTAGGGATATTGATTTCTCTTTATGTACTTATACAGATGTAGATTAGGTAGGTTGTACAGATGGGTATGTGCAGGATCATGATGGACCAAAAAGTGGTAATATGTAAGTGGTATGATGGCCAATGTGGCTGATGACTTTTTTTTTACCCAAAATTGATGAAACGAAAAGGGGTTTTAAAGGATATTCTTAGCTTTCTACCAATATAAATTACGCTTTACTTTGAATTTAATAAATAATTATTATTCATTTTCTATTTGAATTACGACTAAAGTCTTGATTGATAGGCTGATTGAAAAACATCTATAGCTTTAAAACGATATCACATTTTTTGAATCCAAAACATGCATCACATTCTATGCTTCGCATAGTATAGGATTTAAAAAAAGTGAATTTCATGAATTTTTTACCAAGTTAAGGTGGTCAGACATACAATTTTTTATATTTTGTAAAAGTTGTAATAAAAAATTCATAATTAATTATTTACTTGGAAACAAATTACAAAAAAATATGCATCACATCGGGACATGAGTCCTCCACTTATATCAAAAATCATATAAAAAAAATATTATCATTTTTTTGTGGTTAGGGTGGTCAGACAAACACCTACTTCTTATTTTTTCCCTAAAATTTAAGTACTATTGCATTGAAATTTCAAATTTTCACCAAATAGATTTTTAATTTTTTTAAACCTAGTAGTTTATAAACTATATTCAATTTGCTACAAATTGTATTCTTACATATATTTGAAATAATATAGATAACTTATTCAAACTTTTATGTCAAGTTGCCTAACTCTAATTTTCTGAATTTTCATTGCCACTTAAGGCCCTATTTTTTCCATGATGCTCCTGCACATACCTAGATGACAGAAGAAGTACAAGTGGAGGTGCTTTATTTCTTGGAAGAAAATTAGTTTCTTGGTTGAGTAAGAATCAGGATTTAGTGTTACTATCTACTTTAGAGGAATAATATATTGCAGCAACATCTTGTTGCATAGAGGTGTTGTCGATGAAGCAAACATTAAAAGATATCAAAGTATCATATGATGAACCTATTCCTATCTTGTTTGATAATACAAGTTCTTTCAATATTTCAAAAAAAATGATAATATATTCAAAGAAAAATCATATCTTTGTCTGATATCACTTTGTAAGAGAGAAATTTTCTTATAATGAAGTAAATTTGGAGCATGTGTCTACAAAGGAACAAATAGTAGACATTTTCACAAAGGCTCTTACAAAATATACATTTGATTATCTCAAGAAAAATCTAGGGGTTATTGCCCCTCCTTTCAACTATATGCATGAGTTGGTGCATTGATAAATTCAATATTTATTATTTTTCCTATATTGATGAAGGCTACCTCTCAGGGGGAGTAGGTAGTGGTGTCTTTGGTTGGTGCAATAAGGGGGGGCATATCTTGTTCCCCTAAGAGGGAGAAAGTAGTAGAGAGTGAGTAGTGGAGAGAGATTAGTGGAGAGAAAGTAAATGGGAGAGAAAGTATGTGTTTCCTAGAGTGAAGTATGTAGGTGTTTCCCTTTTCCATTGATGTCAAAGGGGGAGAGAGTGTAGTCTAAAAAACACAAGGGGAGAATGAAGCCTAAAAAACATAAGAAAGGGGAGAAAGAAATAATTCTAAAATGTAAGAAATTCCCAAGTAATGGGGAGTGCTTCTTGATATTAATGTGGGGAGTGTTGCTTGATGTTGATGCAGGGTTGTTTTTGTTGTTGATGGTTTTTAGAATTGGTTTTTCCATCAATAACAAAGGGGGAGGTTGTCATTGATGTCAACCTATGTCAATATCTAGTGTGATGGTGTTGAGAAAGTGTTGTAGTTGGGGATATTGTTGAAATCTCTAGTGTGGTGTTGAGCACACATTGTTGATGTAGTTGGTTCACTTGGTTTTCAAGTGCTTTTGAGAAAATTTGAATAGAGAGTGTACAAGGTGACAGAGTTGTTCTCAACATTATGATCCACATTTCTTCATGGTTGAAGATGTGCCTATGTGGTTTGGATGAGATTATTATAGGTTTTGAGAGGTGTTATGTCCATAATTTTAGGTTCTGGATTGTGCGACAGTGGAATATGTGTCTGAAAATGTGTTTCATATGAAGAAGGTTTCCTAAGAGATACAATTTATCTGCTTTTATCCGCATTGAGGTTTCATGTCTTATGAATTTTGTAACATGCTAATTTTTTTTGTATCTACCTTACCTTGGAGGCTTTGGTGTTCAATCATTTCACAAGGTTGGTTAATGAGTTGTATGTCTGTGGCAATGTGGTTGGTTACACAAGATGATAGTATTCTCAGTTGTAGCTAGTTGTGGCAATGTTGTTGATTATTCTGATGATGTTATAATTTTTCAAGATGTGTGGATGTTGTGTGATGTTTCTTCATGGTCCAGAGGATGTTTTTGGACCTGGAGAAGTGTGAATGTTATTGTTCGCTAGCATTAATGCATGTTTTTTCAACCTAGTGTGTTAGTGTTGATTGTAGAGATGGTTTGTTATTTTTCGAACTGTGGCGTAGCATGTCAATTTAGATTTTGGTCCTAGTTAACCTTAGGTTTGGTCTACCTTCACTTATTTCCACCAAGGAAGTTTTTGGTGGTTGCACATTTGAGGTGCATATGTTTCATTGAGCATGACTTAGAGAAGTTGTTTGAGGTCATGCAAGATATATAAGAAATTTTAATTGTTTGAGATGTGTGTTGAGTGTCTTGTGGTGTGAGATGATGCAAATATAATCAAGTTTTGTGAACTGAGTGTGAGCTTAAATTCCTAAGGCTACTAGAAGTAGTGATTAGAAGGTGTCTACATTTTCAGTGAACCTAAAGTTGTTGAAGGCAATAAGTTGAAAATTGTAGATGGTGTAGAGTTGTTGTGGTGGATCTCTTTGTTTCTTTAAGGTATTGAACTTCCTTGTAATAGTATTATTATATTATCTTCTATTCTAGATAGTGAGTCCTTTGGGCAATGAGCCATTCTTTTCTTCTAGGTAGTGAGCCCTTTCAATAGTGAGCCTCTTGTAATTAGTTTTGTTATTCATATGTATGTGAGTTAATCCTCACCATGGTTTTTCCCTAATTAAGGTTTTCCATATAAATTTGGTGTTCTATGGTGTATGGTTTTGAATGTGTTTATGTTTTATTAGTTTACATTCATGTTGATGCATAATAAGGGTTTTAAGGTTAATGAGGGTTTGAATGTGTAGTGTAGGAAAATGCATACCCTTGCATTTTCACACTTGTTTGGGCCCACCATGCTTTATTTATCCTTATTTATGTCTTAATTGTTCCTATTTTGCATCCACAAGCCTAATAAACTATATATTTTTCTAGCCAATCCTGACAAACATCAATGGATAAATGATAACTTAATGATTTTGGTTGACTATCCCTAATTTTTGGGTTGGGACTAAGATGCCACCTAGGGTGCCTTTGTCCCCCAAAGGTCTTGGGACCCCCTTTTCAATGGAACCTTAAATGGACCCCTTTTTGGAGTTTGTGCCCCAAGTTTTCACAACTTGGGACTAAGACACCACCTAGGGTGTCTTAGTCCCCCTTAAGCTTTTTTGGGATTTAATTTCAAACTTTGGAAAATTTTGGCCTCCTTTAATTAATGAATTCATATGTCAGCTTGTTGTGATGTAATTTCAGGATATTAAGCATGAATAAGTATAAGTAAAAGGTTCATTCATTCATTTTCATCCTAAGCATTCAAGTATTCATTCTTAAGGCAAGTTTATGAGATCAAGAGAAGTTCATCAAGCATTTGGAGCCATCATCAAGATTCAAGCATCATATCAAGGAGATTTTTGCATCATGTGTGTTTTTGGGCTAACATTTGTGATATAAGGTTTTGATTCAAGCAAGCCATTCAAGTCAATATCTATCAAGCATTCATTGGATTCGAGATCTATATCCAAGCTAGCCATTTCACACAAGTTTGTAGATTTCACAACAAGGGTTTGTTGAGTTGCAACATAGCACTTTTTTCATTCATCATTTCCTTTTATTTCATTTCATTTCAAGGTTTAATTACCAACAAGGGGTTTGACCAAGGTAAATCCCCATTTACTAATAATCAACAAGTCTTTCCCCTCTTGTGTTTGTGTTTATAGATTTAGGTTGAAGACTTTAAGATCATTTGAAGTGAAAAGTTGTAAAGTTGTATCACAAATTTGTCATCTTCATGGAAACTCACCTACAAGCAAGATCTGGGAGATTCCGGACCTAATATTTGAGAAGAAGGAAGTGCAGAATTTGGACCTTAGGACTACATTTAGAAATTCAACAAATTCCAAATGGGACTAATTCACCACGTAGGGCATCTTAGTCCTCCTGAAGGTATTTTGCAAAGATTCTTTTAGATTTGGTTTTCGCATCCGAAGATTCCACATTTTCCCCAAAAAACAACAATGGGACTAAGTCAAAAATAATGGCATCTTAGTCCTCCATAGCACTTTTTGATAGCTTCTTTTCATTTTTAGAATCCTCATTACATTTCCGAAAATTCTAGGTACACATACCCTAACTTTCTATTTCATAATTTCATCATTTGCATCATTCATTTAGCTTTCATTACTAGGTTTTGTGAGTTGAATACTTATTTGTTTTTTCCAAGCTTTTGCTTGGTGGTGAACCCCTTAAAGCTTAAAAGAACCATTCCTAGGTCTTCCTTGTTGATAATTGACTCACCTTTGAGGTTGATAGTCAATCCAATTAGGATTCCTAGGACATTATTGAATGACCATAGGACAATAAGTGGACTTCCACCCACTCTATTTACCTATTGTTCATTTTGGTGAACCTAACATCTTTGATCATTTATTTCATGATTTGGAGTCCATTAAAATCATAGATCTAGGTTGCATTCATTCTTGCATTGCATCTTGTATTAGTGAAATTGCATTTGTGGTTTCTCATTCTAAGTGAAAGTGCATCTAGGTTTTCTCATATTTGCATTAGTGAAAGTGCATATAGGTTGCATTTTTTCTTTCTTGCGTCATCTTATCTCATTGACAATTTGAAAATTGCATTGTTCACCATCCTCATTGCATTTAGAAACATTGTTATTCATCCAAAATTGAAAAAAAATCCATTCAACTTTGCATTCAATGGCTTATCACTAGTTAATTTTTCTTGCATTCATTTGCATACTTTTTTTATTCTAAACATCGAGTCCCTAAATAGGCAGCCTATGAACACTATATAAAATTCAAAATTTTCTATTTTTTTGATAAAAACCTTTGCTAGGACTAAAATTCCCTTCCTGGCATCTTAGTCCCTCTTAGGGTTTATAGCTCATAATCCTCTCTTTGTTGTTTTCTATCTGTTCTAGTACCTGGAACCTCAAACTCACACCAGTAGGACCAAGATACCCTTGCTAGCATCTTAGTCCCTATTGACTTTGACTTTCTAGTTTTCAAGGTTTGAAATTGCTTTTCTGTGCTTTTGTCAACTACCTTCAGTTTTCTATTTCAGTTTGTAGACTTGTTTTTATTCTAATTTCTTTCATTTCAAGTGTAATTGTAAGCATAGGATATTGTGTTCATTTCACTTTCTTTTGTGTATCCCTTGCATGAGCTATACTACTTAGTTTCTTATAGATAATACTATGGCTAGACAAAGTACAAGACTCATGATATCCCATGATAAAACACTCATTGTGGATCTTGGGTTATCAAGCTCTCTTACTCCTAGTGTTGGTATTAGTTCACTAGGTATGGACCATAACTCTGATACCTCTTTTGCTATGCCTACCTTACCTACAAGTGTTATGGTTGATCATATCCCTCAAGAAAACATAATGAAAATTCATGAATACTTAACCCATTTACAAGATAGTGTGAGTACTAAAAACATTTCAAACACTATTATACTTGCCATAGATAGTATTCACCGCATGATGGAAAGTGATGAAGGACTGGAAGTTGTGTGTAACATAGCTCAAATATTTGGAAAACACCTTCCTTCCACCACCAATGGTGCTCAAGCTTCAAACAATGAGAAAATACGAGGAAATCAAACTCCTCCCTCTTCAACCATAACCTCAATTCCCACCTCTACCAATCCTCAAGTGACCACAACAATGCAACCAACTAGAAATATCCTTCTTGCCTCGAACATTTCAACTAGTGCTTATAATTTTATGGCATCTAATCTTATATCTCCTCCTGTAAGAAATCTATTCACTTGTCCTTCCAACACATACACACCACCACCACATTCACCTCCATCTCAAAACACACACAATGACCCTATTATTAACCACCTTTTACAAAGCCTTTCATCCATTCAACGTCAAGTTTCCACCATAAATCAATATCAAAATGGTCCACCTTCATACTATGTCAAAATTAACCCACTATATTTGGAGATATTGAGAAATCTAGTGCCACAAGGTATAGAGATCCCTCGATTTGAGAAATATGGAGGAAAGGGAGATCCTGCTAATCATGTTAATTCCTTAACCACTTTGTGTAGTGACTTTATCCTTGAGGAAAAAGTTTTGGCTAAGATTTTCCCCTGATCCTTAAAAGACATTGCCTTGTATTGGTTTTCTACATTACCAAATAACTCAATTTGTTCATTCAATTAAATTTTTGCATCCTTTATTAACCATTTCCAAGTGCATATGGTTCTCAAAATAACATTAGTTGATTTGATGAAATGTAAGCAAAATGAGGGTGAAAAGGTCACTGACTTTATTTCCTATTACCAATAGCTTTATTCCCAAATTAGTGTGAAGATTCTTGATTCTCACCTTTGAAATATGTTCATAGAAAATTTAAAAAGTAAGATATGAGACAAGCTTACCATGATGAAATTTCCTTCCTTCATGCACTTGTGCACTTCCCTTTGAGACTATCAAAATTTCATAGGTAGTTATGAAACTAAATCCACCTCTACCCATCCTGAAAAGTTCAACCCTTCAAACCAAAACACCTACCAGCCTTTCAAAAGACAAAACAAAAGTTTCCTTCAACTAAACTCCACCTCTCAACGTACCCAGCAAGTTGATACCAAAGTAGCTACTATAAAGAAGAGTAATCCTTATATCTTTGGGGATTCACAAAGGAAATTTACTCCCTTACCCAACACACTTCAAAATATCATGAATCAACTAATAAACAAAAAAATTCTTACCTTACCTCTCGTTTGACTGTTTGATCCTAGCAAGCTATTACCTCTGAACTTTAGACATAATGCCTACTATTCTTATCACCAACAAAAGGGCATGATACAGAACATTGCAAGCATCTTAAACATCTTGTGCAGACCTCATTGATTCTAATCATATACAAATTGGAGGTATGAATGGAAAAGGAAATAAATTTGTATCTCCTCCTAACTAAAACTTGAAAATCTTTACCAAGCCCATGCCTAACCACAATATTTCATTTGTTAAGGCTAGTGAAACTAAGCCTAATGTAATGAATGTTGGCACAAATGATGATAACATGAGAAATAACAAAAAAAATCCTATGGATGATGACGAACAAAATCCTATGGATACTAATGACTAAAGTACTATTAACACAATGATAGGAGTGATTGACATCGAGCCTCATAAACAACAAACCAAAATGCCTATTGATATTACTTTTTATTTAGAAGAAACAATCCAAAATGCACCTAATGGTCCTTTTTACATAGACGACAAAATTAATAATAGGCCCACTCCTGGGATTTTAATTGATCTCGTCTATGGAGAGAATGCGATTATAGTAGAAGTATTATATGTGCATGAACTTACTCAAGATAGATATGATAAACCGAAAGCATGGATTAAAACACATGATGGTTTTACTCATGCTACCATGGGCTTGATCACACCCCCTTTACAAGTAGGATCAAACAAATCAAAGGTATCATTCTCTAACATCTCTAATTCAAATCAATTTCATGTGAAGTTAGGCTATAAATTACTTCACTCCATAAATTTGGTCCCATATGTTGTCCACAAGTTCTTAAATTTTCTAGTTGGTAATTAAATATTCACTGTGAAACATAGTGGCTTTATCCCTCCATCTTCTCATCGAATGTTTCCTTAGACTATTTTTGGCCTAAGCCCATGGAACCTATAAGACCCCGTGAGGACTTCCTTTTCATATCCTACCAAAATTTCAAAGCAAAATGCATAACCAAATTATCCCTTGAGAATTTTCTTTCACCCATACTTGAACCTCTACCACTTGAAGAAAACAATATTGAGCCTAAATCACTTCCAAAAAACCAAGACCCATCCATCAAAAACCCTTTACCTATTTCCTAGAAGACACCAAGTGAAAAAAAAAACAAGTCCAAATCCACCTCCTAAGCAAATTTATAAAGCCAAAGAGAAAGTGGTTGATAAAATTCCATGGTTTCTTCCATTCTTCCATCACAAGAAGAAAAGGAAACTATGGTTGAACAACCCACTCCTACACAAACACAACTTGAAAAACATAATAAAAGGAATTGAAATATGCAGGTGTCATGTTATTCCTCACAAGATGACCAAAGAGAATAACGTTGAAAATCAAAATCTGAATTCTACAAAAGCAATAAACGATGAACCTCCTCCATTACTAGAAAAAATATATCCTATGTCTCCAACACAACAAGGACCAACACCTTCTATGGATATTATCATTCATCCTCCTATTGTGGTTAACTTGGATGATGATGAAGAAAGAACTAAAATTGATGAGAAAGTGAATAACGAGTTGAAGTTATTATTTTCCTGTTGTATGAGCTTAAACAATAACAACCGTGATGATCCTCCTAAACCGAGTGATGCACCATGTGTTGAACCTAGTGATTCTCCTAGTATAGAACTTGTGTTGTCCCTCTCACTAGTGATTTACATTCCACATATACTGAACAAGATTGGGATGTGGATGACCTGTTGGATGGTTTGCTCACTTGTGTTTTACTAGTCTTTTTATTTTCTTTTTGCTTTTTTTTTGTGTTATTGCATGTGTGTAATGTTATCCCCTGTGATGTTCTATTTTATGTTCTCTCTCTCTTTATGAATTCCTCTATGTGTACCTTCATTATTCTATATGTGGTAAGCCTTTTCCTTTTCATTGATCTTTACCTTTCATTTTCATTTTTATCTTGTGTTTTCCTTTTGGGGATGACACAAGGCATCGAGGCACCCTATGTCTCTTCCATATTGACCCAAAAGATTTTTCATTATTTTTTCTTTTGCTTTCATTTTTGTCTTATTTTTTTCTTTTGGGGATGATGCAAGGTGTTGAGACACCCTATATCTCTTCCATGTTCACCCAAAAGTTTTTTCATTTTTTTTTTACTCTCTTTGTGTCATTCTTCTAGTTCTATCTATATTTAGGGAATGATGACAGTTCTAAGCTCTCTAATATCATTGCAACAAAGATAGATATTGGCCCTGAATCTATAGATCATTTATGTGTTTCTAGGGGGCAACCCTCTTTTCCTTTTTCTTTTCTATATTTTTCTACTTTAAAGTAATTTCTCACAGCATGGTGTTTAGCAATTTCTTTAAACTAGGGGCATACATTGCCATTATTTTTATATTACTTTGGCATGATTTCATTTGTATTTATCTTGTTCATGTTCCTTGATGTGATCTTCTTACTTCATGTGATGTTTTTTTCTCTTTGTGGTGACATTGGGACTAATGTCCTTCAAGAGCGTGATCTATCTTAGCATATTATATTCCTCTTAGTGGTAATGTGATGCACTGCATTCCCTAAGTTGTGAATCTTTTATCCTTTGATTGGTCCTCTCTTGGATACATTATGAACAATGTCCCCTAAGATTAGGACCTCACATGAACTAATAAAAATCCCTTCGAACAACCCTCTTTTCTTGTTTCATTGCATTTTTGTACCTTATTAAATTCATGGAGGTATGGCTTTCATATGGTCCCTTGGGGCTCACCTAGTGAACAACTAGCTTCACTAGCCCTTGTGAGCGTGCATTTTATTTTTGCACCTTATTAAATTCATGGAGGTATGAATTTGATATGGTTTCTTGGGGCTCACCTAGTGAGCAACTAGCTTCACTCGCCCTTGTGAGCATGCATTTTATTTTTTTCCTTATCATAGTCATGGGGGTATGACTTTGATATAGACCTGTTGGGGCTCACCTAGTGAAAAACTAGCTTCACTAGCCCTTGTGAGCATGTGTTTTGTTTGCATAGTGGGAAATGCATTCCACTTGTATATTTTTTGGACAAATAGCCTAGACCCAGTCCACAACGCATTGAAAATTCAGTCAAAGCTTGATCTGTTGCATTTTTCTTTTTCCTTTTTCCTTTTTTCAATCTTTAATGGTGTATGTTTGTGATTTGGTTATGGCTTCATATATCACCCAAGAGTGTGTTACTTTGTGCCTATTTTGGTCTACCATAGGATCTTGATCCTAGGGGCTTTGCCACCCTCTTGGTTATTGTCATCCTATCTTACTAGGATTTGTACATTTGAACCCCTCTTGATTGTGTGGTTGGCTACTTTAGTGAGTTTGAAGCAAGTTCGTCCTCTCACTAAAGTTGGGGCTAAATTTAGTGTATGAAAATACATACCCTTTCATTTTCACACTTTTTTGGGCCCACCTTGCTTTATTTATCCTTATTTATGTCTTAATTGGTCCTATTTTGCATCCACAAGCCTAATAAACTATATCTTTTTTTTTGGCAAATCTCGATAAACATCAATGGATAAATGATAATTTAATTATTCTAGTTGAGTGTCCCTAATTTTTGGGTCAAGACTAACATGCCACCTTGGGTTTTAATGTAGAGTAGGGGCAGTAACTAGACAATTGATACCATATTTCACAAAAAATGGATTAATTCCTTCCTCAAAATTCAAAGGCAAATATATTAGGGAAAAATTCTTCAAAGAAAGATATTTTGTCTTCAAAGCAACAAGCCATTCAAGGATATACACTATACTCAATCACCCACAAGGATCCTATGGACTCCCACCTATCAAAATCACTCAAACAACCACTCACAAGAGCCTTCACACATCAACAACTGGGCTTTCCTTCACAAACTACCCCTTTACCCTAGTAACATTTCAAATTGATATTTTCAAGCATAACTTGTGGGGAAATCATGGTACTCAAGATGTAAAAATAGCTCCAAATACCCTTTTTCCCATTTACAAACATACCTCAAAATCAGATAGGGTTCCTTCGTACAAAATGAGTCAAAATTTGACTATCCTCTTCCTGAATAGGCCTAATTAGGTCTCTAAGCATGACACCAATGGACTTGAGGCTTCAAGGGTCCTCACTTCCTATTCCAACACTTAATACACATCATACAAGGTATAAAACTACTATTCCAACTCCAAGGATCCTTCTCCAATGGCATACAACAACTTTAACAAACTCACAAGTTTCTAGGCATGTTCCATGAAGATATCAGACCTTCAATTGTCTTCCATGTGTGCAACCTCCATTCTCTATCTCTACAACATTGATGCATCAAAATACATGTTATTATAGTCCATTCCACTGATTTTAAGGGGTTTTCATCAATCCCTGACCATAACAAGCCCATACAAATCCATACAGAATGAAAGAACAACAGAAAATCATTAGACCTACAAAAATAGACTTGTTTATTTATTTTTTACTCCAAAATAACAGCATCCAACCTTTTCTTCAATGATACAAGGCATTTTATACATTCGTAATCATCTCTGAATGGTTCATATTCCACTTTTCAAGTTATAGACTTAACACAACCTCATTATTCCCTTTTAGGACAAAAATAAAAAATTTGCTTGACAATATTGTGCAATGTTTGACAGCTTTTGAATTGAAACACTACCTTAACACCTAATTATCTAAACTATACTACAGCACATATAAAATGGTCTGCTTAGACATTATTAAATGAAAACAACTCAAACAAACAAAACATCAACTTTTAACCCCCCTTGGGGCATGAAGACCTGTGGGTGCCCCTGCACAATACTCCCAGAGAAGAAAAGATTCAAGATCCACTTGAATTGAGTGTAGCAACATGAGAACCATGTTTGAAATCTCTTTCCTAATGTCATTAAGTCTTTGCGCATTGTCTTTTTTGGAACAGTTCCATGCTTACTTCATCTTCACTTTAGGTTTCTTAAACACTTGGAAAAGGTAGTTCAACTTGTAAATATAAGCTTGTCCCCCATCTACACCTCTACCTTGTAACTAATCCCTTTTTCCTTGATGGATGTAATGTATGCCAATATTATTGTGCTCTCCTTCAATGGATTATTTCATTTTCACCTTAGGTTTCTCACCTCTCAAGTATGCAATCTCATCAAGAGAACTTTGTCTTCTCTCTTTGTCTCTAACAATCATGTCATCAAGCTTGGGTTCTTGATCAGTGTTGCTACCCTCTCCTAAAAGAATTGAATCATAACTAACCTTGGTACCTTCAACATTACACTCACTGACATGTACAACTCTCATTTACTACTCCATTTGTAGTGGATGCTTGTCTAACTATCCATCTTCTATCTGCAACTTAGTTTGATGACTATGTTGCTCCATACTTCCTTTTACCCTCAAGCATTGCTTGCTCAACTTTGCAATCTCTTTCCCAACATTCCTCTTGCCTTAATCATCCAAATTCCTTTCATTTACAACCTCTTAAACAAGTGCATCATTTATGTTGACACCATCCCTTTCTTTAGACACATCACATTCTTCATTTTTCTTTTCATAGGCTATTGTGTATGATAGACCAGCCCCTAGTACAAAATCCATATAGTGATTAACATCTCTCCTTGGAAGAAAAAAGTTAGAAAGTTCATTCACCACTATGTCCACATGATCCTTCAAAACATCCAAAACTGCCCAAGGAAACTCTTCAATGCTTGTTGATGTTAGAATAGTCCTAGGTTTACTCACCATTGTATTACCTACTTCGTCCTCTTTCATTGGCTTCAAAAACTCCTTTGTACCCATTGGCATCACTCTAGACTCCACTTGTTAGTTTTGGATTTCATCTTTCAATGGCGTAAGGGTGTATGAAACTCCACCATCTTTTTCTATAACATATGTGTTTTTTCTACCATTATATTTGGCACTCCTATCAATTGCCAAGGCCTTCCCAAAATAAAATGACACACATCCATTGGTATTATATCACACAAAACTCTATCCTCGTATCCCTCTATGTGAAAATTAGCCCATCTTTATTAATTTACAATGACTTGTTGACCTTTGTTAAGCCAAGATACTATATATTGAGTGGTATGAGGGATTATTTTCAACTTAAGATTTTCAACCATCTCAACTAAAACCAAAATATTTGTACTACCTTAATCAATCACTACTTTGCAACATTTAGCTAGGCACTTACATGTAGTTCTAAAAAGAGACTTCCTCTGTGGTGGCTCTTTCTCCATTGATGCTTTGATCAAAGTCCTCCTCGACATGAGAGACTCACCAAATTTTAGATCAACATTGTTTGATGGAGAGTTCACACTTTCATTGTCCTCTACTTGTGCAAATTGATTTCTTGTTTCTCTCCCAAATGAAGTAGTGGATTGATTTTTCATGCATTTCCATGCTTTATGGCCTATAAATTTATTGCACTTATAACATTTTCCTGTAAACCCACTGGATCCTCCTCTTTGGCTTCCAAATCTGCCCCTTGAATTTGATCTACCTCCTCTAAAACCACCTTTTGAATCAAAATTTTGTTCTTGAACTTACTTGCGGGTACGTGTAGGATCATGAAGGGCCAAAAAGTGGCAATGGGAAAAAAATTATGTTTTGGATCGACTCAAAAATGTGGAAATGCCGAGTTGAATTTTTTTAGGCTCAGGTGTCAGTAGCTTCATCTAAAGCAATGCCCAAACCTACTTTATACAAATCGGATATCTGATTTGTGCAAACAATATAAATAAAAATAGTCAATTGTTAAAGTTCATTTTACACATTTTGGATGCAGGTGCACAAGGAGAAGTCAAAATCCAATATCCGCTTTCAATAGATATCCAATTTCAAAGGTAAGTTTTGGGTTTTTTTAATGTTGTAATCGATTTTTCAATTAGATTCTTATAATTTTAAGTAGTTTTTATGATTTTTTTTTTCAAAAGTAGGGTTTTTTATTGATTTTTATTAGAAACTAGAGTTTACAATGAATTTTTATTAAAAATTAATGTTTTTAAATGGATTTTGATTAAAAACTAGTGTTGTTGATGTATTTTTATCAAAAAATAGAGCTTGTTATGGATTTTTGTGAAAAAGTAGGGTATTTTTTGGATTTTTATTAAAAATTAGGGCTTTTTTACAATAATTTCATTTATATTATGTAATTTCAATTAGATTAATTAGTTTTTAACTTTAATTAGGTATTATGGCTGAGAATGAAAATTCATAAATTTCAAATGCTCCACCACCTCCACAACCAAATGCTCCACCACCTCCATAGCCACCAATTGAAGACTTAATTGGTGAAAAAATGGAGCAATTGAGGGGCATTTGTGAAGTTTATAAGACAATCCCTTGATTGAGAGATTTGACAAACACATTGAAGGAAATAATTAAAAATATAGAAACCCTCTCCACCCAACATAATGCCTTTCATTCATGATGAGAAGACATGAGGGAATGTTATGCATGTGGATTGTCTTATGATGATGTGAAAGATCTCCAAATAACCAAAGCCCAAATAGCCTCTTTATTTACTAATCCCTGCACTGGCTTGCCAGTGAATGTTAATAAACCAAAACTTTCTATAAAATGGTGGATGAATAGGGACATTGTAGATAAATTTTGGGATCGTTGGTGTATGGTTTTTGATAAACCACCGAACAAAAATTTTGATATACCATTTTACTATATTAAAAAATTATATGTTGAGTTTGTGCTAGGGCATCATGTCAATTACTTTGACATTAAATCCTTCCAGGGCATTGGTGGAGGTATGCCCCAGGATAGACTAGGGGCAGTTAGAGTAGTCTCGCTCCCATATGTTCCCCCTCCTCCCCTTCCTCTGCCACTTCTAGTATATCATCCAGAGATTATCCAGGATGCAACCACACAGACTATTCAGGCTATTCACTCTTTGAGTGGTCATTTGGTTTCGCATGCTTCTATAGTAGCTCAACCACATTCTGGTGATGTTGGTGAAGGCTTGAGTGTTGTTGCATCATCCTCCTTAGGTCCGCATATTTGTCTTCCACATACTTGTACTTTGTGCCACCAGATATGCTTGGGTCCTCTTGTACAACCCGTTGAGCATCCCTTGGGCACTTCTGATTATGACCTCCATGATGTGGAAATTATAGATCAGTCATAGGGGAGTGGAGCGCACCCTATAGATTCCTCTCTTGGTAGAGAGGGGGATGTTGGAATAGTCACACAGGTAAGATTTAAGTTGTAAATTCATAACTTGCATTTGTTTTTAAATGAATATTAATAAGAGATAGTATCAAGTACTAATATTTATTTACATGGTCTATTATAATAGTTGATGTCTGAGGAGGAGCTCACACGGGTGACTGATAGCACCCTTAGGTCCATTTCATTTGGCTTCGACATGCACGCAGTATATATTTTTGCACTCACTTGTTTACATTTTTTATTAGATACTTGCTTTTCATTTGGATTGTCATTAATGAAATTATATAATAACTTATATGTTTATCTTATTTTCCTCTTGTAGGAAATACCTAGTGCGAATGAGGTGTAGCCTCATCTAGACTATGGAGGTGCAAAGTTAGATAAGGGTAAGGTAATTGAACTCAAATTGGATTGAATTAAGATTTTTAAGATCTTATATTGATTATACATACATCGACATAGATTGGTAGTTTCATATGTACTTGTCATTTTTATGTACAGGCGATTATGAGCTATACATCATTTTTATGTAAGTGACATAATCGTATGCTAACTTGGATCAATTTTATGTTTTTGTTCACATATATAGATTGGCATTTCAAAATTTGGTGTGGTATATTCTAGGACTCCTAACCCTTTGAAGAGACGTATTTCAGGTAATCAAGATTTCGATTTTAGAGTTTAATTAAAATTCAATGTATATTGATTTTGATGTTAATTATTGGATTTTAAATTATATAGTGTAACTAATCTCAATTGTGGTTTGAATTTTTCTTGTGCAGCTACCTTTAGAGCCAATGAGTGCTTCAAAGAGGCTCCATTTTGATGATCCACCAGTAGTTTAGGATGAGATAGACATTTTGGCATGTAAATTTTGAATAGATATTGAGATGGCATATGCTACATTTTGTAAAACTTTTTTTGAGTTGGCGTTGATGCCATTTTTGTATATGGAAATACACTTGATTATTAGATAATTTGATATATAGAAGTTGACAATCAAAATTTAATTTGTTCCTCATGTGCATGATTAAACTCTTTGAAAATTTTATCTTGAGCAATGGTTAAATATCAATGTACAATAGCATAAAAAATAATGGTTATATTATGTAGTTTATATTTATATCAGTGATTACATTGCATTACACATCTTTCAAACTCAAATCATTACTTCAAATTGCATAACTAACAACTAGATGTTGATAGATGAAAAAATTTCAATTACAATATAGTTTTTACAAAGTCAACCTAAGCAGTTATTCAATTACTTCACATTGCATAACTAAAAACTAGTCCAGAAGTTGTCAATTGTATTTGCTTGTCATAGAATTCAATGAGACCACATTTCTTTGAGGCTTTTTTTCCAATAGTCCACTGCCTTGTCTATGCTACCACATTTTTCATACATGTCTACCAAAGCTTTTTATCAAACAGTTCCTTGGCTTGTTGGTAGGGCTTAGTGGAACCTATATGCTCTGACCTCACTCAATCTTGAAACCACTTCATTCCCTCTTAATTTTGTTTTCTTAAAATTAAACCATCATTGTATTATGCTACCCCATAATTTGGCTTACACTTTCTTTGTAAAATCACCAATTTTCCCTTGTTTTTTCCCCTTCCAACTAGGGTTTCATACTTTACTCTTCTTAGGTTACTCCTAATCACTTAGACCTCTTAAACACCATTAAATACACTTTTTCCAACACTTTCCAACAAGTTCCAACCCATTTTCATTCAACTTCTCAAAAACTCACTCTCTAGCCTTACTCAAAAGGCACAAAAATCTATGTTTCTTAACAAGGAAACCTTCTCAGACCACTCTAATCCCTTTATCACCCCCAAAAACTTGATCCTATTCCTACCCCTATATAATTCATTCCCATTCCTCTGAGGTACAACCTATACAGAAGGAGGAATGGCCTTGTCAATTCATGAAATCTTACATGTTTTAGGTGCTCCTACACCATACTCCCCGGGTCCTCTTCACAATATTTCTCAAGTTATTTATGGTTAGAACCATCCCCATAGTAGCATACATTTTCCACACAACCAAATATGATAGCCAAGGAAAATCCCCTTTCCTAGCACCATATTCCTCAAACTCTTCTTCTCTAGCCTTCACTAGGCCACTCACCATCAACTCTTCCTCTCTAGTTTCCCACCTAATCTATTATTTGCAAGATTACACATTTGAAGGTTCACAGGTTGAGAGGTTAGGTGTGATCTATTTATGCTAAATAAGGTCAATGAAGACCATTTAAGGTGTATTAAGTTGAAGTTTTGAGTCTAGGGGTCCAATATGCCAAAAATGCATTTTGCTTCAAAATTGTCAAAATTGTAAAGGGAAGTGCAAGATAGGATTCTAGAAGTTGTGGTAGGGTTGAAATAAAGGTGTTTGACTAATTTTTCACAACAAGCTTGTTGGTGTTTTTTCTTGTAAACTAGGTTTGTCTCCTAATCTACCTATGGAATTGCCAATTTCCAATCAAGGGCAGCTCGGAGGACCTAGACCAATTGAGGAGGATTTTTTTTTTTTAACAATAACCTCCTACACTTTGGGCTCTGCAAGACCCGGGAGGGTGATCCCAGTAATGAGTTTACAACTTCTGCAACAAAATCATAAACAATCATTAACTTCAAAACAAATAATCTCACTTAATAGCTCAATAGAATGGGATAAAACTAAAAGGAAATGATTGTTCATCAACAATATCAACCACTTGGAGCATGAGATGGTTATAACATAGTTCATGGTGAAGGATAATCATTATGTTTAAAATTTGTGGTAGCAAGCCCCAGGTGAACACAAACAAAACACTGCATCACAAAGAACAGATGCAAATCAGACCAGTGCCATATCCATTGGAGGAGTCAAATTCACCAATATGTAATGGTTCATAGAAGATTTCAACACATAGCATGTAATATCTATGATCATACTGCCTTACAGTATCACCAATTGGTACCTTAGCTCAATACTTCTTACCCAATCCTTGTACAAAACATATCAATCTACAATCTCATTTAACCAATTTAATTAATTCTTTGAATCAAAGATAAAACCAAAATTGTACACACCACAATAGTGAGAAGAATAGAATAACCCTTGATTACTTCATTCAAAATTCGAATACATTTGCACATAAGAGAGACATGAGCCTAGATTTGTCAGCTAAACTCAAATGCCAATATTGTTATGAAACACTAAATCCCAATAGACTCAAAATCTACAGCAAAATGATACAAAACCCACTTGCATTGCCTCTGTAACTATAGATTTTACAATTTTTATTTAGCTCCACACCACAATTTTGACTAGCTTACTTGCTAACCTAACTTGCTAACTTGCTCCCCTTTTACAATGAAAGAAGAAAAGAATAAGAAGAGGAGAAGAGATTCTAGAAGAAACCCTAAATCCAAACAGAAACAACCATCTGGAAGCATCTCCACCATTGAATAGTGATCTGTAGAATATTCTCTCCATTTCCTTGTAACAAACTTCAATCTATTTTCAAAAAACAGCATGTGCCCAATTCATTCCTCAACAGAAACATGTCATGTGTCCACTCTTCACTCATCATTTGCAATAGAAAGAAAAACTCTTCACCCCCGTGAAAATCATCCTATCTCTGTTTTATGTTTCTCCCTTTGCTGTATTTTACTCTGTGTATTTACTTACTGCTGTTTTACTTTACTGACAATCAGTAAATAAAGTATCCACATTTTACATTAATTTCCATGCAAAGTATTTTAATACTTTACCCAACAGCAAAATATTTACATTTCACTTTTACCCCAGCACAGAGTGTTTACCATTTAACTGAATAAAATATTTTACCCTAGCACAGTAAAATGTTTCATTTGATTTTAAAATATCTACCTAGGCCCATGCATTTTCACTTTAAAATCAAAATGAAAAACTTATAATTTATTTCTCCCGTGCCTTAAAAATTTCATTTGAAATACTTTTAAAAACTTCACCTGAGGAAAGAAACGGGCCCTACCCCATTTTAATAACACTTGATTATACTATAAGGGAACATTTAATTAATTTTTAAATGTTTTTATCTGCTTCATTCCATCTCCCCGCGCCATCGCAATCATTAATTTGTGAGCAATTCCTAATTGCGAAATGGCGGGCAATGGTGGAGATGATGCTGCATTTATCCCGAAATTCCCTCCATTTGATTTGCCTTTACCACTTAAAACTATGGCGGGACCCACCTCCCATTCCTCTCCGTAAAACAAAATTAATATTAAATTGGAGGTGCCCACTTAATATTTTTGACCGAACTTTGCCAAAACATTTAATTTTAAATGTTTATTACTATTTCTCCCCGCCATCCTGCAATCAATATTTACCAAGCACTTCTTGATTGCAATATGGTGGGCAATAGTGGAGATTTGATTTTTATTATACCATAATGGAGAAAACATCGGGCCTTTAAATACTTTAAAGAAACCCCACATTTTTCGGAGAACATCTAAATTAAAATGTTTTTCCCCATTATTTAGTTGGGATTCATTTAACTCCACTTTCTCGAAGACTCCAGCTGGGCCCGCCACTTCCACATGGCCCCATCCCGCCATTTCGCAATCATTAAAAGGCAAGAAAGTTGGGAACGTGGTTGGCGGGGAACGGTTGTGATTTGGATGCATTTTCCCCAAAATCTCCACCATCAGATTCCAAATTGCTTCCTTTCTGCCTTTCTTGCCCTAATTCAATTTCTGTTTGCTCCTATTTGCTCGAGCATTCATGAGTTTTGCACACTTGATAGGCATCAATGGCGGCAACTCATTCTACATTCTGCTCGAGCCCCTTGTTCTCTAGCTTCAAATGCAATTTCCAATGTTTTGATGGAAATCTATGCCCTATTGCAGGTCGTGCCTCCATACTGTTGCCCCTCACATATATTTGAAAGTTACAAAACATTTCTTGTTAACAAAAACAACCCCATGCGTAGGCTGCAATGCACTTGTTTCCCATTTCTACTGTATGCAGCTTATTTAATTCATTTTGGCTTTACCAGCCACCCTGCTCCAAAATCCTTGCCACATCCAATCCACTGGCTGGTCGTGTCTCACTCCAATCTCTGTGCTCCTTCCACTGGTGTGTGGCATTCCCTCCATGGTGTGAGCCTCTCAACCATCATACAAGACTTGCAAATATCTGCACCATGCTGCAAAGTAGCACCCACCATTGTTGGTCGCGCCCAGCAACCTGGTGACCCCCTCACCTTGCACGGGCTTCCCCTCACTTTACAGGTTGCGCCACTTCCAATAGCATGCGGGCCTCTTCTGCATATGCTAACTGCTCCCACCTTTCATTTATGCATGAGCCTCCCTTACGCACCCATTCACCTGATACGCCCACCCTCACACCATTGGCTACCTTCCATTTACCTGCCAGTCGCGCCATCCTACCTGCTAGCTTATGCCTACCATTGCATTTGCAAGAAAGTTCTTAAAGCCCTTTCAACATTTCCATTTGTTGTGCTAGAATCATCCAACCTTATGGCCATGCCTCCTCCATCATAGCGCCCTCCCTCAACTAGTAGATCCATTTCAACTACTTGGCCAAGCATTAGCATCCCCACATCTTTGTGATATAGGAAAAAGACCAACCTCTAAACTTCATGGTGTAGTCCCAATAGAGGAGCAATTAACATCATGACTGTACTCGGTCCGTCATTCTTCCAAACGTTGTAGAGAAATGGGTTGATCACTAGCCCCTCACACCCATGGCAAAGACAATAAGACCAAGAAGAAAGACTTCATTATTCCACAAGAATGGTGAGTTAACGCAAAATGTATAGGAACTACTGAACGCTGCCCCAACCCCATTGATTCCAAGGCACAACGTAGTCAAAGGCGTTTCCATTGTCTATATCTTTCATAGTAATGGCCTCTCTCCACAATGATTTAATATCCTTGTTATCATTTGAAACTTCATTGAAGATAGGCTTCTTCATTTTCTAGATAAATTCATATTATATGAATTCTGTATCAAGTTTAAAATTTTGCTTCCATTTAATCATGAAGGATGATCTCTAACATAATCCCAATTTTGGCAAGTGAATTATCAACATGGGAATTCCTTGCAACTGACCTACCTAGTGTAACCATGACTGAATCCCCTTGTGCCTAAAAAGCACACCATACACTTGCTTCCAATTTTATTCACACATCAAACTAAATATATCCCCATTTTGCCAATATTTGCGTCCATCAAACTTGTCAGACCCTGAACTCAAACACCATAAACCCTCATAGAATAAATTTCTCTTTTAGTATATGTGGAAACATTTACCTGACATGGTTACAGCACTGTGACAAATACAAATCAAAATAGTGCAAAGCATGCCGAGCCCCATGTGAGCTCGGCTAAAAAAAAATTCGTTTGCAAACAAGTTTTATGCTCAAAAAATCCAAGGACAACATCTGGATACATTTGAAGTGAAATGGTGAACTGGGTTGCCATTAGAAACTGTTTTCTGTCACTTTCAGAAAATATGCAAAACTGACCTAGTAGGCTCTGGAATCAATCTAGGAAACCAATCAAACGACCTCATGAAACCATAAAAACATGTAAGAATATAATCATTTGATCTTAGAGTATAGTGCAAAAGATGGCTCAGAGAAATAGATCCCGAGGAACCGGATATTAATCAGCAAAGTTTCCCAGTCAAGCTTTTCTGAAAAAGCAGTTGCTTTGAAACAATTAGAACACACCTGACTCCCAATTTGTAAAAATAGCAAATGAACCCCTGATGAGCTTCCATCAGACATAGTGGAATATTAAGATACCTTGAGCATGTGCGCAAAAGGAATTTGCATGAAACATCTTTGATCAAAAGATATTAACGATCAAAGTTGACCACTCAGAAGGGCTGTCAGGAATGCAAATGTGAAACTAAGCAAACAACATTTGGTTTTGATCTGTTAAAAATAGAAAATCAAGTCATTAAGTTTTGCAAACTGACATCTGAGATCATTTAGGTATGGAGAACATAGAACAACATTCATTTTGACATGACAGTCAATTGGTTGTGAAATCCAAGCTCAAACAGGAGGTTGTTTTGCAAACTGACAAATCTGCAAACAGCAGAACAGTGCAAAAACCCTCCAGCTTCACTTTTCAAAACCCTAACAAAACTTATCATGGGAAGCTGAAAATTGACACACATGCTCACATATGTCAATCAAATACATCTGTAGATGGGTTTTTCTTGGAAATCAACATGCCTCAATTTTTGATTCTCCAAAGTGGGTCATTCAAACTGACCCCTCAAGTGCACTTTTGAAAGTGTAGAGGCAAATTTCTTGAAATGGGCACATCAAATTTGCAAAATTTGAGAGTGCCATCAAAGCTATGGTCTCATGGATTTTTTTCGCACAAAAAACATTGGAGTTCAATTGGAGGCTGAAAACTACTTGTAAGGGCATCAATAAATCTTGTTCTACAACTCGTATGACCAAACCGACTATTCCATCATGTCTAGATGGGTATGTTTAGGTTAGGTATGGTTCCATTTCGCACCCAAATAGACCGAAGCAGTCTGAGCTACGTTCAATCAACAAAATTCCTTAAGAGTCCAAAGTGTAGAAGGGCAACAATCTTTGACGGACTATTTACACTAGGCATGGTCTTTTTTTGCACCCAAATATGCTGAATCACTCTAAGCTACATTGGACCGGTGATTTCCCTCAAGAGTCCAAAGTTCTAAAAGGAAGCAATCTTCGAAGGGCTATTTCTTGGAAACCATGATGCTTACAGAATCTTTGTCTAAGGCTATGGGATCATGTTGGGACCATCTACAATAACCTCTCTCAGTTTTTTCTATCTCAGAGGCATTTTCCCGTGGTGATGAGTTTTTAGTTGAGGGAAAAGTTGTCAAATGCAAATAGTGTAAAGTTGCAAAGTGGTGCAACTTTCACTCTCTACCTCATATGACCAAGCGGACTTTTCCAACACATCCGAATGGGTATTTGTATGCTAGGTATGGTCCTCTTTTGCACCCAAATACACTGAATTACTCTGAGCTACATTGGACCGACGATTTCCCTTAAGTCTAAAGTGCTAAAAGACAACAATCTTCAAAGGGATATTTCTTGGAAATCATGATGTTTATAGACTCTTCGTCTAAGACAATGGGATCATGTTGGGACCATCTACAATAACCTCTCTCGGTTTTTTCTATCCCAGAGGGGTTTTCCCGTGGTGATGAGTTTTCAGTTGAGGGAAAAGTTGCCAAATGTAAGCAGTGTAAAGTTGCAAAGTGGTGCAACTTTCATTCTCTAACTCGTACGACCAAATAGACTATTTGAACACTTCCATATGGGTACATTTACGCTAGGTATGGTCCTCTTTTGCACCCAAATATGTCAAATCAATCTGAGCTACATTGGACCGACGATTTCCCTTAAAAGTCCAAAGTGCTAAAAAGTAGCAATCTTCGAAGGGCTATTTATTGGAAACCATGATGCTTACAGACTCTTCTTATGAGACTATGGAATTTTTTTGGGACCATCTACAATAACCTCTCTTGGTTTTCACTATCTCAAAGGTGTTTTCCCCTGGTGATGAGTTTTCAGTTGAGGGAAAAGTTGTCAAATGCAAGTAGTGTAAAGTTGCAAAGTGGTGCAACTTTCATTCTCTAACTCATACGACCAAATGGACTGTTCCAACACATCTAGATGGGTACCTTTATTCTAGGTATGGTCCTCTTTTGCACCCAAATACGATGAATCACTCTAAGCTACATTGGACCGACGATTTCCCTTAAGAGTCCAAAGTGCTAAAAAGAATAAATCTTCAAAGGGCTATTGCTTGGAAACCATGACACTTATAGACTCTTTATTTGAGGCTATGGGATCATGTTGAGACCATCTACAATAACCTCTCTCGGTTTTTTCTATCTTGAAGGTGTTTTCCCATGGTGATGAGTTTTCAGTTGAGGGAAAAGTTGCCAAATGCAAGCAATGTAAAGTTGCAAAGTGGTGTAACTTTCATTCTCTAACTCATACGACCAAATGGAATTTTCCAAAACATCTTTATGGGTACGTTTATACTAGGTAGGGTCCCCTTTTCTACCCAAATACGCTGAATCACTCTGAGCTACATTGGATCAACGATTTCCCTTAAGAGTCCAAAGTGCTAAAAGACAACAATGTTTGAAGGGTTATTTATTGGAAACCATGATGCTTATAGACTCTTTTTTTGAGGCTATGGGATTGTGTTGGTGCCATCTATGATAACCTCTCTCAGTTTTTTCTATCTCGGAGGCGTTTTCCCATGGTGATGAGTTTTCAGTTGAGGGAAAAGTTGCCAAATGCAAGCAGTGTAAAGTTGCAAAGTGGTGCAAATTTTATTCTCTAACTCATATGACCAAATGGATTGTTCCAACACGTCTGGATGTGTACATTTACATTAGGTATGGTCCTCTTTTTCACTCAAATATGTTGAATCACTCTGAGCTACATTGGACCGGCGATTTCCCTTAAGAGTCCAAAGTGCTAAAAGACAACAATCTTTGAAGGGATATTTCTTGGAAACCGTAACACTTACAGACTCTTTATCTGAGGCTATGGGATCATTTTGGGACCATTTATAATAATCTCTTTCATTTTTTTCTATCTCGGATGCCTTTTCCCATTGTGATGAGTTTTTAGTTGAGGGAAAAGTTGCCAAATGCAAGCAGTGTAAAGTTGCAAAGTGGTGCAACTTTCATTCTCTAACTCATACAACCAAACAGACTGTTCCAACACATTTAGGTGGGTATGTTTACACTAGGTATGGTCCTCTTTTTCACCCAAATATGCTGAATCACTTCGAGCTACATTGGATCGACAATTTCCCTTAAGAGTCCAAAGTGCTAAAAGGCAGCAATCTTTGAAGGGCTATTTCTTGGAAACCATGATGCTTATAGAATCTTCATCTGAGGCTATGGGATTTTGTTGGGACCATCTACAATAACCTCTCTCAGTTTTCACTATCTCAGAGGTTTTTCCCCATGGTGATGAGTTTTCAGTTGAGGGAAAAGTTGCCAAATGCAAGTAGTGTAAAGTTGCAAAGTGGTGCAACTTTCATTCTCTAGCTCGTACAACCAAACAGACTATTCCAACATGTCTAGATGGGTACATTTACGCTAGATATGGTCCTCTTTTGCACCCAAATATGCCGAACCACTCCGAGCTACATTGGACTGACGATTTCCCTTAAGAGTCCAAAGTGCTAAAAGGCAACAATCTTTGACCGGCAATTTAATTAGAGTTTATGATCAAATTGGAGTTTAAATCATCTTTAATTGTAATTTTGTTGTTTAAAGGCACCTAGCTCTTGCATCAGAAAACTCTTACCCAATCAACTTGAACATCATGCACACCCAAATACTTTGTTTCCACTTTGCTAGATCAAAGAATCAATTACATTTTTGTTTTTGGAAAAAGTGGCAAGCCACTGTAATTTATTATATATAAATAGGAGATATTACAAAACCTAGTTCAAATGAGCATACCGAAAACCTCTGGTTGTAGCTCGTTAAGTACAAAAATCTCTTAGCATTTTAAACATACCCTTTATACAATGCCAAACATTTGACCCATATTTCAGAAAACATCACTAGATGTAGATTATGCCTATACACAGTTATGACCTTTTTACATTGTTTCACATTTCAAAATTCAAATTTTACAAAATTTTCCTATTGGAGGCATTCAGAGCACAGTCTTCCACAAGAGTACTATGTTGACGTTCTGGAGTGACAAGCACCTATACAAACCATCAAGGTAGCAGTTAAACTACATAAATAGAAAAGATGTTTAGAATAACCAATCTATATTATTGTAATCTATCGCATACCTCTCCAAAAGGATCAGATTTGCCTATTGTTGTAGTAGGTCCATGATCAATCATGCCAGGAATATCACAAAATTTGTTAAATGATAGATCTATATTGTCACAACAAAAAAGATGCTTAGACTAACAAATCTATATTAATCTAAACAACATAAATGATGATGAATTGGTAATGAAAACTATAAAATATGCTTTGAATAACCAATTTATATTATTGTAATCTAGCGCATACCTCTCTGAAAGGATCAAAGTTGGTTATTGTTGCAGCATGTCCATGATCAATCGTGCCAAAAATATCCCAAAAGTATATACAGAATATCACTATTAAAGACACTTCCATTGAAATAGTATACAAAATATCAATATTAAATAAAGAACACTAATGAACTTAAGCATAATGAACCTAAGCATTGCAACTTCCATTCTTGAATATGCTATTCAAGTGTGCCTGAAGGCGTCGTCTCTTTGCTTAAGAATATCCAATATTGCTTCATGATCAACATTACTAAGTGTAAATAGTTGTTTTGTCTTTGGTTTGGCATGATTATCTAGCAACTTAACATTTGTTTCTATAACAAGGTGTGAATACATGAGAATAGTTTTGTGTTTCTCATATTCTTCAAATGTAGGTATGCCATTCTTTCTAATCATGTATGTTCGCAACCAAGTTCCTACAACCACAACTAAACTTGTAGGATACACAAACCCATCATCATCTTCCATTGATTTTGTTAGCTTGTGCTTTTCCTGCACACATCGAGCCAACCAATATTTTGATCTCTCTTCATTCCCTTATTGTGCAACAACTACAAAAAAATGTCCTGGTTGTAGTAGATTTGAAAGCCGGTTGTAATCAAGTGAACTTCCATTGTGTCATTTTTCATGGATATAGTATGAGATAAAGGAGTTAGATATTGTGGAACCCATGTATCCACCCACTCACTTGACTCACATTGATCTCACTCACACTGAATAAAACTCTGACAAAAACAAGCCAACTGTCGTGTCCAAATGGTCCATGTGCTTGCATCTGAGCTTCGAAATGAATGCATCTTTGAAGAATCTTTGATTGTATGAAAATCCAATCTACCTCCCATTGTACCCTACTCAACCAACCAAAAGAATCTGTGCAATGTTGAATCAAGTGTCCCTCCCTATGAAAATGTTGAACTACACCAATCAAAAATAGAACGTGCATCATTGAGTTTTGCTCCTGAAATCTTCAATTGCTCCTCAACTAGAGCTCTCTTTACATATGCACCTGCTCCATCATGCTCCCCTTTCCCATGCCCAGCTTCAAAATAAGTTCAAATATTAGGTACACCCTGCTCCACATGCATTCTACTCAACCAATAAAACATACGAGCATTCTTGAATTGACCTGTGCAGTTATCTGACCAAATGAGATGTCAACCTAGTGATATATCATGCTCCTACAAGAACTCAAAAGAAATCTTGAAACAATGTTGGACATACTCAAACGAGTGAGATCTATCATCACTCATATAAAAATGATACTCTCTAATTATCTTTCGATCCTCCTCTGTACTATTTGGTGCATATCTAAACGTTATGTGGACAAAAATAGGAATCTGAATGGAATTAATATTGAGATTGTACCTCGTTTTGTGGTTGCAATGTGTAGTTTTCTACAAAATCAACCACTGATATAATAGTACCAATTGGAAAAGAGTCCTTACATATCCTGAATTGTTGATCCAACCACTGAGACCTATGGCTATGCCTTGCATACTTGTAGAAATGATTATCCTTAAAATCTGAAATAAAATCAGCAACACTACATTCTTTTCTAACCAACTCACATCTAGAACCTTCCCCTCCACTCTGCAAAGTATATTTGACTATCTCATATCTCTTTTTCTCAACAAGATTCTTTCCAAATTCATGTTCATAACCCTCATGAAAACATTTAACAAACTTTGACAAGCCACCACATTGTGAGCACTTCGCATTTAAACAATCATTTCTATAGAAAAAGGAACAATCATCTCTAGAACATAAAAATAGATCTAGCAAGTCCCTTGATGATTTCGGAAGATACATTGCACCACACTCCTGCAAAATTTCATTAGTATGAGAAGTTGAATATATATAGCATAATAGTTCATGGTACATTGAAAACTCCACATGGTATTTGCAACAAAAAGTATTACGAATCTTAAGAGGCACACAATAAAATGGCTTCAAACCTTCAAAATTCCTTTGCGATATTTCCATATTTGGATGTGTTTCCATAAATGTTTTGAACAACATTGTTTGGCTTGATTCCAAGAAATTGAATTACCTACTTTACATTATCAGTTAGCTTCTTATCAACACATGGAAGCCTCCCAACAAAATCCCATGTATCATTTTGAAGAGGATCATTTATTCTTTCTCTTCTTGCTAGTGCTCTATCCAAAGTTTTACTATTTATGTCAAAATCAATGCAAGTTTGTCTCATAAAGAAAGCCATTTTCAATTGATGGCTTACTTGGGCAGTTGTAATGACTCTCCGAGCAGCTCTCTTATCTTTTTCCTTGTTATTTTTTCCAATAGACTTGAGAGAATTTAAAACATTTTTGACAATAATAGAATTTTTTTTGGTCTTTTTGTTCACATGAATCCTCAATTTGGCTACCAAAGGTCTCATATTTTGCATCTTTAGCAATTGTACAAAAAGTTGGCATTGCTCGGTCAATGTCTTATTGCTAAAATATTGGTTGAAAAGTCTTCTAGCCCACAACTGAACAGTTCATGTTGACCTCTTGCCTTCAAAAATGTTTATAATGTTATCATCAATTTCATCTAACCATTTAGGGGTCCTTGAAGGTCTTGAATTTGGAATATGTCTTTCTTCCACACAAGGTTCTTCATTTTTCATGTAATCTGGTGAAACATAATTTAAACTTGCTTCAATATTATGTTCAACATCTTCATTTCTAACATTTTCACCTTGAACATTTTCAATATCAATTTGAATAATTTCATTCCCAATTTCAATATCATGTTCAAGATCTTCAATTCCAACATTGAACATTCAACATTTTCATTATCAATTTCAATAATTTCATTCCCAATTTGAATATCATGTTCAACATCTTCAATTCCAACATTTTCACCTTGAACATTTTCAATATCAATTTGAACATTTTCATTCCCAATTTCAATATCATGTTCTACATTTCACCTTGAACATATTCAATTTCCTCTTCACTTGAAAGACTATAGGGCTCAGGTTCACCAATATTTAACATACCTTGTCTTTTCTTCCTATGACCTTCTCTATCTCTTTGTCTATATTCTTTAATTTCTTCTTTTGTCAGCTTTCTCTTACATTTTTGATTCCGATGACTACTGATCCCCATTCTACCTCATAAAAGATGCTAAAAAATCATTGCTTATGACAAATTTGAGTACAAGATGCTCCAAAAAGTTTATCTTTGTCTCTTCCTATTTTAAATCAAGCGTTTTTCCCTTGCAAAGTGTTGCAAAAAGAATGTAGGGTCCATTGGAATGCACAAAAATGGCCCACAAATCCATATATGATTTAGAAAAAAATTCAAAATGTTTTACAATAGTAAGATTTTAGCTCTGCATATCGGAGCTCTGCAAATCGGATATCTGATTTGTGCCCACATAGACCTAAGGGTTAATGGTAGAGAGTGGGAGAGTGGGAGATTGAGAGAGGGAGAGGGAGAGAGGGAGAGAGGAGGAGAGGGAGGGAGGGAGGAGACTGAGAGACTGAGAGAAGGAGAGGAGAGAGGAGAGCGGAGGAGAGATAGAGGAGGAAGAGTGGGAGGGAGAGGAGAGGAGACAGAGAAGGAGAGGAGAAAGGAGAGCGGGAGAGGAGGAGGAGAGAGGAGAGTGAGACATTGAGAGAGGAGAGGAGAGGAAAAGGAGAGTGAGAGGAGGAGAGAGAGAGGAGGGAGAGGAGAGGAGAGAAGAAGAGGAGAGGGGAAAGGAGAGAGGGAGAGGAGAGAGGAGAGGAGACTGGAGAGGAAGAGGAGAGAGGAGAGAGAGGAGGAGAGTGGAGTGGGGAGAGAAAGACAGAGAGAGAGGGGAGGAGGAGACAGGGAGGAGGAGGAGGAGAGGAGAGTGAGAGGGAGAGAGAGGGCCTAGTCGAGGAGGAGAGGAGAGGAGAGAGGGAGAGCAGACTGAGAGGATGGAGGGAGAGGAGGAGAAGAAGGAGAGACAGAGGAGGAGGAGAGGGAGAGGAGAAAGGGAGAGTGGAAGAGGAGACGGAGAGAGAGAGTGGCCTAGGGCCGAGGAAGAGACGGAGGAGAGAGGGAGAGTGGTACGAGAGAGGAGGGAGAGAGGAGGAGAGGGGAGAAGGAGAGGAGACTGAGAGGAGAGGAGAGGGAGGAGAGAGAGAGAGGGAGGGGAGAGGAGGGAGAGAGGAGAGAGAGAGAGGAGAGTGTGGAGAGGAGAGGGAGAGAGGAGAGGGAGAGTGAAAGGTGGAGAGGAGAGGAGAGAGGGAGAGGTGGAGAGGAGAGGGAGAGAGAGAGGGCTTTAGGGATGAGGAAGGAGGAGAGGGAGAGGGAGAGGGGAGAGTGATAGAGTGAGAGGGAGAGTGGAAGCGTGAGAGGCAGAGTGAGAGGGAGAGGGAGAAATGGAGAGTGGGAGAGTGAGAGAGTGAGGGGGATGGAGAGGGAGAGATGAAGAGGTAGACTAGGAGAGTGAGAGTGAGAGGGAGAGAGGAAGAGGGAGAGGGAGAGGGCAGAGTGATAGTGTGAGAGGGAGAGTGGGAGAAAGGGAG
>VCHN02000014.1:126456024-126497937 GCA_007115665.2 Sequoiadendron giganteum
ATATATTAGTAATATATATATTTAAATATTTATAGATTAACTAAAATATTGAAATAATATTTAAATATTATACATAATAATATAATATATTATATAACCTGTAAACTAGGAATATTAAAAAATGAGTGGAGCAGAGCAAATTAGCAGGGTTTGTGCTAAAGTGAAGGGAAGCAGTAATGCGAATAGGGTTAAAATACTTCTGCCATTGGATCAACAGTAGCAAGAAAGCACTAGGGCGACGAAGCAGACAAGGAGAAGCCCAAAGGTTTGGCAGGCCATATCCCTCAATGGGTTTTCAAGGATGGGGAGTGGGTTAACAAATGTCATCCGTACTATCGCAGTAGGTTGTCACTATCAGTAGGCTACAAACCAACTCACATCCGTCATGACACCCCTGATACATCCAATAAATGGTTTCAAAGGGAAAGGCGGACTACCAGAAATAAAGCATGGAGGATGAATATACCAAATAGGGGATTCAAAGGAAAGAAGGAAATCAGACAAGATTGGAGTTCTTCTGCAATAGCTAGGGCATGGAAAATAGGGGAGAAGGTAGTTGTTAATGGCAACTGCAAGAAAGAACTATTAGAAATAGATGTATCAGAAGAGATTAAGACTGATGCTAAAATATTAAAAGATTTTTCCTTCATATGTCGATTCATCGGTCAGCCCTCAAGTAGGGCAGAAATAAAAACCTGGATCCAAGAAAAATGGTAGACGAAAGTATTAATAAGATTTCTACCAAAAGGTTTTTTCATTATATTTTTTGCAAATGAACAATCCAAAATTAGGGTTACTGAGGGTGACATGTGGTTTATGAACAATAAACCTCTTTATATGTAGCCTTGGAACCACAATTTCAATCCTACCAAACTACAACCATATGATCAGCTAGCTTGGGTTAGATTATACAATCTACTAGTAGAATACTGGACTAGCTGCTGCTTGGAGAAAATCGGCCACTCCATAGGATCAATAATCTATATTGATATGGAAATAATGGATGGCAACCTCTACAAATATGCCCAGATGAAAATCGCAGCAATTGATATAATTCCTTCCAATATCTATCTGCCGGTTAATGGGGAGCGGTGGGTTCAAGAGGTAGAGGTAGAAGAGTCAAGGAACTTTTGTGTAGCTTGCAAATCAAGGGGGCACATCACAGAGGAATGCAAAAAAAAAGGTAGTAAGAACAATGTAAACCTATCCCAAGGAAACAATTTTACATATAAACAGGCTTCCCAAGGAACACCAAAAGGAAAGAGGGAATCAATAGACACAACATTAGAAGATAGGGTGGTTTTAATGGATTTTTCACCTACCATAGCGGATGCCCTTGAAAATACAAGTAGAGTGGACAAAAAGTTAATACCAAGGGTACAACAGAACGAGCAAAACAAAATCAAGGAGAATAAAGAAACTGGCGGGGAAGTTGATCTAGATTATGATACAAAATCGATGGATGAATTAGATATAGTAGAGGAGAGAGGTATATCTCAATCTACAATCAAACACCTAGGCTTTGGGAAAGCTCGAAATAGGTGGCTCCAACCGTGGTAGGAAATCTGCAAAACAGTTGAGGGAGGAAGAGGCAGTGGCAAAGAATTACACCAGCATCACTAAGTTTTTGAGTACCAAGGGGGGTATCTCCTCCCTTGGGAAGAAATAAGGATCACAACATGGAATTTCAGGGGCCTAAAGGCCCCTAACAAGCGATGCCTATTTAGGCGTCAATTGCAAAAAAGTGCAAGTAACTTAATTATGTTACAAGAGACAAAATGAGCAGGTGAAGATTGCCAGAAATTCCTCAAGTATTGTAGATATTGGGAAGGTTTTTTTCAAGACTCTTTGGGGTCTACTGGTGGCTTAGGTTTATTATGGAAAGAATCGGTAATGTCAGTCAAAGTACTTTACTCATCTACATTTTGGTTGGTGGTGAAAGTCTATGATTTGGATCTAAATCATCATTTTACTCTAATCAATGTTTATGGTCCGACAAAAAAGGAAGACAAGGCATCCCTTTGGAGTTCAGTACTAGAATACATGGCTTCTCTTCCAAAGGATAATCTGATCATAGGGGGAGACTTCAATGCTATATTGGAACTCTCAGAGAAAAGTGGAGGAATCAGGAATATCACACAAACTATAATGGACTTCAGAAACTTTGTTTCTAATACAGGTTTGACAGATTGCCCAACAGGGAATGGTACATTCACATGGCACAATAGGTGTAAATATTTTTCTATAATAGCAGAAAGGCTGGATAGGTTTTTGATCCCCAATGGTTGGTTAAATTCAGAGTTATCAGTATCAACTAGTATTCTCCCAAACTTAGTTTTGGATCATTTCCCAGTTGAATTATCAGTCACCAATGGGAATAACTTTGAAAAAACTAGCTTTAAATTCCAAGATATGTGGTGGCGTAATTCCAATTTACTTTCACTTTTAGAAGGTTGGTGGAAAGAAGCCAAAGTTGAAGGCTCTATAAGTTTCAAAATAGTAAAAAAGCTCCAGATAATCAAATATAAACTCAAAGAATGGAATAAGACAAAGTTTGAAAATATTTTCATAGAAAAAGAAAGCATTGAGTCAGAACTGGAAAATATCAACGAAATTGTGATAAAGGATGGTATGAGAAATGAATAATATCTCAAGGAAAAAGAGATGAAAGCAAAAATGGAGTAACTTTTAAAAAAAGAGGAGATCTATTGGAGAGATAAATCTTGTGAGATCTGGCTAAAAGATGGGGATGCAAATTTCATATTTTTTCATGTGTTTGTTTTAGCTAAGAGAGTCGTCGATACGATTGAAGAAATTCAAACCTCAAGTGGGGATCTAGTGCATGGTGGATTAAAGGTTGGAAAGGTGGCAGTAGATTTCTTCACCAATCTACTCAAAGGACAAAGCCAATCAACACACAGTAATGATTTTTTTGAGGATTTAGAAAAGCGTGTAAGTGAAGTAGATAACAATATGCTTTGCGAGAAGATCTCAAAAGAAGAAGTTCGCATTGCACTCTTCCAGCTTCATCTGGATAAAGCTCCTAGTCCTGATGGTTTCCCAGCAAAGTTTTTTCAAAATTGCTGGAGTTTCATGGGGAAGGATCTTTGGAAAATAGTGGAAGATTTCAGGAAATCTAAGAAGTTTTTCAAGGACATAAACAACTTGTCGATTGTAATTATCCCTAAGAAACCTGAATGTGCCTCCTTCAATGACTACATACCGATTTCTCTATGCAATACTCTATACAAAGTGGTGGCGAAAGTGTTGGCCAATAGATTAAAGGTAATCCTGGATAAAATTATTTTTGCTAAACAAAATGGATTCATCCCAGGCAGGGACATAACTGATAGGATTCTTCTCATTTCAGAGGTTGTTCACTCACTCAAATCAAGCTTGCAACCAAGTATGATTACAAAACTAGATGTTAGCAAGGCATATGATAAGTTATGGTGGGCCTTCCTATTAAAGGTCATGAGGAAACTAGGTTTCAATGAGTAGTGGTGTGCTCTAATACAACATTGTATCTCTATGGTTCACTTCTCAATTTCAGTCAACGGTTCACTCCACAGGTTTTTCCAATTGACCAATGGCCTCAGGAAAGGAGACCCTTTATCACCATTTCTATTTATTATTATGGTTGAGTCTCTAAGTAGTGCGATCAAGAAAAGGTGTTGAAAGTTAGAGTGGCGAGGAGTAAAAGTGGCGCCAGCCTTAGAACCCATCACTCACTCCGAATTTGCTGATGATACTAGCCTCTTTGGAGAGGCAAGCTTAAGAGAGGCTAGGTGTGTTAAACTTCTCCTAATAGATTATGAAAGCCAGTCGGGCCAAAGTATGAATAAGGAGAAATCACGTGTCTACTTCTTTAACACGCGAGCTCGTCTTCAAAATGCAATAACGACCTTACTAGATTATAAATATAGGAAACTACCGAAAAAATTTCTTGGAATCCAAATCTCTGCAGGGGCATGTAAAGCAAAGCATTAGAGGGAGGTGGTGGAAAGGTTCCAAAAGAGGGCAATGTCTTGGAAGAACAAATGGCAGACTTTAGTAGGGAGAATCACTATGTCCAAAGTCATCCTATCTGCCATTCCAATTTATGCCATGTGAAGTTTGGAGGTTCTTGGAAAAACATAATTTGACTTAGAGAAAATCTTGAAGAAGTTCCTTTGGGAAGGATCAAAATGTGAAAAAAAGATTCCTCTAATAGGTTGGGATTTGGCATGTAAACCAAAATATTGTGGTGGGCCTGGGCTTCATAAAATTAAATGGCAAAATACTACACTAGGGGAAAAACTCATTTGGAAAATGTTTTAAAAACCTGAGAAGTTGTGGTGCCAGATCATGCAAAATAAATATTTGGACAATTCGGATAGCATCAGGATACTCATGTCAGCAAATCTAGAGGGTGGCTTGGCGGTCTGGAAATACATCTTGAAATGCAGGCCTCTTATTACCTACCATATATCTTGGAAAATAGGTAACAGTAGGAAGGAATTATTTTGGTCGGACTCATGGAATGGTTATACAAGCCTAAATTCTCTTTTTGACCTAGGCCAATACGTGGAAAGATTGCAATCAAAATTTGGGACAAAGGTAGCATATTATATCCAATTGGATAGCGACCTGTTGGAAGGCCAGACCGCTTGGATTAATCTAGAATCCCTACCACTACCTCATGTACTGGTAACTAGGATCGCATAGGAAGTCAACAACAGGAGGGTCCACCTTGGCAATGATGAGGATTCCATCATATGGTGTGGGGCAACATCTGGGAATTACTCAGCAAAAATAGGGTACAAGTTACAATCAGCTCAGGTAAGTGACAAGTCATGGATGGCAAGGCTGTGTTGGAAGCAAGAAGTCTCACCCAAGGCAGGGGCTTTTTTGTGGGTAGGAGTCCATCACCAATGTTTGACAAGCTCAAGGTTACAAATAATAGGCTCTATTGGACCAACAAGATGCATAATGTGTAAAAGAGAAGAGGAGACTAGAGATCACCTTTTTATCTCATGTCTAGTGGCTGCAACTTGTTGGAATTGGTTACAAGGGGTTTTCAATTTTCCTAGTCCTAGACAGAACCGAATGGTAGAATTCCTATCCAGCTGGCCTAGTATCAATAAGAGGGGTTATTGGCACAAGATTTGGTCAATGGCACCATCCTTGGTCATTTGGCACATATGGAAAGAAAGGAACCATCACATCTTCAAAGAGAAAACATTAAACCATTCACAGTTAATTGGTAAAATTCAAGATGCAATCATCAAAATAGCAAATAATAGATTTTCTATTGGCTCCAAGGTAATATTCTCTAGATGGGATGAAGCAATCAGGAAAATCTAGAAGGAACTCAAAGTACCTACAGTTAGTTTCAAGGGATCAATGAAAGTAAATCGCAATGAAATACATTGGTTACAACCGATAAGGTTAAAGTGGAAGTTAAATTTCGATGGCGCTACCAAAGGAAACCCTAGGCAAGCAGGGGTTGGTTGCATAAACAGGGACGAAAATGGCAAGTGTGTTTGGGAGGCTTCCAAATCTTTAGGAATACGATCAAATAATATTGTAGAAATGGAGACACTCTGGCTTGGTCTAAATTTATGCTTACAATAGGGATTCGATTCAGTTGAGATTGAGGGAGATTCCTTGCTATGTATACAAGCGATCACATTAGGTAAATCCCAAAATTGGCGGATAGGGGAATGGATTCCTACCAGTAAGGTGCTTTTAATAAAATTTACAGATTACACACTATCCCATCCTTACAGAGAGGAAAATAAAGCGGTAGATTTCTTGGCTGATTGGGGCACGTTCCAAAAAGAGAAGGTCATTTTGAATCTTGGTACATGGAGAGTTGGCCAAGATTGCGGGAAATTCTGTCAAGGGATCTAGCATGTGATCCGAAATAACAAGGTGGTGGCAGGTTACTTTAGTCTGTCATGCCGTTAGTTACTATGAGCTAGTTTTGAAAAAGATATGTGAGCTGCCTCGATCATCATTCAGTCTCGGGAGTGTACCCAGGTCGGTGCAAAGCAGCTATAACAAATTGATCTTGGATCGATTGAGAGGTCGAAAGGTTGCAGCTCTCAACGATGGTTCATCACTTTGGGTTGGGTTGTTTGTGCATTGAAGAAAAGTTGGTGAATCAGTTTGCGCATCTTTTCTCCATCCAAGATCCAGCATACAAGGTCTTCGTGGTCCAACTGGTGAGGAAAACAATTAGGGACCAAGGTGACTAGTGCAATGGCAAATTTTTTGAAACAGTGATTAATGCTATAGTAGATATTGTCGATAGCTCGACTCGTACAGTGGAAATTATTTAAGGGTGCATTCTTGGAATATACGCTCAAACTGTTGTGAGTGCCACTTTGGCTTTAAACGATGATGGGTTGGTCAGTTATCTAATCCTCTACTTCAACCCTGTTCACCTTTCAACACAGAGCGATGGCGGTTGAGATGAAAATAGGATGAATGATGCTTGGGAGATTTTTAGAACAAGGGTTATAAACAACAATCTGGGTGCCTTTGCCAGACTCATGCATCAGGGCCACGGTTGGTTAAGCGAACAGAGTCTTGATTGGCTTATACAACTAGGGTGGTGCCTAGCAGTGATTTACCAGTCCCTAGCAGCCTAAGGTTATTAAAAAATGGGTTTTGATGGTGTAGTCTTCTAAGGCTCATCGTAGTTAATCTTTGTAATATCAGTTAGGTCTTACCTAGGTTAGTTTCTGGCAAAAGTTGTTGGTATTTCTTTTGAAAAACTTGCACTTGTATTTGGGCGCTAAACCCTATTTTGGTAGTACTTATCTATAAAAAAATAATAAAAAATATATATATAATACATTATATATTAAATACATAATTCGGTAAGAGATTATCATAAATTGTATATTATATATACTAAATTATAAACTTTATTGCATTTTTCAAATCATATATTAAAAATTGTATAAAATTTGTAAAACTCATATCTAAAACATATTAGATCCGATTTGAATCTGATATTCGATATGATGACAAAATTTAATGCATAGGTATTAGGCTTGGGATTAGACTCGGGCTTTATTTGGAATTTGATTTGAATGTGCCAATCCTAAGAAGTCAACATGAAAAACGTGTTTAACAACTTACCTTTCTTTTCCAGACTTCGCCCATGTGGCTGACGACTTTTATTTTACCCAAAATTGATGAAACAAAAAGGGTTGGTAAAGGAGCTTCTCAACTTTCTACCAATATAAATTATACTTTACTTTGAATCTAATAAATAATTATTATTTATTTTTTATTAGAATTATGACTAAAGTCTTCATTGATAGTTTGATAGAAATTTTTTATAGCTTTCAAATGGTATCACATTTTTTGAATCCAAAACATGTGTCACATTCTATGCTAGGAATACTATAGGATTTTTTTTTAAAAGAAGAATTTCATGAAGTTTTGACCAAGTTGAGTAGTCCGACATACAAGTTTTTATATTTTTTAAAAGTTGTAATAAAAAATTCATAATTAATTATTTACTTAAAAAAAAATTACAAAAAAATATGCATCACATCCGGACATGAGTCCTCTACTTATATCTAAAATCTTATAAAAAACTATTATCATTTTATTATGGTTAGGGTGGTCAGACAGACACCTACTTCTTATTTTTTCCCTGAAATTTTAGTAGTACTGCTTTGAAATTTTGATTTTTCACCAAATAGATTTTTAAAAAATAAAAATTAACCTAGTAGTTTAAAAACTACATTCAATTTTCCACAAGTTCTATATTTTACATATTTTTGAAATAATATAGATAACTTATTCAAATTTTACATCAAGTTGCCTAACTCTAATTTTTATGAATTTTCATTGCCACTTAAGGGCTTATTTTTTCCATAATGATCCTACACATACCCTTGCCTCTCCTTGACACTCATGTGACTATCGTGAATTAGTAAATGCCCCTCTTCCTCTAGGATTTCTACCTCGACCCCTGCTTTTCTTTTATTTCCTTCTCAACTTATCTTCATCCTTGATGGCTAATTGGTAACACTCTTCCACCGTTCTTGGATTAGTGCTCAACTTAATTCATCTTGAAGGTTGTATCTCAACCCATTGACGTATCTGTTGGTGTTTTTTTATTGTAAAACCAGGTTTGTCTCCTAATCTACCTATAGGATTGCCAATTCCAATCAAGGTCAACCCAAAGGACCTGGACCAACTGACGAGGATTTGAAAATAACCTCCTACATCTTAGGCTCTGCAAGCCCTAGGAGGGTGATCCCTTAATGAGTTTACAACTTCTGCAAAAAAATTATAAACGATCATTAACTTCAAATAGATAATCTCACATAATAGCCCAACAGAACGGGATAAAACTGAATAGAATTGGATGTTCATCAACAATATCAACCATTTTGAGCGTGAGATAATTACAACACAGTTTCATGTTGAAAGATAATCATTATGATTAAAATGGTAGAAAGCCCTAGGTGAACACAAACAAAACACTGAATCACAAAGAACAAGTGCAAATCAGACCAGTTCCATATCCATTGGACGAGTCAAAATCACCAACACCTAATGGTTCATAGCAAATTTCAACACATAACATATAATATCTCTGATTATACTGCCTTACAATATAACCAATTTGTACCTCACTCAATACTACTTACCAAATCCTTGTACAAAACAAATCAATCTGCAATCTCATTTAAGTAGTTTAATTAATTCTTTGAATTAAAGCTAAAACCAAAATTACACACACCACAATAGTGAGATGAATAGAATAACCCTTGTTTACTTCATTCAAAATTCAAATACGTTTGCACATAGGAGAGACATTAGCCTGAATTTTTTAGTTAAACTCAAATGCCAGTACTATTATGAAATACTAAATACCCATTAACTCAAATCCTACAATAAAATGACACAAAATCCAACTTGCATTGCCTCTGTTACTACAAATTTTACAATTTGTTATGCAGCTCCACACCAGACTTCTGACTTGCTAACCTATTACAATGAGAAGAGAAGAGAATAAGTAGAGGAGAAGAAATTCTAGAGGAAACCCTAAAATTGATTAGGAAAAACCATCTGGAAGCATCTCCATTGTTGAATAGTAACATGCAAAATCTCCTCATCTTCTCCTTGCAACAAACTTCATTCTATTTTCAAAACAACATGTGCCCAATTCGTTCTCTAACATAAAATGCCCATATGCCCATATTTCCCACTCATCACTTGCAGCTAAAAAGATATACCTCCACTCCTGTGAAAATCCATTCATTTATGTTTTTGTTTTGCCCTTTGCCAAAAAACATGTTGCATACTTTATAATGTTCCACTGCTGTGTTTTATTTTATTCACTTCAGTAAATAAAATATCTTCACTTAAATTCCAACACACAAAGTATTTTAAATACTTTACCCAGTAGCACAAATTATTCACATTTCACTTTTTACCCAAGCATAGTCATATTATAAATTTTTTAACTTTATTCGCCTTATCCTATGCACTATAATGTTTTAAATTCCCACTTAAAACATTCCTCCATTTAAATAAAATGAAAAAACTTATAAATTATTTCCCTTCATGCTTTTTACTTATCCATATTTCACTTAAAATTCAACTCAGCACCCGAGAGAAAAAGAAACGAGCCACACCCCTCCATTTAAACTTTTGACAATATTTAGCCAAAACATTTAATTTTAAATGTTTTTTACTCATCTCCTCTTAATATATGAGGTTCCCCATTAAAAAATTCACTTGGCACTTTGGAACACCCGTGCCAATTAATTTCTACATTGGGACCCACCTTCCAATCCTACCCGTGGAGAAAAAAAATTTAATATTTCACTTGGAGGCCCCCATTTAAACCAAATTAAACTCTACACTTTCCAATGTTTAAAAAATATATGCAAAGCACATAAAATATTCAGGCCCACATCCATCTCCCTGCAATCATGCAATTCATATCCACTAGGCAACTTTCAATCATGACCTGGTGGGCAACGACCGAGATCTGGTTGCATTTGACTTCCCGATCTCCACCGTTGGATCTTGTTTCAGCTTTCATTTCTTTCCCTAATCTTTTGCTCGACACTATTTGCTCGAGCATCTCCAAGATCTACTCGCCTGTGCTTTGCAAATGCTTTACACTCATGGTGGCCTCCATTAGCTTCATAATTATTCTATGTACCTTGAAGTCTTTGAGACCTTCCAAAATGCGCACCCTTGTTATAAGGCTCCCACATTATGCTAATGCATCCAATGCCATGCCTTTCTCTTGTTGCACAGGCCTCTCCAAAAAGCACATGGGCCTCTCCTCCATGTTCCAGGTCACGCCCAAATTTCCTACTGGTTGTGCCTACCACTATTAGCCATGGGCCTCCCTTCATATTACAGGTCGCACCCACCATACACCTGGCCACGCCTACCTCCATTAGTCCCTTTATCACTGGCATGGGCTCCTTCCCTCTAGCTAGCTTCAGAAAGGAAAAAACTTTGGGCTTCAGCCACACCCTTCATAACATTTGGTCGGACCCACCTTACCTTCTCCTTTCGCCTTCTCAAAACAACATCCACCCTACTTCAAATTTTCTTTAGCATTTTCAACAAACCAATTTGCGCATAGCCTGCAATCATAGCTTTCCATGGGATCTCATTGCTTTTTTATGATTTGATAGATATTTGTACCCCTCCCCAGGTACCCAGGAACCTACAGCCCCTACGCACCTGATGGAAGGTTGTGCCCAGCTCCAATGCTCCCTCCTGTCGGTTGCATTTGCCCAAAATTTTCTCAGGAATTCTTCACAGCCAATATTTGATGGTAGTCCCTCCTCAAGCTTTGATGGGCATTGATGTTTAAAAGAAAATGCTAGAAAGCCTCTGAAGCCTTTTAACATTTTGCTTTGTGTGCACTTTATGTATTCAACAGCATCCTTCTCAATGCATTCTCCATTCTTATGCCTTGAAAAGTATTCATGTTACTGCTCCAGGCCATACATTCTTCTTTTAGAATATCCCACAATCAGGGAAAACATATCAGAGAATACCTTGACACATTTCTTGATATATAAATTGGGAATACTCTAAAGGAAAATCAATATCACCCTTTTCCATTTGATTGAAAAACCATGTTCTTTGCTAGAAAAGAAATTGTATGTTCTGATACTTGAGTGTTATGCTCGAGAATTTTCCCTACATGATGCGTTGCAACCTAGAAATCATTTGAAACAACCATTGATACATTATCATATCCCAGCTGACTAGACTCAACATTTACAACCTCGTAATAATGCTAAGCATGTCGGGCCCCACGTGGCCTAACTAAAAAATAAATCATTTTTAAACAAATTTTGAACTCAAATCATCCCAAGACAACATCTGGATGCATTTGAAGTGAAATGGTAAACTGGGTTGCCATTAGAAATAGTTTTCTGTCACTTTTGGAGAATAGTGAAAACTGGCCAAATTGCCTTAGGAATCAAACCCAAAAACTAGTCAAATGACCCACCGGAGCAATAAAAACTTGCAAACCTGTAGACATTCAGTCCAGGAAAGAAATACAACAAATGACTCGGCAAAACAAATCACGAGGTGAAAAATATTAATCGGCAAAGTTGCTCAGCTGAACTTTTCTGAAACATCAGCTGTTCTGAAACAATTAAAACTCACTGAACTGCCAATTTATAAAAAATAGTAAAAAAAATCCTAACGAGTTGACATCAGACACATGAGTTCATTAAGGTACCCTGAAAACGTGTGCAAAAGGAAAATCCATGAAACATATTTGATCAAAATGTATTAACGATCAAAGTTGACCAGTCAAAAAGGCTATCAGGAATGTAGATGTGGAACTAAACAAACTGCATTTGGTTTCGATCTGCTAAAAATAGTAAATCAGATCATGAGGCTCTAAAAATTGACACCCGAGATCATTTAGGTATGGAGAACATAGAAAAGCATTCATTTTGACATGTTAGTCAACTAGTTGCGAAATCCAAGCTCAAACAGGAGGTTGTTTCACAAACTAACAATCTGCAAACAACAGAACAGTGCAAAAACCCTCCAGCTTCACTTTTTAAAACCGTAACAAAACTTATCATGGGAAGCCAAACATTGACACACACATTCACATATGTCAATCAAACATGTTTGCAAATGGGTTTTTCTTGGATATCAACAAGTCTCAAATTATGATTCTCCAAAGTGGGTCACTAAGACTGACCCCTCAAGTGCACTTCAAAAGTGCAGAAGCAAATTTCTCGAAATGGGAACCTCAAATTTGCAAAATTTGAGAGTGCTAAAAATGGCTTCATCTGGGGATGTATGCCCCCTGTGGGCATAGCAAGATTCTAGATCTTTGGGGAGAGTAGACCAAATTCTGAATTTTTCAAGTGCCTTCAAACTTCTCCCCAATTCAACTTTTATTTTTCAACTTCATCTGATGAACCCAAGCCACCAAATGAAAAATGGGAATCAACACTTACCTCTATCAAATACAATTTTGTAAAAAGAGTTGATCTCCCTTAACTGATGCTTGCACTTATCAAAGCATAACAACATAAGAAATTGCACCTTTGCAAACATAAGTGCCAGGTTGCCATTGGGCATGTAGAAACTTGCTCTCTATTCAACTTCATTATATGGCAACCAAATGAAATAAGTCATACCACTGTTACTTTCTTCATTTTCTCACTTCATATCAAGTGACATGATTTGAAAATAGTGATCAAGACCATATGAAAACCTAGTCTGATCACAACCATCTGCCTGAATAAACATGTTGACCTCTCCTATCAGGAAATCATTCACAACATTATCAACATGTTCACAATCAATATGCATCTCAAAGTTAGGCATGCTTTCAAAATACTGTTCATCATGTGGCAACAACCCTTCACATTCATCACATGGATCATTCTTAGGCAAAAAAAAGCTTGCCTCAATATCTTGCACACTGCCACATTCTATGAAAACTCCTTCCAACTGACAAAAATAGCACTCACACTCTGTTGTATAGTTGGAACTATTAATCTCATTTTGATTATCAATTTGCAGATCAAAATCAACTTGCAGATCAAACTGAAAGCTCTCATAAACAATTTGGTGTGTTCTCTACAAATCATCTTGGCGTATGTCAAAGATAAAAGATGCACACTCAAAAGCATCCTTGTACTAATCACTGCAACCTAGGTCCATCTTTTGACACTTCGGTTTGGGCACATCATAACACAACTTGGTATCAAGGTCATGGGAAACACATGCATCATTAACATCCAAGGAATGAGTAAATACATTCATCTTAGGTTTAAGAAAATGTTCTAATTCATTTTTCACATTGTCATCCCTTTCAAAACCAAATATTTCAAGTGAAGGCTGAAACAAATCATCATCAACAAGGACATCAGGAAGACAACCCTGCAAACTAATAACCTTATATACAACACCAGCTAGTAAGTTTTCTAATCCAAAAGTGAAAGACTCGTTGCTAACCAAAATTTCTTGATTAGCAATGAAACTAAAAACATCAGTTTCTTTCACATCAATGCTTCTCACATGTGGTGACAACATATCCATGTTCACATTCTAAAAATCGGGAGCATCAAATAAAAGGTAATTACACTCAACCTCACATTCATCAACATGAGATTCACCATCATTCGCACTGCTTGGCTGCTCCACACATGGATTGACAATATTTTCCATATCAACACAATCAGGAACTTTACTGTCACATGAATCAGTAAGCTCTTCCATATCATCAATGAGTAATAATATTGATTCATCCATATACATGCTAGATGAATCCACTATTTTATCATCATGCTCACTGTCATATTCATCATACATTGCATCATTACCAGCAAGTGGTTGCTTGTTTTCATCTTCACTATCATTGTCATGAACAACTGGTTCATTATTGGAAAAAGAACCAGACTCATTTACATTACACCCTGCATCTTGAAAGTCACCATCACTATCAAAGTCATCACTACTCCGATCTATCTTTTCATCCATTTCCTCTTCTTGACCTTCACTTGAATTAAAAGCACTATCAAATTGTAAATTAGGATATCCCAAGATGTCTCCATCATAAAAAATCTGAAAATTCAATGGGCTGATCATAAATAGGAGCTCCCCAACCATATGAGATTGAATTGTTGATAACATTGTCATACACATAGTCACCATTTGTCATAGCAAACAAACTATTCACCTATTCATCCTTACTCATGTTTGGGCTATCATAACAACAATCCACATCTCTTTGTACTTCAACATTAGACTGGGTGTCTTCACTGAGCTTTTCATTTGCATCCTCTTGAGGGTAAACATAAACATCCTCTCTATCAAGCTGAAAACAAGCAATCGTTTCCTGATTGCAGCTGCTTGTAGCTTGTCTTTCAAGCTGGATTTCATCACATATTTCTTCATTTGCAGCTGACAAATTGATGTTCTCAAGAGGGCTCCCTAAATCAGCAAACTTCTTTGTCTCATCATAGATACTTACATTAGGACTACATTCTTCACATATAGAATAGACATAATCAATTGTACCATCACCTTGCTGATAACATTTCTCTTCTTCAAAGAGTGAATCCAACTGACACTCCTTATCATGTTCTTGGCTTAGAAAAATCAGCTGTAGATTTGTATTTGGGTATACTTCTTTTGTGAGTTGTTCAAAGACAACCTTCTCATCACTTGATGATGCACCCTTCTTGTCTTCAACCTTCTCAAATGTGAAATTTTCTGAAGACCTCTGATCATTTAAATTTTCACAATTGTTGTTGATTTTATTAGCATGTTTACCCATAATTGAATACAACAAACTTAACACATATTCAGTTCTCATTTTCTCCCAACCGTCTGAGACTGTATAAGCCATCTGCATATCAGAGATTTCAAACTCATTTAACAATGCACTAGAGCCCTCTTCATAGGCCTCAAAATAGATATGGATATAGTCAGGAGTGCTAGGTCTAAATCTTTCTAGGATTAGTGAAAGAGCAACACCAAATTTGTGACTGAAATCAATGCTTGACTCTTTGTTTTGCTTTCTAATTTATTTTAATATTTTGACAAGATTTAGAGGTTCTCTTGCAAATTATTTCTTATAAGCATTCACTAATATATCCCAGCAAGAAAATGACTTCTCAGGAAAACTTAAATACCAATCTTGAGCTCGTGCTTCAAAGGATCTAACAAAGAATCTCATCCACATATCCTGATCTCCAAATGAATGTTTCTCCATGAAGCTGGAAAAACATTTTACATGTGCATCTCCTTCACAAATATTGTACCCATCAAATCTAGGTAGCTTCTTATAGATTTGATTTGGCATACATTTTGCTTTGTAATCAACCCATGACAAATCCAACTGAGCATACAATGGGTCAAATTAATTGACAAATGGTGTAATGAATTGACAAGTAGACACAGTTTGATGGTCTCTTGACTATGCTTGTTGAGACAACTGGTATATTTCATCCATCATTTTAAGCCTTCTTTCATTTCTATCATTCCATTCAGGTCTGGACCTAGGCTTATTAACTCTTGGTTTTTTACACTTTAGGGTATTAGATGCTTGAAGGTCCTGACACTTTCTGACCAGTCGAATCAAAGTGTTCCTTGGTATCGTTATATCACCTTGATAATCCATGGATATTACAAGTTAAGGCTCACTAACTTTTCATAGTTACAAGCATGACCAAATGAAGGGTTACTATGATAATGGTTAACATAGGTACAACCTGAACTTGCAACATATGATAATACAAATGGATGGAAACCATTAAAATACACAACTGCATTCTAACCATCCACATAAGAAAATATTTGAGCACTAGACAAAACACTTTCAATGGAACTAAAAATACATTCAGCAAATCCAACAAATGAAAGTGTGCAAAGTTAAACTTACTATCCTTTCCCTTTGGTAGTGCTAACTCACTATGTAGGGAAACAAATTAATTTCTAAGAAGTTCAAAAATGGTTTTAAGAAAGAGTAAAAATACCTGGAACTGTTGCAGCAGCTACAAATCATTCTTCTGATTGGAAAAATTTCTAGATTCTTGAACTATAATCACATCTTCATTAGGTTCCTTGGTAGAGTCGACACCTCTTTACAGAGGATAAAAGTTTGAACAGCTAGAAATTCTTCACAGGTCAAATTCATTTTAAAAAAAATCATAAGTACAGCAACATCTCCTTATCCAACAATATGACATCATATGGATTCCTTCCTCAACTTTTCAGGGTACTTCATCACAAGAGCTCGAATCTACTTCATCTCTATTGCAAATCTTTTGGATTCTTTCCTAGTTCTTCTCAAATAATGCACACATGTGCATAGATCTCGGAGTCGCCACTCACACTTTGTGAAGTATTATGAAATAGACATGAAGTATGGACAAATCTAGATAGACTTACATTGAAAGATGAATTACAACAGACTATCTGGCAACATTCATGAGAATTGATTCAGCCGACAAGGAGAATGGACCTATCAAGCTCATGACTCTATAACGCAAAAATAATTTTCAGCAATGGTTACATGAATAATTCAAAAATTTAATGACTCTATAACAACACCATCTGCAACCAAAACCTCTGAGGGCGTCCCCAGCGGAGTCACCATTTTGTTGGTGTTTTTTATTGTAAACCAGGTTTGTCTCCTAATCTACCTATGGAATTGCCAATTCCAATCAAGGGTAGCTTGGAGGACTTGGACCAATTGACGAGGATTTGAAAATAACCTCCTACACTTTGGACTCTGCAAGACTCGGGAGGGTGATCCCTTAATGATTTTACAACTTCTGCAACAAAATTATAAACAATCATTAACTTCAAATAGACAATCTCACATAATAGCTCAATAGAATAGGATAAAATTGAATAGAATTGGTTGTTCATAAGCAATATCAACCATTTGGAGTGTGAGATAATTACAACATAGTTTCATGGTGAAAGATAATCAATATGTTTAAAATGGTAGCAAGCCCCAGGTGAACACAAACAAAACACTGAATCACAAAGAACAAGTGCAAATTAGACTAGTGTCATATCTATTGGAGGAGTCAAATTCACCAACACCTAATGGTTCATAGCAGATTTCAACACATAGCATATAATATCTCTGATTATACTGCCTTACAATATCACCAATCTGTACCACAACTCAATACTACTTACCAAATCCTTGTACAAAACATATCAATCTGCAATCTCATTTAAGCAGTTTAATTAATTCTTTGAATTAAAGCTAAAACTAGAATTGCACACACCACAACAGTGAGATAAACAGAATAACCCTTGATTACTTCATTCAAAATTCAAGTACATTTGCACATAGGAGAGACATGAGCCTGGATTTGTTAGTTAAACTCAAATTCAGGTATTGTTATGAAATACTAAATCCCCGTAAACTCAAATCCTACAATAAAATGACACAAAATCCAACTTGCATTGCCTCTATTACTAAATTTTTTACAATTTTCTATATAGCTCCACACTAGACTTCTGACTTGCTAACCTATTACAATGAGAAGAGAAGAGAATAAGTAGAGGAGAAGAAATTCCAGAAGAAACCCTAAAATTGATCAGGAAAAACCATCTGGAAGCATCTCCACCATTGAATAGTAATTTGCAAAATCTCCTCATCTTCTCCCTGTAACAAACTTCATTGTGTTTTCAAAACAGCATGTTCCCAATTCGCTCTCTAATAGAAAATGCCCATGTGTCCATATTTCCCACTCATCACTTGCAGCTGAAAATATATACCTCCACTCCTATGAAAATCCATTCATTTTTGTTTCTGTTTTTCCCTTTGCCAAAAAACATGCTACATACTTTATAATGCTGCACTATTGTGTTTTACTTTATTCACTTCAGTGAATAAAATATCTTCACTTAGCTTCTAGCACACATAAAATATTTTAAATACTTTACCGAGCAGCACAAATTATTCACATTTCACTTTTTACCCAAGCACGGTCATATTATAAATTTTGTAACTTTATTCACCTTATCTTGTGCACTACAATGTTTTAAATTCCCACTTAAAACATTCCTCCATTTAAATCAAATGAAAAAACTTATAAATTATTTCCCTTCGTGCTTTTTACTTATCCATATTTCACTTAAAATTCAACTTACTACCCGAGAGAAAAAGAAACGAGCCCCACCCCTCCATTTAAACTTTTGACAATATTTAGCCAAAACATTTAATTTTAAATGTTTTTTACTCATCTCCTCTTAATATATCGGGTTCCCCATTAAAAAATTCACTTGGCACTTTGGAACACCCATGCCACTTAATTTCTATGCTAGGACCCACCTCCCAATCCTACCCATGGAGAAAACAAATTTAATATTTCGCTTGGAGGCCCCCATTTAAACCAAATTAAACACTACACTTTGCAATGTTTAAAATATATATGCGAAGCACATAAAAGATTCGGGCCCACATCCATCTCCCCACAATCACGCAATGCATATCCACGGGGCAACTTCTAATCATGACCTGGGGGGAAATGACTGAGATTTGGTTGCATTTGACTTCCCAATCTCCATCGTTGGATCTTGTTTCAGCTTTCATTTGTTGCCCTAATCTTTTGCTCGAAACTGTTTGCTCGAGCATCTCCAAGCTCTGCTCGCCTATGCTCTGTAAATGCTTTACACTCATGGTGGCCTCCATTCACTTCATAATCATTCTCTGTACCTTGATGTCTTTGAGACCTTCCAAAATGTGCGTCAATGTTACAAGGCTCCCACGTTTTGCTAATGCATCCAATGCCATGCCTTTCTCTTATTGCACAAGCCTCTCAAAAAAGCACACGGGCCTCTCCTCCATGTTGCAGGTCACACCCAAATTTCCTGCTGGTTGTGCCTACCACTATTGGCCGTAGGCCTCCCTTCATATTGCAGGTCATGCCCACCATACACCTAGCTACACCTACCTCCATTGGTCCCTTTATCACTGGAACGGGATCCTTCCCTTTGGCTGGCTGCGCCATCAGAGAAAGGTAAAAATTCCAGGCTTCAGTCGCACCCTTCATAACATTTGGTCGCACCCACCTTACCTTCTCCTTTCGCCTTCTCAAAACCACATCCACCCTACTTGAAATTTTCTTTAGCATTTTCAACAAACCAATTTTTGCATAGCCTGGAATCATAGCTTTCCATCAGATCTCATTTTCTTTTAATGTTTTGATAGATGTTTGTACCCCTCCCTAGGTACCCAGCTACCTACGGCCCCTAAACACCTGATGGAAGGTTGCGCCCAACTCGAATGCTCCCTTCTGTCAGTTGCATTTTCCCAAAAGTTTCTAAGGCATTCTTCATAGCCAATATTTGATGGCAATCCCTCCTCAAGCTTTGATGGGTGTTGATGTTTAAAAGAAAATGATAGAAAGCCTCTGAAGCCTTTTAACATTCTATTTTGTGTGCACTTTTTGTATTCAACCACATCCTTCTCAATGCATTCTCCATTCTTATGCCTTGAAAAGTATTCATGTTACTACTCTAGGCCATACATTCTTCTTTTAGAATATCCCACAGTCAAAGAAAACATATCACAAAATACCTTGACGCATTTCTTGATATATAAATTAGGAATACTCTAAAGGAAAATCAATATCACCCTTTTCCATTTGATTGAAAAACCATGCTCTTTGCTAGAAAAGAAATTGTATGTTTTGATACTTGAGTGCTATGCTCAAGAATTTTCCTTGCATGATTTATTGTAACCTAGAAATTGTTTGAAACAACCATTGATATATTATCATATCCCAGTTGACTAGACTCAACATTTATAGCCTCATAATAATGCCAAGCATGTCGGGCCCCACATGCTCCAGCTAAAAAAAAAATCATTTTTAAACAAGTTTTGAACTCAAATCATCCTAGGACAACATCTGGATGCATTTGAAGTGAAATGGTAAATTGGGTTGCCATTAGAAACTGTTTTCTGTCACTTTTGGAGAATAGTTAAAACCGGCCAAATTGCCTCAGGAATCAAACCCAAAAACTAGTCAAACGACCCACTGGAGTAATAAAAACTTGCAAACCTATTGACATTTAGTCTAGGAAAGAAATGCAACAAACGGCTCAGCAAAACAAAGCACGAGGTGAAAAATATTCATTGGAAAAGTTACTCAGCTGAACTTTTCTGCAACAACAACTGTTCTGAAACAATTAAAACTCACTCAACTGCCAATTTATAAAAAATAGTGAAACAACTCCTGACGAGCTTCCATCAGACACATGAGTTCATTAAGGTACCTTGAGCACGTGTGCAAAATTAAAATCCATGAAACAGATTTGATCAAAATGTATTAACGATCAAAGTTGACCAGTCAGAAAGGCTATCAGGAATGCAGATGTGGAACTAAACAAACTGCATTTGGTTTTGATCTTCTAAAAATAGCAAATCAGATCATGAGGCTCTGAAAACTGACACTCGAGATCATTTAGGTATGGAGAACACAAAGCAGTATTCATTTCGACATGTCAGTCAACTGGTTGCGAAATCCAAGCTCAAATAGAAGGTTGTTTCGCAAATTGACAATCTGCAAACAATAGAACAGTGGAAAAACCCTCCATTTTCACTTTTCAAAACAGTGAGAAAACTTATCGTGGGAAGCCAAAAATTGACACACACATTCACATATGTCAATCAAACATTTATGTAAATGGGTTTTTCTTGGATATCAACAAGTCTCAAATTCTGTTTCTCCAAAGTGGGTCACTCAGGCTGACCCCTCAAGTGCACTTCAAAAGTGCATAAGCAAATTTCTCGAAATGGGCACCTCAAATTTGTAAAATTTGAGAGTGCCAACAGTATCTTGCCACTTTTTCCTCATCATCTTCTACATGACCTTCCCTTATTCTCAATTTGTATAGCTACTCAGTATAGGTACTTGCATCCATCTCCTTTTGCTTGAGGTTTTGAAGCCTTTTGAACAATTGGATGTTATAGTCACTTGGTAGGAATTTTCCCTTCAGTTTAGCTGCCATCCTATCCCAAGAGGTGATTTTTGACTTCACCTTCTTTCTCCTTTCATCTTTTACATAATTGCACCAAAGCAAGGCATGGCCCTTCAACTTTGTCTTGACCAACTTCACCCTTTGCTCTTTTGGAACATCTTCATATTCAAAGTAGTTATCCAATGCTCCTATCCAATATAGGAGTTCTTCACTATCCAATTTAACTCTATACATGGGTAAATCCATCTTGATCTTAGGAACTTCTCCCTTCACTTCCTTCAACAACTTTACCATCTTCAACTCCTTTGGATCCATCTCTTCATCGGACCCCTCATGGGAACTCTTCTCTTCCCCTTCTTCTTCTTCTCGGTCACTCAAGTCTCCTGTGACCATTCCTCTCTTTTGAGTTGTTTCCACTACATAAATCCTAGCTTGAAGGGCTTCTTGAATCCCTTTCATTTGTCTCATCTCTTTTTCATACTTCTCCTTTATTTCATTTATCTCTCTAGCCAATACATTCCCTTTTGGAGGCATCTTGTCTCTTCTTCTCTTCAACCTTTTCCCTCTTCAGATCAAACTTATTCTTTGATACCAATTTAATATAGAACAAGGGCAGCAACTAGAAAATTGATACCATATTTCGCAACAAATGGATTCATTCCTTCCTCAAAATTGAAAGGCAATTATATTAGGGAAAATTTCTTCACAAAGGTAGATATTTTGTCTTCAAAGAAACAATCCATTCAAGGATATACACAACACTCAATCATCCAGAAGGACCCTATGGACTCCCAGCTATCAAACTCACTCAAAAAACCACTCACAAGAGCCTTCACACATCAACAATTGGGCTTTCCTTCACAAACTACCCCTTTACCCTAGTAGCCTTCCAAAATGACATTTTTAGGCATACATTGTGGGGGAAGCATGGTACTCAATATGTAAAATTAGTTCTAGATACCCTTTTTCCCATTTACAAACATACCTCAAAATTAGATAGTGTTCTTTTTTATGGAATGAGTCAAAATTTGGTTGTCCTCTTCTTGAATAGGCCTAATTAGGTATCTAAGCATGACACCAAGTGACTCAGGGATTCAAGGGTCCTCACTTCCTATTCCAACACTTTAGACACATCCTAAAATGTCTCAAACCATTGTTCCAACTCCAAGGATCCATCTCCAATGACATACAACAAGTTTCACCAACTCACTAGGATTTCTAGGCCTATTGCATGAAGATATCAAACTTTCAATTGTCTTTCACGCATGCAAACTCCATTCTCTATCTTTTCCACTTTGAGGTATCAAAATAAATGTTATTATAGGCCATTCCACTAATTTTTAGTTGTTGTCATCAATGGAATGGAAAGAGATGCATGTTTCTTACTCCCTAGTTACCCTACCTAGGGTTTACACTAGTCCGGGAAGAAATGGCTCTAAATTGCTCAAATATTAATGAAAATCAATGATACCAAGTGCAACAAAAAATATATTCATTTTTTTCTCATTTCCAATCAAGCTTGGACCATAAAAACCCCGTATAGATTCGTATGTATAATGAAAGAACATCAGAAAACCATTAGAATTGCAGAAACAAACTTGTTTATTTGTGTTTTACTCTAAAACAACAACATCCACCCTTGTCTTCAATTATACAAGGAAAATTATACATTCCTAATCATCTTCCAATGGTTCATATTCCACTTTTCAAGTTATAGACTTAACAAAACCTCATTATGCACTTTTATGACAAAAATGCAAAATTTCTTGACAATATTGTGCAACGTTTGACAACTTTTGCATTGACACACTACCTTAACACCTAATGATCTAAATTAGACTCCAACACATATAAAATGGTCTTCTTAGAACTTATTACATGAACACAACTCAAACAAACAAAACATCAACTTTGGACCCCCCTTGGGGCATGAAGACTCGTGGGTGCTCTTGCACCATATGATACCAATTTGATGAAGAGAACGGGAAAAAAATAGACAATTTATACCATATTTCACAAAAAATGGATTCATTCCTGCCTCAAATTTCAAAGGCAATTATATTAGGGAAGATTTCTTCACAAAGGTAGATATTTCGTTTTCAAAGAAACAAGCCATTCAAGGATATACACAACACTCAATCACCCATAAGGACCCTATGGACTCCCACCTATCAAAATCACTCAAACAACCACTCACAAGAGCCTTCACACATCAACAACTGGACTTTCCTTCACAAACTACCCCTTTACCCTAGTAGCCTTTCAAAATGACATTTTTAGGAATAACTTGTGAGGGAAGCATGGTACTCCATATGTAAAAGCAGTTCCAAATACCCTTTTTCCCATTTACAAACATAACTCAAAATAAGATAGGGTTCCTTTGTACATAATGAGTCAAAATTTGGCTATCCTCTTCCTGAATAGGCCTAATTAGGTCTCTAAGCATGACACGAATGGAATCAGGACTTCAAGGGTCCTAAATTCCTATTACAACACTTTAGGCATGTCCTACAAGGTCTCAATCCACTATTCCAACTCTAAGGATTCTTCTCCAATTGCATACAACAAATTTCACCAACTCGCTAGGGTTTCTAGGCCCGTTGCATGAAGATATCAGACCTTCAATTGTCTTCCACATGTTCAACCTCCATTCTCTATCTCTTCCAATTTGATGGATCAAAATACATGTTATTATAGGTCATTCCACCATTTTTGAGGGGTTTTCATTAATGGAATGGAAAGATATGCATGTTTCTTACTCCCTAGCTACCTTACCTAGGGTTTATACCAACCCAGGAAGAAATGGCTTTAAATTGCTCAAAACTTAATGAAAATAAATGAGAACAAGTGCAATAGGAAGTAGATTCAAATATTTATCATTTCTAATCAATCTCAGACCATAACCAACCTGTATGAATCCATACAGAATGAAAGAACAACATAAAACAGTTAGAATCGTAGAAACAAACTTGTTTATTTGTTTTTACTCAAAAACAACAACATCCAACCTTGTCTTCAATGTGAACCACCAAAAAAGGATGATGCTAGAAGGGAAAGAGGATTCCCCCAAATAGGCTCCTAGGGTTTTTCACCTAGGAGCATTTTTTAGAAGGAATGGACTCTCTTTCACACTAATGATAACCTTCATGGTGAGTTCATTCAAAGGGTACGGTTTGTGTGAGGTTGTGTTGTGTGTGGGAAGGTATTTCTAAATGGTGAAATTAAATGAACTAAACAAAACTATGAAATGTAAACAAAAGAAAATGTAATCTATGTGCAAACTAAATTATATGACCTAAATGTATGCAATTTGGAAAGGAACTAGAAAGTACAGAGATAGTGCACCTAGGAATTGAAAGTTGCAGAGGAGGAGCACTAGAATGTTCTAGAATCTGTTGGAAATCTTCACAGGGACAATTACGCTAGGATGAGCAACCTAGTCCTTCTCCCAAAAAGCTATGCCAGGATGGATTTCCGATAAAAGGGTATCCAAAAATGTCAAAACCCTTTGTCAGGCCTATTATAGGGACAAAGTTGAAAATGATGGTGACCTAGTCGTCCTAGTACTTTTGGGAGTTTTGAAGTCTGAATTTTTGGTTCCACACTTGTACTTCCTTTTTTGATGGAGACTCATGTCCAAATCTTTAGAAAATGACCTGCAAGTTGTCCTTTTTCTCCTCCTAGGGTTTGATGATGTACTTTAATGTAGATGGAATGCTGGGGCACACCCTTTTCAACACTTTACTCCTATCCAAATCTATATACAACCTACAAAACACACATGCAAAGAGAAAGAAAGGGTTAGAGTTAGAGATTAGGGGTTTGCCTTAGTCAAACCCCATGATAGTAATTAAACCCAAATGAAATAGAAATGAAAGGAAAGATGATTGAATGACAAAAAAATGTAAACACTCACCAAACCTTTGTTGAAGATGTCTACAACATGCAAGAACCAGCTCCAATGGAGGTTGTTTGAAGTGCTTAGTACTTGAATGCTTGCTTGTGAAGATTGAGTCCTTAAGTGCTTGTTAAGATGAAAATTATGTTAACGGGGGTGAAATTTGGATGAGAACCCTTATTTATACAAGTTATGCCCCCATTTTCTCGAAAATAACAAATGATAGGCTTACCTTAGGGTTTTGGAGGCAAATTCTCGTTAGGATTTTGTCTTAATTTTGAATTTTATGTCAAAAGGGACTAGGTCACCCAAGGTGGTGACCTAGTCCACTTGGACATTTTTAAGTGGTGGTTGAAAATTAAATGGTGATTAATGATGATTATCGGGCTTACCTCCCAAAACACACTTAAGTCGGGCCTAAAATTACATTAAGGGACAAATCTAACATGAAAAAGGGTTGAATTAGTGATGACAAGCCTAGAAAAGTGCAAGATTCAATTACAACACCTTACAACACTTTAGAATAAGGCTTGGAAAAGGGGTTATTTAGGTGAATTATTGTAGAAAATTCCTAGAAAAGTGGGTAAATGTGTCACAACACTTCACAACACACTTGTAGAACTTTTTTATGTTATTGATGATTTGCAAGAATTCAAGGCATAATGTGAATTTTTTTTCCACATTACAGCATCAAAGCTAAGAAAAATAAGGCCAAAATCCAAGGGAAAAGGCCAAAGTGAGTGAAAAGTGTCAAGGCTACACTTTTTGGTGACACATTTAGCCCCCACTTTAGTGAGAGGATGAACTTGCTTCAAACTCACACTAAAGTAGAAAATTCATGCATATCGAAAGGGATCAATGTATTCATACTAGTATGATGAGATGACTACAATTGAGAGGGATGATCAAGACCCTAAGATCAAGATCCCATGGAAAACCCAACATGAGCACAAAAGATCACACAAGGAAGTGATGTGAAGGAGTGAAGAGAGAGGGAAATTTTGATCAAGCTTTAACTGTTTATCCAACCAATTTTGTATCATATCTAGATTGTTTTTTTGAAAGGAAGATGTACTCACTCTAGGGCGATGAGGCTTTCGGTTGTTCACTGGGTGAGAAGGCCCAAAATGGTGAGAAACATACACTTGGTTGGTATGCCCTCACACACACAAAGGTGGCTATCAGGAAAGTCGTGCCACTAGTTGGGCTTCCCACTCAACCATACCAAAGTTATACCTCCTAATAACTTTGATAAGGTGCCACAAAAAACAAGGGACCATAGGCATGCAAGCTATGTTATGCAAGGTGGCCATGAATGTAGGAAATGTAAAATGCAAAGTGCAAAAATGCAAAATGTAAAAGAGTGTTCGAAGGAGTCTTATTTGATTCATGTGAGGTCTTTTACTTAGGGAACATTATATCTAATGTATCCAAGATAGGACCAATCAAAAAATAGAAAATTCACAACTTAGGGGATGCAATGTGTCACATCAGGCCACTAAGAGGAATGTAATATGTTAACATAAGTCACTTTCGTGAAGGACATTACACCCAATGTCATCCACAAAGCGAGCAACACATCGTATGAAGTAATAAGGCTGCACTAGAGACCAAGGGCAAAGAAAAGAAAATGCAAAAGTAAATAATGTCAATGTATGCCCCCACTTTAAAGGAATTGCCACACACCATTTTGTGAGAAATTAATTTATAGTAGAGAAAGGAAAAATTCCAAAAAGAAAGAAAAAGGGATATGAGAGCCAACTTGGAAATCCCTTTGCCAAGTCATATGTTTCCAAGGGAGGCTATGTCATGTGAAAGAAAAGAGGAAGGGGGTTTCTCCCAAAATAAAAAACCACAAACACATGAGGGATCTATAGATTTGGGGTTAGTATGTTCGTTGTTGCAATGATTTGTTTAGAGAGCATGAAACTATCATCATTCCCCCAAATACATAGAACGGGAAGAAGGAAATGAAGAGAGTGAAAACAAAAATAAAAAGAAAGAGTCATTTTGGGTCAGCATGGAGGAGACATAGGATGTCTCGATGCTTCGCATCATCCCCAAAAGGACAGCAAAAAGAAAAAAATTAAAATACAAAGACAAAGAGCCTTTTTGAGTCAACATGAAGGAGGCATTGCAGTCCCAATGCCTTGCATCATCCTCAAATGGAAGGAAAAAAGAAAATGAAAAAGGAAAAGGGTCCTTTTTGGGTCAACATGAAGGATACATTGTAGTCTCAATGCCTTGCATCATCCCCAAATGGAAGGAAAAAAGAATAAGAAAAGGAAAAGGGTCCTTTTGGGTCAACATGAAGGAGACATTGTGGTCTCAATGCCTTGCATCATACCTAAATGGAGGACAAGAGGAAAAAAAAGTGAAATGAATGCACAAAATATAGAAGAAGCAAGGGACAAATAGAAGAAGGTCATAAGGAGAGAGAAAACATCAAACATAATAGTACAATGAGTACATTACACACAAACAAACACTATACTAGTAAGGCAAGTGTTAGTTAACCGTTAAGTGATTCATCCACCTCCCAATCTCAATGGGTATAAGTGGGAGGTGAACAACGAAGCTAAGGGACAAGGAAAAATGAATTACTATGGCAAGGCTAGCAACTTCTTTCCCCCACTGAGTGCAAGGAAAGAGTGAGCCGAGTTGGGTGATGGGAAAAAGGTAATATAATAGTGAGAAGGAAATGTACTACATATATTACATGGGAATGCATGTGAGAGTAATTTTATGGTTTGAGGAGACATCAATTATCACCATTGTAGTGATACTTTCTTAGTATCTCTTGCAAATGACAACATCCATTGCTTTTATGGCCAAGGACATGATGATAAGCATAGTGTGGAACATTAGCATCTTTAGGATACATCACCAACTGATTGTGAGAGGGTAATGTAATGAGCCCTTTGTTTAGGAGTATTTGTAATTTTCTCTTGCATTCAGGTGGTAGATGAAGAGGAAATTTAAGTTTTTGTAATTTATATGGCCTCTTGTGTCTGCTAGATTCCCTAGCTTCAAAAGAGGAGATTAGGGAAGGAGATCTTGCAATGGTCTTAGGATTTCCTTTGTGGTGATTAGGGGATGGGGAGCATTCTTTAGGAAGGAGAACATCTAAATCAGGAGTGGAATCGAAGATTATTGTGCCATCATCACGAAGCCAAATATATTCTCTAGGAGGTGCATGATCATGAGGGGGATCTTGATAGTCGATTCTTGTTGTATGTTCCTTAGGTGATAATTGTTCATAAAATTGGTGTATTTCATGTTTGTTGATTGTATTACCACCTTGATTTCTTAGAATGGCAAACCCTTTTCCATAGGTTTGTTGAAGATTAATTGGAGGATTAGTCACTTGGTTATGGTAAAAGGGTTAAGAAGTGAAAAGTTTGGAAGAACTAGGTTCACCTCGTAGAGGGAACTGAGGTGCATTGGTTGTTTCTAGATGAAGATAACCAACTGTCTCTAAAGAGGACATGTTAGGAATCTCAGGTTGGTTCATGGATGGGTAGAAAGAAGTATTGGCTTCAAGGTTATCAAGGCATTCATTAAGGAACCGATGCATGCTAGCATCATCATCTCTAATGATGTCCACCTCACAAGGAGGACATTCCTTTGGAGTTGATTGAGCAGGAGTGGGTTCAAGGTCATTTAGATCAATGCCAAAGGCACAGCTTGACATATCTACCAGGGATTTGAAGGACATCCAAAATTTTTTGAAAGACATAACCATGGTGAAAGAAAACTAAGTGTCAGAAGTTGAGTGAAAGAGACAATCTGGGAATAGAAACAAAAAGACAATTGCAGAAGCTAAAAGTGTAGATAATGTGTTAGAAATGACATAAAATGTTGAGTAAACTATACAGGAGGACTAGGTCACCCAGTGTGGCAACTTAGTCCCAATAGTGATTTTTTGACAATTTTTGAAAGTTTTGAATGTTTTTTCTAATTTTTATGCTTTTCCAATGTAGGTACAGAATGAAAATACAATTTGTTTTGTACCTTTTTTAATGAGGATGCAATGCAAAGTGCAATCTAACATGAAATTTTCACTAATGCACTTTTTTTATGAACCCTACGATGCAAACAATGTAAAAATCATAATGTAATGTAAGTTGTTTCCTAAGATGAAATGCAAAATCAAAAGATTAAAAAGTGGTATATGGTCAGGTTCACCAAAATGAACCACCAAAAAGGGATGATGCTAGAAGGGAAAGAGGATTCCCCCAAATAGGCTCCTAGGGTTATCACCTAGGAGCACTTGTTAGAAGTAATGGACTCTCTTTCAAACTAATGATAACCTTCTTGGTGAGTTTATTCAAAGGGTAGGATTTGGATGAGGTTGTTTTGTGTGTGGGAATGTGTATCTAAATGTTGAAATGAAATGAACTAAACTAAACTATGAAATGTAAACAAAAGAAAATGTAAGTTATGTGCAAACTAAACTATATGAATTAAATGTATGCAATCTGGAAAGGAACTTGAAAGTACAAAGATAATGCACCCGAGAATTGAAAGTTGTAGAGGAGGACCACTAGAATGTTCTGGAATTTGCTAGAAATCTACACAGGGACACTTACGCCAAGATGGGCAACCTAGCCCTTCTCCTGAAAAACTATGCTAGAATGGGTTTCTAATAAAAGGTTATCCAAAAATGTCAAAACCCTTTTTTAGGCCTGGTACAGGGACAAGGTCACCAATGATGGTGACCTAGTCCTATTTGTGCTTTCAAGAGTTCTAAGATTTGAATCTATCAATCCATGCTTGTACTTCCCTTTCTGATGGAGACTTGTTTCTAAATCTTCATAAAATGACCTACGAGTTGTCCTTTTGCTCCTCCTAGGGTTTGATGATGTGGGTTGATGTATATGGAATCATGGAACCCTTTTCAACCCTTTACTCCTTTCCAAATCTACATACAACCTACAAAACACACATGCAAAGAGAAGGAAAGGGTTACAGTTAGAGATTAGGGGTTTGCCTTAGTCAAACCCCATGATAGTAATTAAACCCAAATAAAATAGAAATGAAAGGAAATATAATTGAATGAAAAACAAATGTAAATGTTGATGGTGTTTTTATGCACTTCACAACACAGGCGATGCATAGGTTCATCACCTCTCTTGAAAGACAATTTTCCACAATCAAATTGTAGAACACTATCCCAAGGTCTCTCGAATGTCAGGTCTTGACGATGCTTGGAATATATCAGTTGTTTATGTGATTTGCTGGAATCACAAGATGGACTTATGTGGTCGAAGTTGTAGGAGAATTGAGTCGATGAATGGAGTTCTAGAGGTCTGGAATTACTATGTTTTGTTGTAGGTTCAGGCAGCAATCTTAGACTCCATTACTTCGTCAGAATTGGCTTTACAATGTGCAATGAACCTTGGCACCAGTTGTTTCTAAAAAAGGAAAAAAGAAAAGGGCGAGGAAGAAAGATGTTTCTTGGACCTACAACTACCAATAAACAGTGATCATGGAGGTTCCTATTGTGGAAAGTTTCCTTAAATAGAATTTCACTTAACTAGAATTCTCACAATATCATGAAATCTGTGCTATCTTCTAAGGACTATAGATATTCATCATTCATTCACTATGGGAAGGTGAATAAAGATGAGATTTAATGAGCAGCAATGAAATCAAAGTCTAGACTAACTTTGTTCAGTCATCTACCTTCAACATATGACAAAAAGTATGGACAAGGAAAGCATAAACACAGCAACTATCTCCAAAACCAGAAATAACATACTAAATCTACCAAGTCTAATTTGAGGATATTAGAACAGCAAAGTAACTTATAGCAAAGCTATAACTAAAAGGGAGAGGAATCATGAAACATATTGAGAAACCCAGAAATACACTAGAAAATGACTGTATTTGCTATTATAATTTCTACAGTATGCCTTTACAACAACTCAACTCTCTTAAAATGGGAGGAGGAGATCCCTATTTATAGCTTTCAAAAAAATAAAATGAGTGGCCAAGATTTGATTCAATTGTGTTGCCAAGATTCACTTTGCATTAGGGTTTCACCTACCCCCAAATATTTTACATTTATAACTAATTTCTTGTTTCTTCCCTATTTCATCATATAGTGACAACACTGTAGCAAATTTGTCTTTTAGCCATTTCCCCTTTACTGTAGCTATTCTTCAAGGAACTCATTGTCGATGATGGGATTGCACTCTCGCTTCTTCAACGCAGCATACTCCATGGAACTCAGGATCAGGGACTGAAACTTATCCACCTCTATGATGTCAGCCCTCAAAATTTGATAAGACCGCTCTTGGGAATTGTTGCCCACCTTCTTCCAATCATCCTCATACTTGGCAGCACTGTCCTTAAAGAGTTCTGACTACACAAAAGCTTGGGCAGTGAAGCACATGAATTCAGTAGTGATCTCAATGGACATCCCATCCTCCATAATCTTCAAGAAGTAGGGCTTTATATTCTCTGGATTGATCTCGACTGCAGGCAACTCGTACCCCGTCATCAGCTTGACGTACTGAGTGCACTCTTCTCTAGAATCCCTTTCCCATTCAATGTATAGCACCATCCACTCCAAAACCTGCTCAAGCCTCCTCTTCCAATGATTAAAATCTCGTTTCCACGTATCCACTAGCCAGTGATCATCATCCTTGAAGGCAAGGTCCTTTTCGTAGACATCGCTTGGCAATGCGAGTATGGCCTCAATCTTTGGGTAGGCCGACTCGTACTTCTGTGGGAACCTTTCACAAATCCACCTTGTGTCTTCAAGAGTCTTCTGAACTTCTAGGAACCTATTTGCTACACAGACAACCAAGTTGATGCCCGTGTTTCCCATGTCCAAAACCTGTCGGAACTAGTTTTCCATAGTCTTGTCCAAGTTCCACCTCTTCTCGAGCTTGTCAATATGTTCCTGGGAGAGAAAATGAGGTGGGGCCAACGATGTCATAGGCTGCTCATCTAGAGATGACCACTGCTAAATATAAGCTGCTAGATCAGCCACCTGCTCCTTTAGTTCTTCTTTGGAGATATTATCTTGTTGGATAAGGTGCACTACTATGGCAACCGATTCTTGGAGATGCTCAACCTTTTGTTCCCTCGTTGCCACTCCTAAGTCGATGGTGGAGACATAAGTTATACCTCATTCCCCAACCGTCGGCATTGCTATTTGCACTACCCTTGATCCCGAGGTATCCATGGTTATTTTTGATCTGACCTTCGACTTCTTTTCTTTCCTGGTGCTGACTCATGCTCTCACCATAATGGCTTCTAGTCTCACCTTGGGATCCTTCAAGGTAGGAGTCCTTTGCTTGAGTTGCCTTTGTAGCCAATCGGGCGCTTGGGGTTCCTCCCTTGGTGGTTCACTTTGAGTCCCATTGTCCTGCTTCTCGAGTTTGATGGTTCCGACAACAAGAGCCCTCTCTTGGGTTTCTGCATTTTCCCTTTTCTCATCAGGATCTTGTTCGAATGTTTCATCCTCAGTGGTGAACTCGGTGTGCAGCTGCTCTTTAGGTGGGTCTTTCTCTTTGGCATCTCCCTCTTCTTCATTTAGAATATGCTGATGTTCCTCAAGGTTCTCCCATTGTTCATCCTCATGGAGGAAAGCTTCTTTGTCATGCTCTGTGGTTTGGCCATGTCCCTCAGTTGGAGACCTATCACCTTCCATCTCTGTAGCAGCAGTCTCCTCTTCTTGTGCAAGTCGGTCCTCGACCTCCTTGTCCTCAATTTCCTTGAGCTGCTTCCCCCACTCAGCATTGAGCTCAGGATCATTTGACTCCCAGATCAATTCATTATCGGGGTCGTCATTGCCCTCATTGGAAGACTCATAGGCCACTTCATCAATCCTCCGATGCTCGAACAAGGTATGTTTGTGATATTCAAACTCTTCATACTCCGACGCCTTCTCAGTCTCTAGCTACTGTCGTTCACACTCATCTAATATCTGCATGGTTGCTTTCATCTTTAGTGATTCAGTAGAGGGGGATGCTATTGGAGTGGAGGCCATAGCCTGAGCTATCACAGCCTGGACTATTGCATTGATGAGCATCCTTGATAGCTCAGACGACACATTTTGCATATACTTTACAAACGACTCCGGAAGGCTAAGGGCAAGCATTGTAGTAGAAAAATTGATGGGAAGGGAAAGAGACATAGAGGAAGAGGTCATTGGTGAGGTGGTGGTGGACGATGAATCCACTGGAATAACCTACAATATTGGAGGAGTAGGAGCAAGGTGGACTGAGATGTCCACCGCAGGTGGAGAGGATGCAGAGACCGCAATCAAAGCATCAAGGGGAGGGGAAATGGCAGCAGTAGTAGTAACAATGGTAGGAAGCGACCCCGATGAGCTACATCCTGATCCTTCAATCCCAAGGGATGGACCCTTGGTTAATATAGCCATCTCCGCACTACCAGTTGTTTTCCTCCTCTTCTTGGAAGGTTCAGGCTCAAAAGCCTTATGGGCATAGACCTTTGGCTTCGGCAGCTACTCACTAGCCTCCTTTCTTTTCTTTGTTTTCACTGATGGTGGGGTCTTAGATGTTTCCCTATTTGTAGCGGCAGCTACTCCACCTTCGGAGCCATTTGGCTCACTTACATGCTCACTTTTGAGTTCGGTGAATGTTAGGATGACCCCCTGTTGTTCCAATTGGGTCATCTTCTTGTCGATCCATGCCCTCATTCAGATTTCAACGGGCCTAGTGAGCACACCAATGTCATTAAGCTCTGGTGCACTCTAGTCAATTGCAGGCACTGGCAAGTTGGAAACTGCATCGTATCCTGGGTCCACAACTGTGTCTTCATCCTCCTCTAGCTGATCAGGGATTGGACACAAGTTCACCCTTCGTACATAAATGACGGTCATGCGCATATAATGTTGCAACTGCACCTCAAGATCATCCCTGCAATTGGCCCAAAAGTCCTTAATGTTGTGGAGGTGGGCATACTCATGTCCCAGTGCCTTTCTGACATGACCATAAGGATCCATTTGGGGTCGTGCTATATATTGCTTGAAGTTATATTCTGCTAGCTCCTTTTCCGAATATCTCGTGCATCAGGAGGTGTGATCTTATACATTCCCTGACCAAGGTTCATGGGATAGGTGGGGCTTGCCAAATGCTTTCCGCTTATGAGGCTATGAATGTGTCACAGCTGCCAAGTCAGCTCTAAGAGAATAATCCGGTCATTTGGGTACCGGGGCAACTTGTTCTGTCTCTCGATGAATCCCTGAGCGCATATGTATGTGAACCTTGGGAACTAAATATACCAGAAGGCATACTTCCTGAGGAGGAACCTAGCATTGTGGGATATCCTTCTATGAAAATCTCCTCCCACGGATTGGATGATGTGAGCAACAAATGCATCATTCACCCTGCAGTAGTCTCTTTTGAGGTTCCAGAATTCTAACTGGGGGTATTTGTCATAAGGCTTGAGTTCTGGCCCCGATGGATCACTAGGCATCATTGTCAACCCTTGATAATTTCGTCGATCGATGAGAGAATACACTAAGTAGGAGATCATGAAGAATTTGTTGGTTTTCTTCATGGTGGTGAACTACTCATGGAAGCAGTCATTGATTATCTTGCCCTAATAGAAGGCGGTGCCCTTACCTCAGAGAATCTATTCTATAAAATAGAACATCCATTCTTGAAAGAAAACCACACTGGGGAGGCCCATTACTCGGCTGAGTAGAGTTACAAGGTCATGGTAGTCCTCGAAGAAGTCGCTTCGGTAGAGCTCTTGAGGAAGCTTCCCAGCACTACCTCATTTGTCCTTCAACCAGTACTGGTTGATAAACCTTTTACACCCCAAAGGGTCCTATTCCCAAACCTCTTTGTAGTCTTCCATGGTGGGGACCTTCATTCTCTCGAAGGTAGGAATGTGGAAGGTTGTCGTGATACCCGACGGAGACATATCTGCAAGGATATTCCCGTCATGGTCCACTATGGTTCTAGTATCAGATTGGTATGCCTCCATTCACACCATTACCAGTTTTGGGGCCACTAAGGCTAAAAAGAAACCTGCAGCCTTAGCAAGTCCACTGCTCTTTATTAATCTTGTATCTGCTGTTTTTGGGTTCATTCTGACCCTCTATGTGAATTCATCAATATCGACCTGTCCGATGTTGGTATCTGAGACATCCCTCCAAAGGGTAGTGACCTCGACTAAATGGGGACTCCCTGGAATTTGTATTTCATCAGTTCCCTATCTTCCTTGCCCCTTGGTGGCTTGGCTATCCCTTTTCCTTTCTTGGAAGCACCGAAAGTTTCTGCACCGGATTCCATAAATCCTGTACGAAAGACGAGAATCAGTAATGATGAACTTGACGAAATGGCCATTGACAAATCCTTGCATGTCAAGAGTAGTCCAGAAATCATAATTCATATTTAATAACCATGCAAGCTAGATACTTCATTGTTAGAGAACAGTGCAAACAATCTGGAGTTCCTAGGCCAGAATTCCCTTGACAGAATGCTGTTTGAAAGGGCCAGAATGAGAATGGAATTCCCATGGGCATTTCTCGAGGTTGGATTCGAGGATTTAAGGTTGGATATGGAGGAAAACCCAATTTTAGCAAGTGGGTCGAAATCCATTTTGGATTTGGAGGTCATTTGATACCTCGTTTGGAAGTTCGGGCATCATTTGCAAGGAAGCCATCTGAAACGACGCAGAAGAAATGGAATTTCGGGCGTCAGAATCCGGGTTCGGATTGCCATCACCGAAAAGCAGCTAAGAGTCGGCCATTAAGAATGGAAAAATGAAAGTGGAAATCCAGGGGAGGAAACCCTGGAGGCAATGTCCGGAACCGGTCAGGGTTCAGGATTTTCGGGAGGCGAACGAAGCACCGGGACCCGGAGGTCGAGGAGTTGTCCCAAACTCGCCTTTAGAATGACGATGACACAACGGAATCTCGGGACGGTAATTCTGGAGGTGCAAGTTTGAAGAGGGAAATTTATCGAAGGATTTCGATCGGAGGATGACTTGAGGCCGGGAAGCGACATCCGTAAAGCCGCTCGGGGAAGGCCATAAAAAACGGCGAAGACGGGACGAAAATCTGGGAACGGAATCCCAAAGATCGAATCCTGAGGGAAGATTTGAAGACTGCAAATCCTTCGATTTTTGAGATTTTAGACGAGCTGCGAAGGTCCGGGGTCTGGAGGTTGGGAAGACGTTCAGACGGGGATGTTTGAAATGGTGAAACCAGGACGAAAATCCGGGAAGGGAATCCCGAAGGTCAAAGTCCGAAGCGGGGAATGCCATCGGCAGAATTTGAAGAAAAGGGCACGTGGATGGCCACAGGAAGACTCGAGCCCGGGAGGCACCAGCGCTATTCCGAAGAATAGCTGCAGTGCGGTGAAGTTTCGGATCGAATTTTAGGTGACTTAAAGATTGATTTTCACATTTTTAAAACATGGGTTTTGACCAAAAGGCACAAATTTACTAGATTTTAAAACCATTTTATAATTTGCATACATAAAAATGTGAAATTTCACAAAACAAAGAAGGAGGGCGCACAAACGGCGAACCTACCTCAAAATCCCAAAGAATGACCTGTCGGCCACATGGAAAATGGTGGAAAACAGAGCTCGAAAAGCTGGGTGAAAAACACCTAGTCATCGAAAGTTCTCTAAACTCTTCTATCACTCGCACAATTGATAATGACTGTCGAAAAATTTGTTTTATAGTAAAAAACCTGCCATTAATGCATCATTAAACTCCTCGTATGGTGGTAGGTGTGGTAGGTGAATTTAAAAAATGCAGGGGCAGCGGGAGGTTTGGGGTCCGAGGTCCAGAAAGCCGTCCCAAGATAGCCATCTGAAACAGCAAAGCCCAAGGGGAAACCTAGAAGGGGAAACCCGGAAGGGGAAACCCGACAGAGGGAATCCGTGTAGGGGAAACCCGCAAGGGGAAACCCAGAAGGGGAAACCCGAGAGGGGAAACCCGGACATTGCCACAGATGCCAGAACGACATTTTGACAAGGGAAACCTGGATTAACCTGAGACTTGGCAAATTCTATTTTTAAAAAAGGGGGGGGGACTTCGGTCAAGCTCAAAATATGGCATTGGAAAACATGCCGACCTTGTGGAGCACCAAAAAAAAAAAATGTGCATACAAAACGAGACAAAACAAAAGGGATCCGACAATCGAAAGGAGGGAAAAGAGGGTCCCCGTTCCGAATGGGGCATGTGTGCGAAAGGCACAACAAACGGTGACTCCGCAAAGAGAACGCTCCTGGCGTTCTAGAGATAAATATTCATTCTGAACCCAAGATCTCTGGTTTCGCAGACCTAAGACAATTTTCAAAGCTGAACTGAGAACAGTTTAAGGAGCGCAGGGTTGAATCAGCCTGTAGATTTATCATGGAAGTGTGTGCATGGTGAATTCATTTCCTTTTCTTGGAGAGAGTACGAGTAACCACTGGTTAGAGGAGATAAGCTATGTAGTTCATCTAATCCCAAAAGTAACTCGGACATTGCTCCGTTGCTAGTCAGGCATCCATAGCCTTGACAGAGTTGTCGCTACGACCTCACAAATTTAGTTCTACTACTAGCTAGGTGTCCATAGCCCCGGTAGAGATATTCGCACACCCGTATGGTTGTTCTTGGCAATTCATTTATTGCTTGTGCTAGATATTTCTTTTAGCACTGTCTTTTTTTTTTTTTTTTGTCAACTGTGCAAACAACGAAGTTCACAATGGGCTTGAGAATCGCAGTGGTCACTGAAACAGACTTTAGATTTTTTCACTTATCTCGGCCTCCCAACGATCACCATACCATTCTTTGGAGATACTTTAAATTTGTTTTTTGTTTTCTATGATAAGAGCAGGGATTCAAGCAGATAGCCATCCTAGGTTAGTGCAAAGTTCAAAAGTTGAAAACCAATACTTAGGAGCTTTCAGAGGGTAGCAGTAGCGAATGAGGGCTTATCTAGAGAATCAACATGAAAGGGGATAGCAGGGCAAACCATTCGCCAGACCGAGCACTGCCACAATAGCAGAATAGGGAGACTCTTCCAAAACTAGGACAAAACGGCCAGAAGACAAGCAAAACCAAAGAACAAAGAAAGAAATCTATCCTAACCTATGCACAGGTATTGACATGGATAGCTCGTGAGAGCTCAGGCCTGGAAGTAATGCTTCAGGTGCTGCTCATTGATAGGCAATGAGACATCTTCACGAGTGAGAGTCTTTAGGCAGAAAGCATTATCTCCAAGGATTTCAACAATCTGAAAGGGGCCATGCCAAAGCTTGTCGAATTTGTTGTGTCCCCCTTTCTTTTCATGGGCCTTGTCCCAATAGAGGATGAGATCAGAAATATGGAAGGCCTTAACTTTGGCTAAATGATCAAACCATATTTTGACTACGCCCTGGTGCTTGGCAAAATTTTCTATCGCATGGTCTCGTACTTCTTCAAGGTGTAGCAGCTCGACAAGGCGAGCTTCTCTGTGGTCTCCTCCTTCATAAAAGTCATTGATGAACTGGAGGGTTGGGATTTTCAAATGTATGGGAAAGACGGGTTCTAAGCCATAGACTAGATGGTATGGGGAATCACCAAGCGCAGCCTTGTGATGAGTGTGATCGGCCCATAAGGCAAAACGAAGTTGGGTGTGTCAATCCTTGGGGTTCCTATTAACAGCTTCTTAATCACCGTGATCAAGTTTTTGTTGGTGGACTCAGCAAGTCCATTGCCTTGAGGGTAATAGTTAGAGGAGAATTTGAGGGCGATACCATAATCGAAGGCCCAACTTGTGAACTTCAGTGAGGCAAACGCAGGGCTGTTATCACATACTAGAGCGTACGGGCAACCAAAACGATTCAAAATAAAAATTTCTAAGAAATTAGTTACGACTTCAGTTGTACATTGCCTACAAGTTATTGCTTATGTCCCTCTAGTGCAGTAATCAGAAGCAGTTAGAATGTACTTGTGTCTCGTAGACGATGGAGGACTTACCAGACCAATGAAGTTGAGACCCCATTGTGCAAAAGGCCTAACCTCCAGAACAAGTTGTAATGGGACAGCAGTGTTCCTTTCCCTGGCAGTGACAGTCTGGCACACGTGGTAGGTACGTATTTGACCGTGAGCATCTTTGAAAATGGTGGGCCAGTAGTATCTAGCTCTCAATATTTGATGCATGGTTGATAGACCCAGGCCATGGCCAGTTCTGAATTTTTCATGGAATTATTTAAGGACGCGATCGACTTCCTCCTTTCCCAAGCATTGCAAGTAGATACCTTCATGATTTTTCTTGTACAATATAGAGCCCTACAACATATAGTTGCCACTTTTCAACCTCAGAGCTCATCTTTGGACTCCTTATAGATGGGGCAGGCACTTGTGGTTCAGCAGGTAGTACACTATGTCATCATACCACTCCCTTGGGGAGACGTCCTCCAGTTGGTATTGTTGTACCGTGAGTTTAGGTACAGCATTGATAACTACCTCTGCCATTATTCGAGTGAGTTCCTATCCTCTTACCAGCTTCATCAACTGGATTTCTATGTCATATTCTTGTAGCAACGCAATCCACTTGGCCCTTTGTTCGCCCAACTCATTCTGCATAAGCAACGTTTTCACTGTGAGGTCAGGAACTATGGCAAAAACCTTGTTGCATAGAATGTAGTGCCGAAACTTCTTGACTCCTTTAACAAGGGCATAAGCTAATTTTTCTATGTTATGATAGTGTAGTTTGGTGTCCTTCAATGGAGTGCTCATGAAGGTGATTAGATGTTCACTCCCCTCGTCATCCTTTTGCGTTAGAATGCTAGCGCAGGAATGATCGGACGCAAAGGAGTATATATAAAAGGGTTTCAGGTAGTTTGGGCTGACCAGCACAGGGGTGTTAGCAATGGCTTTCTTGATTTCCCTAAAGGCCTGCTTTGCTTCGAGAGTCCACTCAACCTTGGCATCTTGCTTCAGCATGGCATTGAGTGGTTTGACAATTTCCACGAAGCCAATGATGAATTTGCGGACAAAGTTAATCTTCCTGAAGAAAGATTTTAGTTCCTTCTTGTTGCTTGGTAGCTGGATTCTCATAATGGAATGGATTTGTTCAGGGTCAATAGAGATTCCCCACTCTGATAAGACGTGTCCAAGGAGCTTTCCCTTAGTGACCCCGAAGATACACTTTTTTGGGTTAAGGGACAGCCCAAACGTGCGGCATCTTTCAAAGACCTTGCATAAGTCAGCAACGTGATCATCCCGCTTCTTTGAAAACACTGTCAAATCATCCATGTAGATGATTATGCACTTGCCTATTAAATCTTTGAATGCGATATCCATGGCTCAATAGAAAGTAGTGCCAGTGTTGATGAGTCCAAACGACATTCTTCTATACGCGAAAGTTCCCCATTTGGTTGTGAACGTTGTCTTATGTCGATCCTCGTACTGCACCATGACCTAGTTGTCTCCCGAATAGCCATCCAAGAAGGACATCATCTGGGATTCATTTACTACCTGCAGCACCTCATCCAATGAAGGTACAAGATACTTATCCTTCTCTGATGCTCGATTCAGATTGCGGAAGTCCACACACAACCTGATTTCTCTGTTTTTCTTTCTAATAGGGACCAAATTCGCTACCCATGTAGAATGCCTGACCAGAAAGATGATTCTAGCTGACAGTAACTTTTGTACTTCCTTATATAATATTGGCTCCAATAAAGCATTGATAGGGCACTGTCGTTGCCGGAACAACTTTATATTTGGTCTGAGGGGAATAGTGTGCGTGATGATCGACATGTCGTATGTTTTGAGGTCATCATAGCTCCAGGCAATAACGTCGTGATATTTGCGTAACGTTTCAATAATTCCCTTTCTTTCTTCAGGAGCACATACCTTACCTATGAACACATTCCTGACATTTCCCAGGTTGCAGGTATCACACTGACCATTGATAGAATCTTCTTTGGCTCATTGATCCTGGTCCTTGATCTAGTCAAGGTCGAAGATTCGCTCCAATTAAACCATTCCTCTAGGGATGGTGTTAGTTTTTAAGTTGATGAGCCCTTCTATATCTAATTCCACCTCTTGAGGCTCGACCTCATCAATTATCTACGTAGCAAACACGTCGGAACTAGTGAGAAATTCCAGAATGTGTGTGTCATCATTAAATACTTGGAAGTTGGCCACATTATCCTACACTGACGAGACGGAAGTGAGTTCCACCGTGAATCTTTTTAGGCCAAATAAGGACAAGGGTTGCAGTGTGCTTGCTGCCTGTGCTAGGGCATTGGTGGCAAAATTCTGAGTGCGAGGGATTAGTTGAATGTTGAAAGCATCCAACCCTTCCAGCAGGTCCCATACGCGATGCAGGTAGTTAGTGAGCGTTTCGTCATAACAGGAATAGAGCTTCCTGACTTGCTTTATGATTAACTCTAAATCTCCATACACTTAGAGCATCTTGACATCCTTGTTCAATGCCATCAAGAGGCCCAATACCAAAGCCTCATATTTTGCCACATTGTTAGTACAATAAAATTGTAGCCTATGAGTAGAGAAGTATGATTTACCTCTGGGACTGATCAATTCGAAGCCCACTCCAGCTTCGTGCTTGGATTTCGAACCATCGAAGCGTAACGTTTAGAATCCAGGAGAATCCTCAAGCGCAAGGCGGACAGATCTGTCCCTGATTTTTGTGGGGGGCTACATTTCAGTGACTTCTTTGGGAACCACCGGGAAGGTAGGTGTTCGTTCATCGGATGCAAATCCCGTCATCTCCTTTGGAATGGCATGTTTCTTGACATGCTCAATTATCGTTTGGCACAAGCAGCAGTCAAATTCTGAATGGGCAACATTGTGCACTTGGCACCAGTTAGGGAGCAAGAGTTCCTGGAAGTTCATTTTAATCCCCAGACTGAGTTGATCATGCAGACATTTCTTCATGAAATCTAGGAAACCATTGAGCTGTCTCTGATTGTCATTTTCTCCCAACTCTTCATCATCAGACTTGATGAGCATTTCAGTGCTCTGAGGAGCATTGGCCGAATTAGCAAGTGGGCTACATAGTATGAGAAGAACCTCACTCGTTCTTT